>JAJLRJ010000013.1:13934321-14311821 GCA_024195265.1 Dendrophyllia cribrosa | reverse complement strand
CACAAACACACACTTGATGCGCAAAACAAAATTATCAAAGCCGCTGGTGAGGAAGATCTGCGCCTCATGCTTCTCAACAGATATCCATTGCGGTTGAATTCTATGCCAGACACCATGGCGGGGCTTATACGTGAGCTTGAAACTCTTTTGCCCGACATCAAGAGAATTATCGAAAAATAAAAAACACATTTGTATACCCCTTGCTGATGGCACAAGCAGCTGAAGACCAGGCCATTTTTGACGAAGTAATGCAAATGCTGGAGGCCACCCCTGATACCACACCTCCCACAGGGATAGTTGGTGACAATGGCATTCCTGCCAAACGCGAGACGCTGGCAATCCTTGTTTCTACTGGCAAGGCAAAAGAAGCTATCGGCGTGCAGCTCACACACGATCATGTCAAGCGGTTGTCAGACAAGGACGTTGAGAAGTACTGCAAAAGGTACGAGGCCTACATAGGCAACAAGACAGCCGAATCCCTAGTTGATTCCGCTATCGTGCTCGCGTCCAAAGGCGTTGGTATGGTGATCCCGATTGAGGATGTCAAGGAGTTGCAGCAAGAACTCAAGAACAACTACATCATCAACCAGGAGCTGACAAATCTTGCTGGGGCTCTTGCCATGCGATGCGGACGATGGCTGGCGCTTGCCAATGCTGCTCTCATCACAACAAAACACATCAAGCCTGACTTGATAGAATTGGAACCCCAACCCACACATCCAAGCAGAGACAGTGAAGGCTATCCACTTGAGGGGTTTGATGAAGTTGGGCTGAAACCTGGACTGGAACCTGGCTAGGAACCTGGCTGGACCTGCGCAGGAACCTGGGCAGGTTCCTGGGCTGGAACCTGGCAGGAACCTGGCTAGGAACCTGGCTAGGAACCTGGCTAGGAACCTGGCTAGGAACCTGGGTGGAACCTGGCTAGGAACCTGGGTGGAACCTGGCTAGGAACCTGGCTAGGAACCTGGGTGGAACCTGGCTAGGAACCTGGCTTGGAACCTGGCTAGGAACCTTGCCACATTTTGAAAAAAATAAAGTTTACATATATACCACTATGACCACGCCACTCGAGACGATCCCTGAAGAAACTCAAACTCCAACTCCAACCCAAACACCTGTCCGTGTTACATCTGAGACCCCGAAAACAAAGCCTGCAAAAGAAAAGAGCCCAGGCCGCGTTGCTTCTGGCAAAGCGGCAGCAAAACGCCACAACCTGGCCCGTGAAGCAAAGAAAAAGGCCGAAGCACAAAGGACTGCACCCTCAACAAGTGGTACCAGTGCTGCAAACCAACCATCAACAAGTGACACAACAAGTGACAGCAACAGCAACTCAATCTTTTATATTCTGGGGGTTGGAGGGTTGGTTGTCTCTGCTGCGGGTGTGTATTACCAACGCGAAGCCATAATGCAAAAGCTTGGACGCAAATCTAACACACCAGCAACACCAGCAAACACACCAGCAACACCCGCTGCAACACCCGCTGCAACACCCGCTGCACCACCCCCATCTCGAATTCCGGTAAAACAAGGAATTAAAAAAATGGAATAAAAAACAAACACATATGTATACTGCACACAAACCATGTCTGACAACAAGCTTGTGAAGTCTATCCTCGACGCCGCAACAATCACTGGCCTTGTCGCCGGTATTGGTTGAATTGGGAAAAAGACCATCAAAGAAAACTTCACTGCCGACCCCAGTGCAAGCTTTATGAACTTAGTCAAGTTCACAACCGTCATGGCTGGCGGCATCGCGTTGAAGAAATATCTCGAGGATCAGAAAATCCTCCCAGACAACATGTAAAAACCATATGTATACACACGACCACAATGGCCTCGATTGCAATAATGGCCCTTTGCGCTGTTCTCAATGCGGCCGTTTTCACGGGCGGCAACTATCTCGCGAAATATCTGTCTGGTGATAGCGGAAAGGCAGCAATGGATGAGAAAATCCGTCACGACAAAGCCCTGGAACAATACCAAGCGGCTTACGCCAAATACCAGAAGGACCGCACCAAGCTCCTCGACTGGATTGCAACCAACGATCGGATTAAACACCAAGCTAGCAAAAACTTCCAAACCACCGACCAAGCCCTGGTCTTGTATAACCAGATGCACCAAACACAACCAGATAAACAAATCAAAGACTACAAAGAACCTCAGTTCTCGGACTTCTACAAGCCCAGCCCACAACAGCAGACTGGTGAACTTGCGTTCATTGGAGGCACCCTGCTTGCGGGTGGGTATGTGGCCTATCGCTTTCTTTAATTTTTTTAAAAAATTTTAAACCCATATATATATACCATGGCTACACCCTTTTCTAAAGAAGAGCGTGACGCATTTATGCAACAGTTGCGCCTTTTACCAGCATGCCCCTTGGATAAACAAACTGAGGAACTAGCGCAAATATTTCAGAAACTTGTTGAAGAAATCCCCGCATCCGTGCCGGAAAAATATCATGAATTAGGCCGCACACTCATAACATTCCTCACGACTCAAGAAACTGAGGAAATAAAACGAGCATGTCAGAAAGCGGGTGAACTAGCTAGAAACATTGATCCCGACCTTGTAAAGCAAATTAATGAGGACAAAGAAATTGCTAACAGAGATATTGAAGAGGTGCGTCTTTTTCTTGCACAGTATAGCCATGGACCGATCACATCTCCGACCACATAAGACATGGGCATATTTCACCGATTCATAAACTCTATATATTCACACAATGGAGGTCAAACTCTCTAAGATCTACTACAGCCCGAAAGGCTACTGGAAAGGTCTTGCTGCTGTCAAAAAGTTAGCTGCAGCAGCCAAGGTCTCTGATGATGTGGCAAAGAAATGGTTGGTCAAACAAGCTCTTTGGCAAATATATCTCCCGGCGCCACGCTACATCCCTCGGCCTAAGTTTGATGTCTCCTCACCCAATGCAGTGCATCAAGCGGATCTTCTCTTCCTACCCCACGACAAACTTCCTCATGGGAGGAAGGTTTACAAATACGCATTAACCCTTGTTGATGTGGCTAGCCGATACAAAGTTGCAGAAGCCTTGACTTCGAAAGAGGCTCAAGAGGTGGCTAAAGCGTTTGCACGGATATATAGACGCGGGCCTTTGAAATGGCCCCAATTATTACAAGTCGATCCTGGGAAAGAGTTTATGGGTGCTGTGACTAAAGCTATGGAGGATAACAAAACGACCATTCGTCGCGGGCGGGTTGATATCCACAGAGACCAAGCAATTGTGGAGAGATTCAATCGCACCCTGGCTGAAAGACTGTTTGGCTATCAGTATGCTGTGGAAATGAATATGTCCTCTGGCCGTTCGACTGCTTGGGTTAAAAGATTACCAGATGTTGTCTCGGCCTTGAACAATGAAGTGACCCGGCTGACTGGCAAGAAGCCACAGGATGCAATCAAAGAGAAAGCAATATCTTCCAAGCCTGCGACACCATATGCTAGACCTGTGGGGGTTTATGAGAAGAAGCTCCCTCCTCGGGTGAGTGTGAGATATTTGTATCAGCCTGGCGAGCTGGAAGGCGGTGGGAGGCGTGCTACTGATCCAATCTGGTCATTAAAGGTCTATAACGTTGAGAGAGTTGTCACCAAGCCGAATGAGCCAGTGGTGTATTACCTTTACGATGGGCCCAAGAGAGGGTTTGTTCGTGAGAAGTTGATGGTTGTGCCGTCTGGCACTCAGTTACCACCATCTGGTCTCTAGCGCGTGTCTTTGTGTCCATATGCCAGCGTGTGGACCCCATCATCCTTGATCCAGCGCTTGGAGTCAAAGGGGGAAAGTGCTGTCTTGGTTATATGCTCACCGAAGATCTGGTGGCCTTTGCTTCGGATCCTGTCCATCCCGTGCTTGAAGGTTCGCCGGTCGAAGAGGGCGTCCTTGTAGTTCTGGTGGGTGATCTCTTTCTTTGTGACAACCTTGGTGGTGCCCTTTGCTTTCTTGATGTTTTTAGCGTTATCCACAAGGATGGAGTACATCTTCGAGCGAAGACACACAGCCTCCGAGATCAGCCTACCCGCGCACTCGTCCTTCATCTTGCCGATGACCTTCTTGTTAAGCTGGCTGTGGAGTGGATGGTCCTTGGGATAGTCACTTGTGTCGTAGAGTTCGTCCCGAAGGTTCTCCATGTCTTTATAGACATCATCCGTCTTGATCTCGAGGAGTAGGGAGTCGGTGTCTGTGTATAGTAGGTCTACTCGCGGACCGTACTTCAGCTTGAGATGGTTGTAATAGAAGTCGTACATCAGTGTTTTAGAGAGATCAAGGATGCACATGCCTGTGTAGACTGATCGGTTGAAGAGGATTTTCTCCCTCTGCATCTGGATTCCCGCCAGTTTGCTTCCAAAGACCGCTGCTCTAGTAAACAGTGGGCTTGCGATAAGCTTTCTCATCTTGTCTTGCTCGTGCGGTCGGACAAGCTTCATGTCGATTCGATTTCTGAGGTTCTCCATTGTCTTACCGAAGACGGAGTTGTTCATGAACTTGAAGAAGTTCTTCTCGAAGTCGGAAGTGGCCTTCTTCCTGAGCTCGGTGTTCAGGGAGATGTATGGCTCCATCCACGCCCTCTGCTCGAACTTGAGGATTTTGTGGATTTTCCTCAACTTCCAGGGGCGGATCCAGGATTTTTCTTAGGAGGGGGTGCACCTCTAAGGAATGACGTAACTGAAGGGTGACGTAAACAAATTTTAAAAGCGAACAACGCAGACTAGGTCATCTCAGGGGGGGGGGGGGGGGGGGGTGCGCACCCCCTGCACCCTCCCCCTAGATCCGCCCCTGACTTCATTCCAAGATCCAGGTACTGCTGGAGGGCCCTGTAATGCAACACGTACCGGGATTTATCGCGTAGGGTAAGGAGCAGCTTCTGCGTCTTGTCTTCTGGCTGCCCCTCTACCAAGGCCCTTTGATAGGGTGACATCCATTCCTTTGGGACGACCTGCTTTTCTGGGGCTAGAGGATAAGCGTTGTGCTCGTCGTGCAGCTCCTCTGGGTACTCAAGATCAACCTCGAGGATGTAACCGATCTTTCTGTTTGGCCTCCACTTCCTGATCTGGTGAACTGTTGGAAAGACAGGGCACCATGCGAACTTGCCAACTGGGAGAGGCTGACTCATGGCCCAGCCGTAGAGATTGTTTGCGTCATAGTACATGATGTAGCTTGGCTCTTCCTTTGGGTCGAAGTCGCGAAGATATTTATTGTTGGCCTTGCAGTGGCGCCTGCTCTCCATGGATATACCGCCTCGCAAGCCTCTTTCAACAAAGAGGTGCATGTTGACGTCTGTGAGCAGCTCCAGGTTGACGCCCGTATACTTGAGAAGGGCGTCCCGGGAAAGGCCCGGTCTTGTATAGTAGTGTGCCGGGTCAAGCTTGTAGTGGTTCAGACATGTTTTTCGGAAGTTCTCGAAAACATCGGCCAGAAGAAGCACATCAGTCACGAGGTAGAGATCGTGGTAATCTCCGAGTGTCTTGCAGCCGAATGCCTCCCACACTTTTTGCGCATGGGCGTAGTCTTCATCGGAGATGCCTTCCTTCTTGAGCTCACTGTAGAAGACATCTTTCGGTGGTAGTGTTGTTTCATCGAAGCGGGTCCATGAGTCCATGTGCTCATATGGGTAGACACCTTTTTGTAAAATAAGCTCACGTTTGAAAGGGTTCTTCTCGTAGTCTGCCGTGATTGTAAAGGACTCTGGCTTGTTTGCTTCAACCAGGGCGCTTAGGCTTGACTGCATGAACTGCAAGCTGTCAATGAACCTCAACTTGCCAAGGGAGAAGGATATGTACTTCTCCATGTTGTTGGGAATGCATTTCAAATCAGAATGCACGTCTGCAATACCACTCATGATATGGTGCGCATCGTAACCCTTCAAGTTATGAAAGATTACTGGGATTATTTCCATTTTCGAGCTGGTGCGGAAATAGTTGATGTTGCAAGCACTGTGAGACGCACCCCGGTACTTTCCTGTGATGTGGCAATGATCTCTGACTGCGTCTCGAACAGAGCCTTGGATAAGGGGCTCCCCACAGAAGAGACAATCGGTCTGCTCGAATAAATTCTCAGTGGGGGCCTGCCTTTGGTTTCTTGGTCCGACAAATAGGAACTCTTCCAATTCGCCATCCTCGCCCTGGATGTAAATTTTGAATGCCTTTTGGTAGCATTTGTTGGTGTGCCGATGAACGAAGCCCGCGTGTTCTCCGGTGTTTGGGTCATAGACCGCAATGGCATCTCTGTGGTTCTCCTTGATTAGAGACTTGTCACAGATGTGGCAATCTGTTGCACTGTTGAAATCTGCCCAGTCTGCTCTTGTCATTGAGAGTGGTTCCTTGCGTTGCAGCTCGTCTCTGATCTCTCCTTCCAGCTGCTGTAAGCTGTTAAGAAAGAGTGACACCGAGTCCTCTCCTCTGTATAGGTAAGGACCCTTTGTCTCTCCATCAGAGCGAGCGGCTAACATGCAGAACCCGCAGGGTTTATGTACGGATGTTTCAGTGGTACTGCTCTGTGATGGGTCTGGTGTGCAACCGTGGACTTTTTCGACTATGCTTTCGAAGTCAGCATAAATAACCCAAGGCTTCTTCATCTGGTTCTGGAAGTTCTGGAAGTGAAGGAAGTTTTCGCCTTCTTTTGGCATTTCAGCTCGTACCGGCCTGCCTTTGACTCCCCTGCAGTAGAAGAGATGGTCAGTTAGAACCTGTTCTGAAGAAAAGGCTTGGAGGCACCTGTCACAGTGATGCATACGACGCCCTACATTATACTCACTGTGTAGGAGCCTGCTCATGCTCTTGATGTAGCAGTAATGTGAGGTGTGCATGCCTGTTAGCATCATCAGATTGATCCTTCGCAGATTGGGGTTCTCTAGCTCACTGACTCTGATAACAACCACCTTGTTGTTCTGGTATCCATAAATGTTGATTGGAAGGTTGTTTTGGCGCTCAACCTTGGATATCTGGCTCAATGGTGTTGGAAAATCGATTCCAGTGAAGTTTAGACCATCATCAGCGGGATAACTACTTGGCCGGTCTGAGTGAACATTTACAGGGAACAATGCCGATCGCAGTGCCCAGCGGAGACACCGGTTGTCATTGTTCTTCACATTGATGATAGCATGCTTTGGCCTGAGTTTTGATGGGGTTGGGATAAATGTGCCACCTCGTAGTGGTTGATACATCCCGAACTCAAGGTAAACAGTTTTGATTTTATTAATCACCCAGCCAGAACCCATCTGCTGCCATCTGGCAATCTCTTCCTTAAAACCATTGACAATGCCTTCCAGGGTGCCCTCCTCTCGCAGCTGATAGAGATGTGTTACAATCAGTGGATTAACGTTCCAAAAGAAGTGATCAATTTCTCGATTGTCATCGCCTTCCATTGAAAAGTGAACATCGAATGACAAAGTGACCTTCACTCCACCAAGCTCTGTGACTTCGCGTGCTATTTTCTGGAGAATAGCCGCTCTATTGGCTATGAAAAAAGCATTAAGGTCCTTCATTTGGTAGTCATCAGGGACGTTCATCTTGTAGCCATGCAACCAATCACCAAAGTAGTCTTGGTTCCTTGGGTTAAAGTCAAGACCTTGAGCCGCCATGTTCATATCGATCTGCTGTGCCATTGCCATGTGGGTGGGTATATACAGGGGGTGTGATTTCTCCAATTTGTAATACCCCCCTGGGGGTGGTGGTCTAGTACCGGAGCAGCATATATAAACAGGCTAGTAGTATAGGGCGTTGGTGCATTCTGGACCACCCAAATAAGCATCCAAAGACCTGAATTACCGCCCCCCACGGATGAGTGCAATGAATCCGTGGGGGCGGTAATTCAGGTCTTTGGATGGTCCAGAATCACCAACGCCCTATACTACTTGGTACGATAAGGAAATGTTTTTTTTAAATATTTATGGTGAACTTTTCCCCGCTTGAGTTTGGTAAACGGATTATAATGGCTGTGTGCAAAAGCAGCGAATCTTGACTTTTGTTTACAATACGTGTATTATCATATCATTCCACACTGAAGTTTAGCCATAAAGAACAAATAAAGTCAACTGCTCGATTACTATTTCTCACTGGATTCAGTTCCTTCAGTTTCTACAGTGCAAAACTAAAAGAATAAATTGGTGTTGTAGAAAAGTAAACGATGTTGTTATTACTGTTGTTGATAACACTGCAGACATCAAAGTGTACAGCTCAGGTTGCTGTCATCTTGAATTATTGTAAACCTCATCAATAGTCCCAGTAGCAGATAGTTGGGACAGAAGGAAAATTTTGTCCGCATCGATTTCATCCATTTAAATTTCCTTATCGTTGGTCTCCATAAAACCGAGTGAATCAAACAAATCAGTTACTCAGCCTCATGCAAAGTCAACACAATAATAAGCACTGTTGGAAGAGCTAGCATCTGTGAGTGTGTATTTGTTTTAATTCTCCCAAAATCACACAAGGTTGGGCATATGAAAGTTTAATGTGCAAGTTTTGAAAGAATGAACATATTGATATATATATATAACCATTATTTGATTTTCTAAGAAAGGAATTTGCAGAATGGAAATTATTAATACTTTGTTACATGTTACTATCATCTTGTTGCCTTAAAACTGATTACTGTTTCAACAGTGTGTGGGTGAAAAGAATGTTGTAGTTTAGCACAAGAGATCACCAGGTAATACTGTGATTTCTTATTTTGCTCTTTTATGCTTTATTAAAGCCAGGTTCTCATGGCCACAGAGAAGGCCCTGCAAAAAAATAGCAGATCATGTGACCATAAAAAACTCCAAATATCTTGGGCATTTGACATACTGAAAATCCTCTATTAACTCCCCCCTTTTTTTGGAGAAAGAAATTGCCTGCAAAGTTGAATTTAGTTTAACGGTATGCAGATGCTGTATGAGGAAGGCCCTTCCTAGAGAACATCACAAGCAGAATATTTCCAGTGCATACCAGAAATGCCTCCTCGAAGCACATTAGTTTGTAAATAAACACCTTGATCATTTATATACACCTGGGATACATTGAGTAGCTAGGTGCATAAAGAGCCGATTTTGATTTTTGATATTTTTCACTCACAATTGTGTTTTATTATCCAAAAGCAAAATACCATAATTTCTGTTGCTCTTGTTGCTGATTACCATTAGCTGATTTAAAAGAGATTCGGTTAGACATAAACATCCCACACCTTTGAAAATGTATTTTGTCCTTTTCTTCTGTGAAAATACAAGATCTTTTGGCCTGATTGGCTCCATTTACTTTTATCTTACATGAACAGAACCTGCTATTACTTTTGCAAGAGAATACATTCTCGGCTAAAAAAAATACTTTGAGTGAAAAATGTCAAAACTCTACATAAACCCTTTATGTGCTGAGTCAGGAGCTCAATGAAAAAAAAAACAACAGAAAATAGCAGTGAATGAGAACTAGGCTTACTAAAGAAAATTAAGTGTTTTATAAACAAAAAAGTTAATCTTGCTCAGTTTTATGGACACTGCTTAATACTGACAATAATATTGATTATTGCAGACAGTTCCCTCTATCCCAATTGAACTACATCCAATATGTTTTTTTCTTTAAAATTGCCTTTCCAACAGTGTTGTAATAAAAGAGATCTAATAGAATTCAACTGTACCTTTTAAAAAGCATGATGGCTTGGCAGCTCAGTAGTTATCTGACATGTTCACATTTCTATCCCTAGTTGTTTACGGGTCAGATTCTCCATTTAACAGGAAAGTCGATGAAAAGAGGTATTGCAAATACACACAAAGAAAGTGGCTGGGTAATAATCCAACATTGCTCAATACATCACACACTCTTAGTGCTTGGAAGAGACCACCTTGGGGGATATTGCCTCACAGTTTCATTTTGGGTAGATTTCAATGTTAAATCCAAACATATCTGACATATATATGACTAAACGGTACAAATTTGAATGGAGTTTGCTATCCTGATTGTACAGAAATGGTTCATACCCAGGGCAATGCCACCTTTTCTAGTATCACTTTGAAAAGCCAAAATAAAATAAAAAATATTTGTAAAGGAAATCAAAAAAAAAATGCTTCAGTTTTGTTGACAATGAAACTATAACTACACGTCATTGACTGCAGATGGACTGGATTGCAACTTCAAATAAAAATGGTTCTTCCTTTGTGTATTGGAAATATCACTTAATTTCTATTACTTGTTCTCTGTTGAAGGGATCACTTCTATCAAAGAACCAAAGGTAGTTAGTTAAATAATTAGTAGTTTTGCACAAGAAAGCAAAATCCCCTGGACATTTCCCCTTTAAAATGTAAAAACAAACAGTACAAGATGCATCAAGGATGCAGTCCCACTGTACTGTGCTTTATTAAATTTTTAATCTGAAAATATTGCAGGACCAACATAAATACAACAGTTAACATGTGTCAATGAGCAACAATTTGATGTAACTTTAAAATGGAAAACTAAGAACACAGATAATAAATTGGATAACAAAAATAATCTTTTCAGTTCCTGTAATCACAAATACAGTATCTCATGCGAGTGTGTTTAAAAATGTGCTACAAATAAGGAGAATATATTAATATTCAGAAACAACCAGGCCAATTTATGCCATGAGCTATTAGTTTGTATGACATGTAGTATCTGTGGAGTATTTAAAAAAAAACTCAAGCCTCAGAGCCTATATAGCCAGTTGATGTGCACGTTTGAGAAACAAAAAATGCATACACGTACGCCACTCACCCGGTACATGAATGTTGTTTTACAATATTCTTGCATGCAAACAATCAACAGTTTCGAATCTTCCTGGTTCACGCGTTTCACTCAGTCTCGCAAATTCCCTTGGAAAGTAAATCCGCGGTAGTAGCAGTAGTAAACTATTACAAAGCGGTTCCTAGCGGTTGAGTTTCCCCTGATATTGTCAAAAGAAAGTATCCATCTTGAGCGGTTCGGCGCGTTTAATAAACTCTCACAGAACTGGCTGGTAGACGATTTGTGTAAAGAAATTCTGCCTTTTGAGAATGTTTCGGCGCCCGTGTTGTACAAAATTACCAGGAGGCATCTTCTCGAACGTTCACAAAAACATCTTCGGCATAAAGCAGGCCCTAGAACCACGAAGATTAAAATAAAGGTCTTGTTTATGCGAGATAAGTCTTTCCACACAACGAAGCGGCCATTGTTGTGTTGCGAATATGACGTCATCTTCCTCTCGACTCAACTAGATCCAGCTCTCTATGTGGTTCTCGGCCATTTTTAAATCGAGTAATGGCGGCAAGTCGAAGCTGAACTTTACGTTTAAAATAACTGCTCTTCCCGTTGGAATTTGAACTTAAAATTTGGCATGGTAAGTATTCAGCACTTCTACTTTCCAAAACTGAAGAGAAGGGGAAGTGCAAAATTTTGATCATAGTACCACTTTAAAGGGATGGTTTCACAGTTCGGAGTGAGGTGCGGGATTGCGAAAATTTGGTTCTATTCTTTTCAATTCTTTTTAGAACGAGGCATTGAGACAATAAGCTCTATTCTTATTCAATGATCGAGATGCAAATTAGTATCTTCCAATTTTCTGCAATCCCGCACCTTGGAGACGGTTCGGCGCATGTGCACAGATTAAAATGCTTTATTCGCTTTGTTACCAATTTTATCGGTTAAAAAACCACTCACATTTACTTCAATAATCACATACTATAATTAGTCCAAACAAAGCAATGGATGATCAAAATTCACAGAAAATTTCAACGGATTACACCGACAAAGTCAACACTGAATAACACCTTTGACCCGAAGAATTTATTCTACGCTCTGGTGGCTTTCATGGCGCACATGGGTATGTATAATCATCTATTCAATCAGCTGACTGACCGCGACATTTTCACAGGCATATTTCCCGCCAGAGTTATCTACTCGCTTCCGATTGGTCTAAACAATGAAATTAAATGGGTTACGTTATAGCTTGCACATGCGCCGAACCGTGAAACCCTCCCTTTAAATTTTGTCAGCATAAATAAAATTCCTAACTCTCGATCGATCGGCTCCATGGCTGAATATCTGAACCATAAGATATCTTGTAATGACACAAAATCCCGTCATATTTAAAGAATATTGCTATTCAGCTGTAATTGCTGCGAGCCCCCAGGCGAGTAGCACACTAATCTTTGGTTTGCCTGTGGTTGCTTGGCATCAGGCTTCTTTTCGCAATTGCTTAAATTGCGTTCACAACTGCGAGGATCATTCTTCATTTGATTTCATTTCCGCAGTTCATATATGATTTATTTCATATATATCATTTCACATCCCTGTGCTTTATGTTATGCAGCCAGCATCTCGATTTTTTGTTTGTCACGATGATTTTGGGCAAGCGTACGTCCAGCGGTGTCATCATAACTTAGATGCGCCTGGATCTGGATGCATCTTTCGCCGTCCATATCCGTCCATAGCACATTCTCGCTTCTCTTCGCTTCTTCGATATTTGCAAATGTATCATGCCAAATTCGAACTTATTTGTTGCTGGGAGCATTCATCAAGGTCACGAACGATTTAATGACATTTCACGGGGAAGACAATGTTTTTTATGAGTTTTTCAGCGTTGTTTACAGCTGTTTCGAGAAAGATTGTCGGAAAAAGGACAAAAGTGCACGCGATAATCCCGAAAAGTAATTTGAGATATGATCATTAATAAGTCAAATAAATACATCAATTCAAATCCGCGATGCCTCGTCCGTACAGCGACGATCTTAGATGGTGGGCCATATGGATAAAGGAGGTTTTAGGATAAAGCGTTGATGACTACCCACAACTTTCGGGATTGTCGCGTGCACTTTTTTGCTTTTCTCCGACAACCTGTCTCGAAACAGCTGTATACGTGCTCAGAGTTTGCCGATTGAACAATGGACCAGAGTAACTGCAGAATACCCTGCCATTTCGAGTGCCCCAGGAAAAAAGTCTGTACGCGGTACGCAGTGGCAGTATGAAGACATGACAAGACAACATATTTTCTTGCCTACGCGGTACGCGGTACGCAGTCGTTAAATAATCCAAGAGGACAGGGCAATATTTTTTCTTGCCGACGCGGTACGCGGAACACAGTCGTTAAATAATCAAGAGGACAGGGCAATATTTTTTCTTGCTACGCGGTACGCGGTACGTAGTCGTTAAATAATTCAACTGTGTTGCCTACGCGTTACGCGGAACAATGGATCACAAAGAGCATTCATTAAGGTCACGAACGATTTAGTGACATTTCGCGGGGAAGGCAATGTTTTGTTTTATGAGTTTTTCAGCGTTGTTTTGGCAGTTTCTTGGTGTTGCGATCACCAAATGACGTAAAACAAAAGATTCAAAAGAAAGTAAACAATACCCACACCACAACACAAAAGCTAACCAACAATAGTTTCCGCAACACCAAGAAACACCCGTTGTTTTGGCTCAGAGTTTACCGATCGAACAATGGATCACAAAGAGCATTCAGCAAGGTCACGAACGATTTGGTGACATTCACGGGAAAGGCAATGTTCTTTTATGAGTTTTTTAGCGTTGTTACGTGCTCAGAGTTTGCCGATTAAACAATGGAACACAAAGAACTACTTATATGGTATGTAATTCGATTGCAATTTTGAAGACAAGGACCAACGTAACAAAACAGAAGCACCGGATCCAAATTGAGGATTTAATCAGCTATAAATAATAGTAAATCAGCCTTGCTTTTTTTGTTTATGTAATTCGAAAATCATGGTAATTGACCCAATAAATAAATTTATGAAATTATCAATATCTGTATGTAAATTTACTGTTTCCGTTATGTTTTACTGCCCAGCATCTGCTCGAAGCATTATCATTACAATTTGTAACCTCTAGTATTTATCCACATGGGCCATTTTACATTCTTTCTCAGCATTGTTTACAATAATGGTGAACAACAGTCGCGATTTTGGATTGAGTTCGTCCAGTCGATATTTTCCTTGACCCTTCCCATGACACCCCGCGCAACCCAATTCAGCCTAGTATCCAATCTTCTCTCGCCCCAAAAACCAATTAATAGCGACTGGGTACGAGTCTGGTGCTAGAGGGGGGATACTCCCATTGCACTTTCTGAGGTCGCCGGAAAGTTGGGACGAGTTTCCGATCGTGCGGAGTTAGGCGCGGAGGCGCGGAGTCAGCCTGGTGGCCGATTTATTATCGATTATTATTCTTTTATATTCATACTAACTAGCCAAACGCCTCGTTAGCATGTACAAAATTCGCGTTTTGCTTTTAAACATAAACTTATGGAGATTTGAATAAAATTTTTCGAAGGAAGATTGTGTTGTCCATTTTTATGTGTTTGTTCATTCATTACATAGGTTGAAAAGCGATTTTATGTAAAAACTAGTGGCCTTTTAATATGCAAATATGTTTGTGTATTTTTGGCAATTTTGATTTCCAAATCAGATTCTCGGACTATTTTTGATACGCAACAAGTGTATTTTATTCCGAAAAATAGTCGTATTGGTTATTCTAGACGGAGAAAAATTTGTTTTTGTGAACTTTTGTAAGGTCTAAATGTACTTTGAGACGGTCGCGTAATTCTGTTTTTGAGAACTGCTAAAATTGAAAAATAGCCCGGTCGTCAATGTTAATTCTTGTTCTCCAAAAGCAAAACGCGAACCATTTATAGCGCTTCGAGGCTGTCTTCCATGAAAGAAATCAAAACGACTGAATTTGTTGAGCAGGTTTTATAAACAATTGCCCAAAACTAGCGAGAACACAAAGAAAAAGTCAATCACAGATTGATATCAACATAAATTCCCATCGAAAAATGTATTTTGTTTTACATTTAAGTCCCTCGACCGCTTGGAAATTCTTTAAATCTCCGCTTCTTCAGTTCTGAAACCCGAAGTGACAAACATCTCCTCGCATTGCTCCCACATTGGTAAAAAAGTATGAAGTTTCTCGAAGCAAGATTTTACCCCTGAAAGCTCTTCTTTTTCCACTATAGCGGCTTCTGAGTATCCCTGTCTTGAGTAGCAAACCGCGAAAAAATACAGGAAAATAACGATTTTAATTCAAACGGTTTTCTCCGCTTAGTAAACACAGGAAAACATCAAAGTACCGAGCTGACGTGACATTCGGCCGTGTAACCGCGCGAAAAACAAAGCCTCGCTTTGGTTTCAAAATTGCTAAGATCCCGGATGTTGTGTGGCGTAATACGCGCATGTTTTGCGACGTCATACGCGCCCGCGAGCTAGTCCTGCTCAACGCGTACGGCGGCGGGCGGGCGGGCGGGCGGGCGGGCGGGCGGCGGGCACACGGACCGACGCGCCCGCGAAACATTCCGCTAGCCATGACCATGAAAAATGACGGGCATTGGTTCTATGAGTATGTGGCTACGCAGCAGACCTTCGGCCCGCGAGAGCTCCGATACTTTGGAGCCACACGGCATGAACAAACGTGATAAAATGTAATACTTTTTTGTTTTTATTTCCGATTTCGTCACATCCTGTATTACTTAATTCTTCTATATTGCGAAATTCTCCTTGTATAAAACATCGTATAACATTGTTTATTTAGTAACATCTTGTACCTGAAGAAGGCTGGTCTGGCCAGCTGAAATATTGTACTCAACAAAATATACGCTGTTTTCAGCTTTGCTTTAAAGTTTTACATCCCCACTGCCGGATATGTAGACAATCGCTCCCCGTATTTACTGACCTTTTCTGTAAATTTGGCCTCTTTAAAGCGGTCATATCTATTAAGCGGACGCGGTCACCGTTTAGATTTCCCAATTGGCGAATTTTATTGTATTTCTCCTCTATTTTACCGTCACCTAGTTTAAGGAAGGCTCTCATTTGCACTAAACAAAGTGAGTGACTAGGGAGTGACTTGCTTCACGAAAGTAAGCTTCGCGATCACAAATCACAGACAACCATAACGGATTTTTTTCGTATCATGTTGAATGTGATGACAAAACTTTTGATGATATGTCTTATTGTTTATGAACAACATTATAACATTATAAAATCTGATAACCAGGCATGAAAGAACCCACTCACTGTTCTGACTGAGAAAGGTAGGGTGCGTAGACCCCAGTAGGTGGTTCCTTGGCGGGGAGGGGAGTTATAGGACCACAGTTCAGTATTAGCGCAAGTTGTTGAATCTGGCAAGGCCAATTCTTGGTTAGAACTAACATCATATAAAAATTCAGAAGCATTAAAAAACAGATTTCGATTCCAAAATGCTTATGGAATGAAGAGAGTTTTAAACTACACAGCTGGGCCAAATTTGGAATCACAAGTGCATTTCGTTCAAGAGTTATAGGCGAACGAGTTTTAGGCCATGGAGCGGCCATCTTGGTGTCTCACTATATTAAGGAGACAAACATGGCGGCCAAAACTTCAAAGTTTTAATTACACAAAAAATCTCATCACAAAAGATTGGATTCATTATAAGTTACAGTAAATCGTCTTATAAGCATCTATAATGAAAAAATAACTTTAACTGGTTCAATTTTGTTTATTTTCACCGCTTATCTGGAATAGCGTGACGAATTGCGTGACATATTTAAAACCTTTACAAATCGGAAACAAAAAATCGTTTAAAACAAGAAACGTTTTGTGAAGGATTGTAACACTGGTATCTGCATACCATGTTGGAAACAGCCTTATAGGACGTATAGTTTGGATTTTTGATTTTTTATGACGTCATATACAAACCAAAAAAAATTCCTTTGCTTGCACTAACGCGAACAATAGACCGCCAGCTAGTTTCCGGTCGCACTTGCACAGAGACCGTGGAGAATGGGTGACCTTAGCTTCATTTCTTGGTACAGCTAAAAACATGAAAAGGAAAGTTTGATATTCAAAGCTCGAAGAGGAGAGGAGAAGGAGGGGGTAAGCCCGCCATGACGAGAAACAACTTCCGTATATTGTTTTATTCTTCCCATTTCAATACAATAAATCAACAGACAAAGCCAAGAATTGGCGTCTCAGTTATATTAACAAGGTAAAGCAGGTCAGACACCTCTGTTTGGTTTAAATATTCTTGACTTCAGCTTTCTAAATACATTAGATCATCTCCTTCCAAAACCTCCAAGTAAATCAGGATCTATATTAAGAAAGCACAAAAAACCTTCATTAGCAGACGAATCTCTGCAGCTTGTGAAAGGCGCCTCCTGAAAGCCGCCACCAGTCCGTAACTGTTATTTGATCATACCTCAGTCAGTGTTCGGATTCGCGCGAAAATACATTTGGCGTGCGCTTTTCTAAAGCCCTGGTTATCGGGTTAGGGGGTGGGAACGTAGTCTCCCACGCAACCGTTATTTGCCTCGTCACGTAATGCCCCTCCCCCCACCAGAGGAGAACATTCATATGAGCATTCATATGAAAGCAATTCTGCCAGCTGCGGTGCAATTATTTGAGTTATTTACTCACCAATTTCCCAGCAGTAAAACTCCACTTTGATCACATCTGTTGCGTTGATCTCGGGTAAAATACCGCTGACTATGCATTGAGCGCCGGCGCCTGGGCTCTCGACCCGACTGGCCTTGCAGTGAGCCTGCGCAATGCTCTTTGCCGCAGTAATTTCCCGCCAGTGTCCAGCATTTTGTTTGCTGATACTCTTGACGGTGAACCATTTTCCAGGAAAGCTGCACTTCAGTGGCACAGGAAGATAGCCCCTAGCTGAAAATCAGAAAGAAACATTGTCGTGAACCGGGTTTTCAACCATTCACCCCAAAGAGCGTCCAAATTATAAATTCAAGAAAAAAATGCATTTTGTGACACTTAGAAAAATAAACACCGGAAAGTTCTTTTTTTGATATTTGGTGAAACTTTAGTATTGCACACTTAAGTATTTCAACCAAAGAACCATCTTGTACAGCATGATAAACAATACCACATAAGACTGATAAGAGTACTGTTCAGTAGCTTTCATTTGAAATCGTGCACAAGCCACATATGACTTGACGTCCCGAAAGTCACAAACACCAAACGAAAGTCGGATGGTACACTTCCGCTCATTCTCAATTCGAATAGGGAAGATCTTCTTTAGACGTCCGTAGCTTGCGGCGTTGACTTCAGAACCCGCACAAGGAAGGAAACAATTGAATATCAAAAGCTTATGAAATACATACTTTTCTTAGAGGGTGGCAAAGGGTTTTTGCGTGACGCGCGATGGACCCAAAATTAACAGCATAATGCGTGATTGAGCGTGACTGGACATCGCAGTGCGATGCGTGATTTGCTTTTTTGCAAGAATGTGACACGTGATTTGCCTATTAGATTTCCATGATGAGTGAATGTTCTTAAACAGCCTTTGACTTGATTCCAAAAACTAGAAGTCCTGGAAGGCTAACGAACTGAGACATTTTTGTTTTAGTGTGACTGAATACTATTCAGCTAATTTCGGCTACAGTGCATAGGGACGGTTTTTTTCAACATGATTTGCCATCATGATTTGCCCAAGATAAAGACAATGGTGAAGGAATACGCCCCTTACATGAGCTGAAAGAGTCAGTAAATATTCACTTCCTGAACTTAAAAAAAATCAACAAAGAACACGAGCTGTAAATCTCCTTCACGACGGGCGAATCAAGACTGGCGAATTATGACACGCGAATCAAGGCCAACGAATCAAACTGGCGAGTCATGTTCGGAATAAAAGGGCTCTGCATATTGCACAGAGATCGTTATGAATATTTATATTTCAGACGAATCATGTTTGCAAAACCCGGGTCTGCACACTGCAGTGGTCTGCAATGAAATCGGCTGTACAGTGCAGTACAGTCCAGTGCAGCTAGTACAGTACAGTACAGTACAGTACAGTACAGTACAGTACAGTACAGTACAGTACAGTACAGTACAGTACAGTACAGTACAGTGTAGTACAGTGCAGTGCAGTACAGTACAGTACAGTACAGTACAGTACAGTACAGTGCAGTGCAGTGCGATGCAGTGCGGTGCGGTGCAGTGCAGTGCAGTGCAGTACAGTACAGTGCAGTACAGTACAGCGCAGTACAGTACAGTGCAGTGCAGTACAGTGCAGTGCAGTACAGTACAGTGCAGTGCAGTACAGTGCAGTACAGTACAGTACAGTACAGCACAGTTCAGTGCAGTACAGTACAGTGCAGTGCAGTGCGGTGCAGTGCAGTGCAGTACAGTACAGTACAGTACAGTACAGTACAGTACAGTGCAGTACAGTGCAGTGCAGTGCAGTACAGTACAGTGCAGTACAGTACAGTACAGTACAGTACAGTACAGTGCAGTACAGTACAGTACAGTGCAGTGCAGTGCAGTGCGGTGCGGTGCGGTGAAGTGCAGTGCAGTACAGTACAGTGCAGTGTAGTGCAGTGCAGTGCAGTACAGTACAGTGCAGTGCAGTACAGTACAGTGCAGTACAGTACAGTACAGTACAGTATAGTGCCGTGCAGTGCGGTGCAGTGCGGTGCGGTGCAGTGCAGTGCAGTACAGTACAGTACAGTGCAGTACAGTGCAGTACAGTACAGTACAGTACAGTGCAGTGCAGTGCAATGCAGTGCGGTGCGGTGCAGTGCAGTGCAGTGCAGTTGAGTACAGTACAGTACAGTATAGTACAGTGCAGTGCAGTACAGTAAAGTGCAGTGCAGTGTAGTGCAGTGAAGTACAGTACAGTACAGTGCAGTGCAGTGCAGTGCATTGCAGTGCAGTGCGGTGCAGTGCGGTGCAGTGTAGTGCAGTACAGTACAGTGCTGTACAGTACAGTACAGTACAGTACAGTACAGTACAGTGCAGTGCAGTACAGTACAGTACAGTACAGTGCAGTGCAGTGCAGTACAGTGCAGTACAGCACAGTGTAGTGCAGTGCAGTACAGTGCAGTGCAGTGCAGTGCGGTGCAGTGCAGTGCAGTGTAGTACAGTACAGTGCAGCACAGTACAGTACAGTACAGTGCAGTGCAGTGCAGTACAGTGCAGTACAGTACAGTACAGTACAGTGCAGTACAGTACAGAACAGTGCAATACAGTACAGTACAGTGCAGTACAGTACAGTGCAGCGCAGTACAGTGCAGTGCAGTGCAGTGCAGTGCAGTACAGTGCAGTACAGTACAGTGCGGTGCAGTGTGGTGCAGTACAGTACAGTACAGTACAGTGAAGTGCAGTACAGTACAGTACAGTGCAGTGCAGTGCAGTACAGTACAGTGCAGTGCAGTGCAGTACGGTGAAGTGCGGTGCGGTGCAGTGCAGTACAGTACAGTATGTACAGTACAGTGTAGTACAGTACAGTACAGTGCAGTGCGGTGCGGTGCAGTGCAGTGCAGTGCAGTGCAGTGCAGTGCAGTACAGTACAGTACAGTACAGTACAGTACAGTACAGTACAGTACAGTACAGTGCAGTGCAGTACAGTACAGTACAGTAAGGTGGTTCCAACGTTTGAGTCTGCAGATGAAATTCTAACGTGTAACTATTGAAATGAAAGTTATTGAGCAATACTTTGCAATTATTTGATTCGGTATATCCTCCCAGGAAAACACTACTTTCAGGGTTTGGTATAGTATAGTATAGTATAGTATAGTATAGTATAGTATAGTATAGTATCGTATAGTATCGTATCGTATCGTATCGTATCGTATAGTATAGTATAGTATAGTATGGTATAGTATAGTATAGTATAGTATAGTATACTATCTATACTATCTGTGCAGTGGAACATTAATCGAAAAAAAAAACACGAAAATTAAAATGATCAAAGTAACACGTGCACCGTTAAACAATTCCCAGGCTTGCGAATTGTTTTACATTGTACTGCAAAGGGAAATCGGAAATCCTAACCCTTCTTTATGATAGTTTCTTTAGATAGTTTAGGAAGTTGCTAGGAGTGGACAATTCATGGGAGCCATTTAAAATAGTCATACATTGGTTGACAGGAAATTTACGTTTTACGAGCGTGCTAACTTCAATACGGTTTCCCATGCATTTGCCGAAAAGAACGAATCACGAGTAAAATAGAAAAAATAAAAGTTAAAAATGAAAACAGAGGTGTTCAATAAATGTGTATAGGGCTGCATTGCACTGTCTTTTTTATAAGTGAAAAGTGAGGAAATTGTTTCTTTTTGTTAGTATAATCTTTCTTGGATACAATACACTCTCGCAGACTGATTAAGGGGTTTGTACAGGACGAATTCAGCATTTAATACCAGCTACAGCCGATTATCTTGTTCAGCCAACACCGTGTAGACTTCGGCGTCCATATTCTCGGGTAAGCACACGCTTGATTTTACGCAGAGAGAGCTGTATCAGGGATCACCCAACGAGGGATTGAAATGGCGTTGTATTGTTTTTCTATATAATTTTAGTGCATTTAAAGGAAAATATGTGAAAGCTAATACATACACGTTATTCGATGGTTTAACAGATAATACGCGCGGATATTTTACAAGTTGCGTAGTATTTTTTTGAGCCTCGCAGGGGCGAGAAAAAATTCGATAACAAACATTTTCCAAAGAAAACTCAACGAGTTTTCAGTCTAATTTTTAAGATGTCTAAGGCCTTGAGTTCTCCTGCTTTATTGCCCGGCAGCTGGGAACGGTCTTGAATACACTAAAGCATGGTAAAGGTCAGAAATTCATTCAGAAATTCTCACAGAATTTTCATGAAAAGTCTTATCCAAACCTCCTTAGTTAGTGTATTCGTCTTTGTTTGGAAATGTCAAGCGATTCAAAAGAATTATTTTGGTTTTGTAGTTGAAGAAGTTTTCGAACTTGAGAATACCATAAAATTGCTATGTTGTTGATACCTAATTTTCACAGGCATGGTTTAATAATAGACTAAATGCCCGGCAATTGGAATTTCCACGAAAAGAAAGACCAAGCGGTTAAATAAAAAAAAGGATTTTGTTTTTGTGGTTGACGAATTTACCGCACTTGAGTAGACTATGTTCTTGAAATTTGGAAGATTTGTGGTTTAACTCCATGCATGGGTTTCAAAGAGAGTTTGACTGGGCTGGCATGCAGGCTGGCGAATGTTTCTCAAGTAACAAGCAAGTCCAAAAATTGAATGCCCTGATCGCTGTCAATGTAACGGCAGTAAAATATTAAATCAGTTTACTTACCATCACAATGAGAATCTCTGTGTGTAAAGAGACAACGGGCAGCACCTGGATTAGAACCAAACGTTTGCATTTAATAATTACAGTGAGAAGAAAATAAAAAAGTGCTTTCCAGCGCTCGCCCTCGAATAAGCGCTCCCTTGGAAACTGAACCACCAGGCCCGTAGCAGTAACCTGGAGAGGGGGGGGGGGGGGGGGGGGGGGGGAGCAAATTGACCAAGCAAAGCTTCCCCCGTCAAAAAATAGACATTAGGGAGCTTAAGCAACAACGACGGCGACGGCGACGGCGACGGCGACGGCGACGGCGACGGCGACGGCGACGGCGACGGCGACGGCGACGGCGACGGCGACGGCGACGGCGACGGCGACGGCGACGAGAACATCAAAAAGCAATATGTTTAGTAAGCAAAACAACAACTCTGCATTTTGGTAAATTTCTCTGCCGTCCCCGAAATTTTGTAATTTCACATTTAATGGTAGCCGACAGTTTCGCAGGGGCCCCAGTGGTGGCCCCGTGAAACGACGTCTGTTTTCTCAGGCTGGCCTGCGTAGCAGGGGTCGGGGAGAAGGGAACTGGGGAGAGAGGGAAAGGACGCCTGCAATAAAGACCCCCATTTGTTCATTTCTGCGGACGCCGGCGGCCGCAAATTCTGATTGGCTAATTCGCGCTGGGCGGTAAACATTTAGTAAATTCCCGCGTGAAGTCATCCATGTGTAAAAGCGCGTGCTAGTTTCTGATTGGTGAACGTATTGACAGTTGACGTAATTCGATTACAAGGAAATCGGTGGGCGTAAGGAGTTCCTTCCCTTCTCCCGCTCTCCTTTTTCGTGCCCCCTTCCCCCTCCCCGTTTACGCCTGCCACGCAGGCTATCTCAGGCTAGTTTAATGGAGGGCGTAAACACATGACGACGAATTTTCCTTTGTCTCTTTAAACTTGGAATCCGACTGCAGGAGAATTGACAAATTTGGCGGGTTGGAATAATCGCGAATTCACTTTATAAATGATGTTTTCGCTACTTTTATAGTTTGTGATTTGTTGCGGATCCATTTTGGTTCTTTCCGATTCAAGGTAGGAGTGCCTTCGTTGCTGTTGTAACAAACAACTGTTAGCGGGGGAAACTGGCAGGTAATAAACAGATTATATAAGGTCAAATTTCAAGCTAGTTTACTGATGTTGAAATGTCAAAAACACGAAATTAAAAAAAAACAGTCGCTTTTTGTGCGGTTTTTCGAGAAAATACGGTATTTTCATATGACTTCTAGAGCCTGATTTGCGTAAAACAACCGTAAAAAAATGGAGGTTACATGCAACCGATCCCTCCTTGTTAGTTGATTGTGTTTCTCCAGCCTTCACCAGTCCCTTCTCCGCTTAGAAATGGTGGGGCATAGAAACCCCTGGACAAAGCTGTCAAAATTCTCCAACAATCGCGGACACAAGATAACTTCCAGTGATGGCCGTGTTCGTTTTCTGGCAATCTGAATCCGTTGTTTTGTCGCGTAAAGCATGATGAAATTCTTCGTTTCATTTAATTTTTTTTCCAGTATTTTTGGATAATTTTGGCAAGCTTGTCCAGGGGTTTGTACGCCGCCCCGCGAGTTTGAATGCGGAGAAGGCCATGCTGGAGACGTCATTTTCCCTTTTCTTCGATGCGCAAATTTATCTCCAATACCATATAAAGCTACCGACATCGAGAGCGCTCTGTCCATTAATGGGTTGAATTATAATTATTATTCTATTCAGTTTTCTTGTAAGCTGTTTCTTTTTTCGTTTATGTTTTTATTTTAGATAGGTTGTGTAATTTAATGTTATCAGTTTTTGTACCTTTTCCTCGAGGTCCAGTGCCACTGCATTTCATGAGGAATACGTTTCCACACATTTTTAGCCTCATCTAAAGAGTTCTTTTTAGCAGTTTTTGGTATCTCGCGTAGCATAACTTCTGAGGTGTTCCATTGAATTGAAAATTACAAGGATCAAGAGTATATGTTACTAGGATACATTCATCAAATAATTGGCTGGCTCATCCTTAATAAACCATTCCACATTGAATGTCTCGTGTTAGTCAAATCAGAATTTCTATCAGTTTTTGCTATGATACTGTTAGTTAAGATGTATACCAGTTGAATGGGAAGGCCATGGAGATTCAAATGAAAGCCACTCACTGATCAAGAAATACTTTTCTACTTGATTTTCAACCATTTTGGATAAAATAGGTTATCAATCGAAACAAGTTCAAAATTCAACGTTCTGTGTCATAAGCCATTTCATTAACAAGATTGGTAAACAAAGAGAGCTAAACTAATTGATGCCATAACCTGCATAACCGGGACAAACGCTTTCGCTTTGTTAACTTTCCAAGCTTTAAAAATAAAAGATTGAATTGTCCCAGACGATCTCCGCTATTAGTCATGAAGTGTCGCGGGCTTTTGTAAAAATTTTGTAAAGAATGAAGATTTGTTTAATGTTTAAAGTAAACTACCTATCACTTTGTGTACAACTAAACAATGAACTAAATTATCCGTTTTGCATAAAAAAGAAAACTGAACAGACATGTTTTGGCGCCAAATGTCAGTGCACGTTCTCCCGTTTTAAGAGAAGATTTTGGAAAAGGGAAATATAATTTCAATTGTATGAAAGTTCAAGGCACTAATCTACTTTTGCTGATCCGAGATGACACAGAAATTTTTAAAGATACTGTCGTTCAGAGATGTATTTGAATAAAATAGTCCGTTATTTAACAATACATTAATATTGCTGCTATTCTCGGGGAATTGTTGGTGGGTACATGCTATTTCGGTATCAACTAGGAATGGTTTTGAAAGGAAAGTATAAGCCTTTATGTCCAGGTCATCTTTATGTTATTTCTTTTATTATTTAAAATTTCGACATTGGTTAACTCAGCCGTGACTTTTAGAATAAATTGACAAAGGAAACAAAATGTGGCAAAACGTTGAGTAATTCAGGATTTGACAAAAGCGATACAACATTACTTTATATATTTATATATGTATCCGTTTTCAGGGTTGGAAAGGAAAATATGTTTGTCTAATATCAGACCCGAGTTTTGAAAACTCTCAAGCGCACTTATGATAGCATTCAAAATACTCCCTCCGACAATCTACAGACTCTATGTGTCTCTCCTGTGTACCATCAACAATGTGATAAATTTCGTATTTACTTCAAAGAAAGCCATTTACATGCCAGACATGTCTTCGCTGTTGGACGACCGTTGCCGGTATCTTCAATGAATATGCTTTTGCTTGCACACAGGAACGGTTAGAAAAATATTCATCAAACCGCCTTATTCATATCTCATCCTAAATGCACAGTTCATTTTCTAATCTCGCCAGAAGAAACAAAACCGTTGAAATAAAGCTTAGTTTGGCGCCATGAACCATGCGGTCGAATCCAAGATAAAGAAGTGGACATTTTGACAAAAAATAAAGAAGACTGAGCACCCTAGTAGAAGAAAGAATGAAAACCCTTGCCAGGCTACGACTGACTTTGATCAATTCTAAGGGATGTTGATTTTCTAACTCAGCATTTTTAATTTATGTCAGTCCTTACCTGTTTCAGGGGAAAAAACGAGTGCGTCCAGACAGATCAACATGGGAACGGACCACAGTAAACCTCTCCGAGATAACATCTTAGGTTCGCTTTTAACTTTACAAGAAACGCTTGTTCGGTTTTCAGGCAAAAATAGACTGTTACAAGTTTTAAGGCTACTTTGCAAAGAATCCGGCGCGATTTAATTTAGGCAGGCTCTAACGCACGTCATTGGCTGACGATTGTGATAGTTTTTTTATCTTGTTTCAGTTTGTTCAATTTATTTGCTAATTAACGGCGTTCTTTAGCAAATATTTATCTTTTTACCACAATTGCCGCTAAACTCGCAATCTGATTGGTCGACGTGAGTGGTAAATGGGAGTCCAGACAACGGTGCTGACGCTAACATCACGCGCGCTTGAAAAAAACCAATCAGATTGCGAGAAAGTTATAGACAACGCTTGCTCTTTCTCTTTGCTGTCACGTTTTGTAACAAGACTTCGATTTTTCCTTGTATTTTTTTCTAAATATTGTTGTAAAAAACAAATTTACACCGGTTTTCCGTGGTGTGGACTCTTATTTACCACGATTTACGTCATCACATGCATGGTCAAAATTTGTTGCTGTCCACAACATTTTGACCATGTGATGACGTAAATCGTAGTAAATAAGAGTCCACACCACGGAAAACCGGTGTAAATTTGTTAAATTTACTGTGTTCTGTTAAGAAGAAAGGAAATGGATTTTATGATCGTGACTCGGAAGTAGAAACTGATAAATCCCTGGTCCGCAATAAAAGCAAAAAATTTCAAACCAAACGAAATCAACAACAACAACAACAAATGATCGTAAACCAAACCAGATAAAACTAAACAAAAATCACCTCCACTTTTCAAGTGAGTTACTTTCATTGTTCATTTTTTTTATGGAACGCCTGTACTCCACTAGAATCAGCAAATCTCTGTTTTAAATACTTCTGCTGAATCTTTGAGAATCTGAGCAGCAGTATATGACTCTTTGAGGCCTGAGATCAAGGAACTAGTTTTGTTGGTTGGATCTTCCATGATTATGATAAAAAAAAAATTGTCAGCACACCTTTGGTATGATCGGTTCTGCTGGGCCAAAATTTCATAACCGTAGGTTAACCCTATTCAGCCTGGGGGGGGGGCCAAAGTGCCCGCGCTAACTTTCAACATTCATAACTTCTTTAATATGTATAATATGTATTCAAACGCCTAAAATTTATCTGGCAACAATTTCGTATGACAATTTATTGATCACGTGACTTGATGTTTCCATGGCAACAAGATTTTGACAGCGACGTTTTTTTGAAATTTGCATATTTGTACCTTTGAATGAAGAAAAACAATGTTTTTTGGTATAACTTTTATATTTTTACGTCATTTAGCGTTTATTTATTGGTTTTGATTAATTTTGAGTCAATTTGGACGGTTTTTAAGAGGTTTTAAAAAATTTCAGAAATCCAAGATGGCGGATCCAAGATGGCGGCCGTAGAACTAATTACCTAATAACTACGTCATATGACGTCATCGTTCCATTGTGCGGACCGCAAAGGAGACAGTTTTGAACGTACTATGTACTCTCTAGGTCTCATTGTCATAGCCTTAACGTTCTTGAAGTTGCGAGGGGGGTGCACAATGTGCCCCCCCACTCCCCCAGGCTATGGAACAGTAAAAAAAGCCCAGGCTGAATAGGGTTAACGACGTTAACGGGGAGAGGAGCAGCGTCCTACCTTCCTGGCCTTCCCCCAACACCCCAACCTCCCCACCCCCCCCCCCCCCCCCCCCTTCCGGGATATTCAGGAAATCAACTAATTAACAAAAACACTTTCCGAAAGGGGAAATCGTGATGTTCGCCTGAAAGCGTTGTCTCGTGTTATTGTGACATAAGCTTGTTTTACGTTTATCCACGTATTTTTTCACGTCTTCTTCGTTTGTAGGTCGGTTATCCTCCTATTCCTGCGAAGGGGCCGCTACTTTTGGGGCGATCGTTCGGATCGAGTTTAATAAAAGGAAAAAAAGTTAACATTACTGTCGGGAAGGAGTTACTTTCAGGGCGGGCGTTAAATTTCTTCCTCGTTTGTATGTTGCTTGTAGTAAGCTTATTTTTTTTACTTTATGGAAAGGGCTCCAAAGGAAAAGCTAGTTTTTTTAAATTCCTTTAAGCACAAACACAACTGATACTGTGACACCTGAGGTATGAATGAATCATGCATGAATTTCAATTTATATTGTAATATGCAGTGGCAGATCCAGAGAAGGGGCCTACCCCTCCCCTCCCCTCCCCTCCCCTCCCCTCCCCCTCCCCTCCCCCCTTATCTTGCCAATTAATATGGCCCAAAGGGACTAAAAAATGTTTTCAGTCTCTGACATTTTCCCACCCCTTCTTTACTTCGAACAACCAACGCCACTCCCCCTCCTCTCCCCAGGCGTATTTGGGGGACTAGCGAGCGCTGAGTTAAACCACAAAAGTCTGAGGCGAGTCAAAAGACGCGATCAAGGGTGTGGGAGTGAGGCTGGAATGCCTCCTCCCCACCCCTTTCACTCCTACCAGCCCCCGATATTTTGCAAAACTAAAATGACGATCAAACATTAAATTCAGCACTCGCCCCCCCCCCCCCCCCAAAAAAAAAACAACAACAATAAACGCCTGTACTGCAGGCTCAAAAAATGATAACTACATGGACATTATTAAACGGCAGTTCTTTTAATTGACTAATAGACAGTGGTGCCAATGTTGGTATTTCCAATGGTATTTATTTATGGAATATTTTTGCCATATTTAATAAATGATAAAAACTCTATTGAACGTGAACAAATGCAATTAACTATGAGTCAGCTAGTTTTCATGTATTGCCACAACAAAAACAAATTTAGTGTGACTCAATAAATTTTTCTGTAATGTATGTATAGTCTCCAATTTGAATAGGGATTTGTTATTGAAATGTGCCAGCCACTGGAACAAAAGAACCCTTTGTTTCGGCAGCCAATAAGGCTCTGGTTGGCACATTAATAACAATTGGTGACGTCATAGATATCTTCCCTATAGCTATGTACCGCACAACTCGATCAGAGCGGGGCTCTTCGCCTTATGCCGTGTCCTTCGGATTTCTTTTCGCCTTTGGGCTTACTTTCGGATTTCTGCCTCTCTTTTAATAGTCGTTCCTGAAGCAGTTTTGTTATACTTTTCGCGAATTAAGACATAATTCTTTAATATTCGTGGCCGCTTATAGCTTCGTCTTCCGAGACACATAATTATTTTCGGAAACGAATCGCTCACATTTAGCGACAATCCTGTTTAATATACGCTTTGAAATTTAGCAGTCGTATCTTTACCCGCTAAACCAAATAACAAAACTGGGTGACATTGGTCGCTCATAATTTTGGTTCAAGCCACACACTGATTGCGTTGAAATTGAAACGTTGGTTTTGTTGGTGTAGTCGCCATGTTTCCAGTTTCACACAGGTTGATATATATACAGGCCAACCTTTGAAATTTGACCGGAAGTAAAACCTTATGCGTAGAAGGGTAAATATTGTACCTTGTTGCGCATTCATTTTTAAATGGCCAATCAAAATATTCCAATTTATGTCCGTAACCAGAGCTACACGAGACGCAATTTAAAAAAAACCGTGGAGCTATGGGGACGAGAATGTGCTTGTAGCCGTTGCGTTAACTCTGCTTAGATTTAACTCGCTTAAACGGTGACCCCTATTATTTTAGATAGATAATTAATTTTCTGTCTCAATTCTAGACAGACTGTGAAAAAATAGTTTATCTAGATGTACCCCTCTCCTCTCCTTCCTATATATAATGTGACTTAGGCCCGGTTCAGACGCCGAACTTTTCATGAGCCGAACTTAATTCGAATTTGGACCGACCCAAATTAACAAAAGTACGCCTGTTGATTCAGACGCCGAACCTAATTAGCCGAACTTAATTCAGTTTGAAGAGAAACAAATCGAAAGGTCAGCGATTTTCAGGCAAAGATGTCAGAACACGCACCAGTCGTTATAATAATTTATGCATTAGGTTCGGCTCATGAAAAGTTCGGCGTCTGAATCAAAGCTGTTCCAAAGCCGAAATTCCCGGCTAAGCCAGGCGGAAAGAACGGCTGAGCCGTTCCAAATTCAAATAGCCGTTCTTAATTGATTCAGACGCCGAACTTTTCATGTACTTAATTCACGGTATTAGGTTCGGCTCATGAAAAGTTCGGCGTATGAACCGGGTCTTAATTTAAGTATTATCATCTGCAAAGGTTTGGAGAAAATAATAAATAAAAAATGAAGTGAAAAAATGAACAAAAAATCTATATAGGAAGTTTAAAAATTTCCCATTTTTCTGTTTGACGCAGAGTCACGCCACTTATTCAATAGGCCATTTCCGAGTTACGTTACGCCTCGTTGTCAAAGCGAGGCTAGGTGCACAACCTTTCATATGAAAATGAGTTTTCATTCACATGCAGATGAAAACTCATTTTCATATGAAAGGTTTCGCACCTAGCCTCGCTTTGATAGAGAGGCAAAAGGCAACTCGGAAATGGCCTGTTAAACAATCATCTTTTAACACGCAATACACTGGGGAATTAACAAAGTTTACAAATGATGGAACGCGTGAAAATTTGCATATTTTTCCCCGTATACCTGCCGGTATGCTATATCTCGTTCAACAACTGACAAATGGCCTAAATGTTAACTGGCAACTGACATTTGAATCCCCCACCCCCTCCCCCATCCATGAAGTACCATGCAGCTCTCAGAAACCTATATTTTCAGTTTCTACGCGGCCGTAATGTGTTGCGTAACGACACAAATAACGACTGCGTAGGAGACTATTTTCATTGTCCCTGTAAAACACAGCTGCTATTGTTTTTTTTAGGGATAGGGGCTTTGCTTGGGTCATTCATCTATTGTTTGGTGGGCCAAAAACGCAACTTGCTCTAAAAACTTCGTGGCAACCCCCCTCCAGACTCGCACATACCGGTAAATCAGGATTTCACAGCATGCTGCACGATATCTATCTTCCGTCATTTCCGTTTCTGTTTTTGCAAACAAGAAAAAGTGACATGACTAATCAATTTAATCTCCACCAATCAAAGTGGGAGGCGCGGTGGCCCAATGGTCAGTGCGACACTTTACTCTCATTCCTCTCTCCACCCAGGTATATTAATGAATAACGGCGCGAACGCAATGTTAATTTGTATTTTCGATGTATTAAAATTCAACTTGAAACAAAAGACAATAAATCCTTACTATCATTCAGTGGTCTTGTTTCAAGTTGAATTTTAATATATCGAAATTGGACTATTCAAATTTAAAAAGCCAGAAACGCTTTATCACAATATTCGTCTCTATATTATAGAGATAGAGAAGAATAGATAATCGTATTGCAACAGATTGAAATTGCAGTTCAGCCACAGAACAAATCATCATGTCTTTCAGTGAGAACTATAAACACTTGAAATAAAATGTTAAGCCCCCCCTCCTCTTGAGTGACTTATTTTACTTTGAGCCCCCCCCCCCCCTATCCTTGCTTTGATTTTACTTCATGACCCCCCCCCCCCCCCCCCCCCTCTGGTTTTCCAACCCCCCTCCCCGATAATTATTGCACAGTCCCTTATAACTCGACACATTGATACACTGCCCAAATATGGTCAAAAAGTTATCGATATACGTTATGTCTACTTGACGTATAACCAGCAATGGCGGTAAATTTCGCATTTTGAAGGAAAGTGAAAAAGACTGCTACCTGCAATTTCATGTTTTGGGGCGAGAAAGTGCGTGAACTATTAGTTAAAAGAGGGAAAAAAAAAAGAAAAAAAGAGAAAAATTATTGATCACATGATTGGACAAATAAGGCGCGAAATTTTCGCGTTGTCGCGGTCGCAGTGTTTGTTTTCTTGGCGTAGCTGAATGAAAGCTGGTTCAAAGTTTAACCGCTCGACAAGGAGTGAATGAAGGAGCACAATTTTCGTAAAATTCCTTTAGTAATCACCTCTGGAATATGATATAGACTTGATGCTTCCTCAGAAAAGTTTCTGATCTCGTCATTACGGCTGTAGGAGCTAAAAAACGAGCAAGTTTGTAAAGAACATTGATCGACTCAGCTCGTACTTCGATGTTTGAAAATTTGGTGCTGATGGAAGGGACTAAAAAGCCAAATCAACTACAGGTATGATGTTTTAACCGTTTCTTGTATCCTTTAGCTGTGAATTTTTGTAAGACATACTGTCCACGCTGCAGTTCTTTCTGACTTTTCGCCGCTATGTTTCGGTAGCCGTGTGTTTGTTCAATTTGTTTTGATTCTGAATTGAACTTTTTAAAATACGAAACACTTGTAAATAAGACATTCTATGCCATTTTACTGTGTTTTAATTCGTGTAGTTACTACTCTGTCCCGTTCTTTAAGTAGACGAATGCTCTTCGTAGAAACTCTCAACTGATTGTGTACGCTGAATTAATTTTAGCTTGGCAAAAGTTTCGGCATTCGCTGCTTGTTGTTTAAGAAATGGCGCAAGGTAACCTTTTTACTTAATAAAAGGTTGTATACTGATCTCAATGAATTTTTTCTGGAAACTGTGATTTGTTATCAATGTGTTGAATTATAAAACAGTTATAGTGCTCAAGCTTGCGCAATATCGCCTGAGTATAAGTATTCGGCGATATAGCGCTTCGCTTTCGCACTATAACTGTTAAATATCTAAAAACGTTTAAATGCGGAGGACCACTCAACACTACGATAAATAGTGGTAACTTTCTTTCCGGATCTCCTTTATAAAGGGATGCGAGTACTAGACGTCACCCAAAGTGTAGATAAACGTTTAAAATGAAAGGCTAGTACAACGGAAATTAATGGCAGGTTTAATGGCCAATATCGTTCCATTTTTAGCAACAATTTTATAGCTTCAGCAAAGTAACGATCCTTTTCCCATTATCGGAGACTCGAGACTTGACTCGATGAAATAGTTCAACTTGCATTCGCGATCGGGTAACCATGGCAAAAAATTGGATGACATTTGCCTCTAATTTTTTAACTCGTCCCCAGTCCCCCAATTTGACCCTTAAAATCACAGAGAGAACGCCATTTTTTGAAGGGAAAATCCAACATTTCGCCCATTTATAAATTACTTTTCGGAAATCCACACTCGGATTCCAGTAATTTGGTTATTATTCTATCTGGAAACGTTAAAATATTTTAATAACTTAAAAAAAGTCCCGTCATTTTGATCTTGAAGTGACCAATGTCACGTAAAGGCTTGTATGGAGTTCAACCGCGCGGTCATCGCTTTTAGCGGTATAACTTATTTTAATAGGCGTAATGTCAGCATCCACACTCGGTTTTGAAGAGACTGGGATCTAGTGAACATTTTGGTGGGAAATATGATTTAGTTGGGGCGAAAAGAAATTCGTCATTTTGCCATTTTTTTAGTGCATTATGCTTCGACTGAGCCCATTTTGGTTTCTATTGGTGACTTGCGTGGACTAGCGCTCAGGCCGTTCGAGCTCAACTGCGCATGGCCAATAGTTTATTTTAGTAGCGCGCACGCCCGGAGCAAATGTCTCTTTTCAGGGGGCAATTTTTTGGTATGACAATCCTTTACGAAACTTTTTTTCTTACTCACAAAATAAATACCTAAATACTGCACTAGGGTCGAACTCATAACCTCTGCAAATTTGGCGAAGAATCTTTTATTTAGAGCGTTTGGTATTCACGAGTTGGCTCATAGGAGCCGTTGATTATTTCCTGAAGAAGTCAGGCCGTGCCTGAAGAAATACTGGACACAATATACATAATCCCAGTTGTTCAGTCAGCATTGCTTGATTAGTAATTTCGTATTTACTAAATCAGCATTTTTATCAAGATGCGAATATTCAAATTCCCGAGACACAGCTGCGAGCTCTCTATCCCCCCCCCCCCCCCCCCCCCCTCCGTCTCCCCTAAGAGAACTTAAAACGTCAGCTTCGGAGTAAGGCGAGGGGAGGGAGAGGGGTAGTAATCTCTACATTTTTTGATGTGCTGCTGGGAATCTGAATCCCTTACCGGCTATACCCAAATTTATCTGCATTTTGTAATTCAATTCCCGTCGTCATCATCATCATCATCATCATCATCATCATCATCATCATCATCAAGTCGAGTCTCCTCGTGTCCAGACTAGACACCAACGATCCCTACCCTATCCCAGACAAGTTTATGTAAGGCTCTTTTACTTTGTAGTTTCAATTCCTACTCCAAACTAAATTCCTCATACCACTGATCAGTTTCCCGTTAAATGATTCCAGAGTAAGCTACTTTACATTACAGTGCCACATTCTTGATGTCAGCCCGTTGTTAGTATTGCGACAAATGCCTCTGTAACAGTTTTCTTTTTTTGTCATTAATTTTGCTGTTGTTGTCAAATAGAAAAATAATCTAAAATGTTTCTAGAACTGAACCACGCAACCTCGACCTAGGCAATGAAAGAGTGATAACCTCAGTTAACTTCTCTTATGAGAATATTTCCCGCCTTTCTGCGCCTTACGCAAAGTCCGCGGTTGCTACCCTGCTTCATCGGTTTCTGTCGTATTGGTGTCTCGCAAAGTTTATTTTTTTACGTAGTCAGATCAGCCTTGCAGTTTATTATTATGTTTGATCAATTTTTTGACTGATTAGATCTTTCGTATATCCTACGTATCCGGTTTACAGCATTATCGTTTGCGGTCCTTTGCAAATTTTACTTGCCTTGGTAATTAGTTTGGTCTCGCACTAGCCTGTTTCAGGCGTTCAGATAGTGGGGAAAGCGCGAATAGTTGGGGAAGGCGCGAAGAAAAGCGAGCGAAAAAATGCGGGGAGACTGGGGAGAGGAGGCGCATTTTTTTCGCTCGCTTTTCTTCGCGCCTTCCCCAACTATTTGCGCTTTCCCCACTATCTGAACGCCTGGAACAGGCTAGTCTCGCACGGGCCTGGATGAGAGAAATATGAGAGCACCCTTTCCCCCGGGGACCCCCCCGGGGGAGGGAGGGGAGGGGGGGTAAGGCGAGGGTTGCGTTGTCTGTTATACATTGTAATGTGGCTGACTAAAAACTATCGTGCTTTGTTCCACAAGATTTGATGTCCAGTTCAGGTCTGGTATATAGGAGGAGTGCTTGGACAAAGACACTCCCCCTCTCCTCCTCTCCCTCCCCCCCAAAAAAAACAAAACAATTACGATAATGAACGGGTCACCAGTCAAACTAGTTAAGTCAATGTACAATTCATAATCAATTTTAACCCTGACAACACGATTATAATTTCTTACGGAATATTTTCACGTAGTCAAAACAATCATGGCGTAGCTGTTTATTCATTACTTATAATTTAAACCTTTATTCGTGTTGCGGTGAGCAGCCTTCAAAGGCGGTTTTGATAACTAATTGCTGGAAAGCTTTTAGTTAAATCCCCTGAACGAATTCTCATTAGTGAGGTGATTTTAAAAACCTTTCCATAACTACTGATTCCTTTAAAAAGCATTTTAAACTTTCCTGTTTCGCCTCAGGGTCTTCATTTTAAGCCAGGCGTGATTAATTGCTAAAGGAAAGCTTTAATAGCTCCAGAAGAATAAGCTTTAAAATACAAAAGTTTTGAAATAAAGACACGATGGATTTGCAATTAATATGCTTGACGTCACGACCATTAATTTAATGTTTTTATTTGTTTGTAATAAACACAAAAAAGTTAGGATTGTTGGCTTCAAATTGCTTTCGAAATCGCATTTCAAAGTTAAGTGCTGTAGTGTAAATGGTTCGATGACATCAATTATTGTCCCCCAGTGCTTAATTAATATATTTTGTTTCATGTTTTTTCCGTTCAGCGACAAATGGACAACTGATCACCCAGTAGCAAGCAAAAAAGATGTTAAATCTTGATACGAGCAACTTTGCGTTATCGATATTAAATTTAACAAGGTTATTGACGAAAATGCCTTTGAGAAATCTAATTTGCCGCTTCGGAAAAGTCCTAAACGAATATTCATTTCGTAAAAACCGGAAAACACTAAATAAAAAAATCTTTGTTTGAACCGACTAGTTAAATTATACAACAGTGACGTATAATCGGCTGAAGTCATAACCTGTTTTGTTTTCGACAATTTCTTTATTTTATTTCAAGAGTTGAATGGGTTAAAAGTCAATAAATTCGAGTCGTTTTGGTTCACTGATGCGTCAGTGAGATCACATAACGACGACATCATACTCGTACTATTTGACATGAACAGATTTGCAATCATCGAAAAAATTATTACCAAATTCTTTATTTATTCTGCTGAGTTGGTTGGGCATTTGAAATGGATTTTTGCAGGTAGATGCAATTAATAATGTATATATCACCTGCAAAATATAACATCTTGATTTCGCGACACCAAGAGCTAAGGTAACTTATATAATGGCAGCCACATCATGTCAAATTTTAATTAACGTCTTGCGATAAAGTAATCTTTGTGGTGTATTTGGTTTCCGTGGAGAATTAATATTGGAGACTAATCGGAGCTAGAAAAGTTGTTATCTCGAATGTGCCGCCGTAATGGAAACACAAAACAGTTCTAAAACTTAACAAAATATTTACCAAGAACTGTTTTAATTTTTACAAGTGATTTCTCAGCGAATGAGCTGCGAGGAAAAACAAGAATCAAATTGTCCTCAAGTGGCAATTTACCTCATAGATGTCATCGCCAACTAAATATATCAAGTTAAACTTAGCATACGCGAAGCATTATATCATGTTATATGTGGCACGGTTTAGTTGCGAAGTACCATGAAAGTGTCAAATGGTTTGAACCTGTTAAATTTATAGAGCAATTTATTCCTGTCATTTACCGCTTATTTTCACTGGATTCTGTTCTGTGATAGAATTATTGGAAGCGACATCTGCGACTGTCCCTGTCGTTGTACTAGATTGAAAGCAGAATTGGATTTATTCCTCCAGGAAAGCAGGCTACCGACATAATATTCTGAATAACCACGTCTTTCAAGGGAATTAACCAGGATTTCCCGCCGCGCTCCGCCATGAACAACACAACGACCAAAGATACAACAAACGATCAGCAAAGAATAGCGAACCTTGTCTTTTATTTTGCCACATTTCTTGTGGGGCTCACAGGAAATCTTCTCGTTGTTGTGATCATAGTCAGACGAAAGACGAAAAAAACTATGAATGATTTTTTTGTGTTGAACCTGAGCGTCTCCGATCTTTGTCTAATCCTCTTCTGCTTGCCGGCTCTTATTCACGTGGAACTCATCGGATATGTAGGATCTCGGTTTTATTGCAAGTTCGTCTGGCCCATGGTGACCGTTTCTTACTGCTCCAGCATCTACACGATAACCTCCATGGCGTGTTATCGCTGTAAAGTCCTTCTTCATCCCTTCGAGCTTCCGCCGCGTAGAAGAAACGTTTTATTGTGGATTTCATCAATTTGGCTTCTCTCGTTTATAATAGCGGTGCCGCTAATAGTCGCCTCGGAATTTCGCCAACAGTTCCAGGGTAGCACATGTTATGAAGATTGGCCTAGCCACAGTTTTAAACGAGGTTATACAGTCACTCTGTTTATTCTGCAATATCTGTTACCTTTACTTACGATAGCGGTCGCCTACATACGAATTGGTATTGATTTAACGCGAACAAAGGTTCGTCGTGCATCGGTAACCAGTCGGGGTGATATTTCAGCTGGAGGAACTAGAGAGGAGAACATCAGGATTATAAAGATTTTAGCCACGATTATTGTTCTCTTTGCATTTTGCATGTTACCGGTTCACATCGCATGGATGTTGCTGGATTTTGGCGGAAAACGAGAGAAGGAAATCGCGGAAAATATAATTTTCCGCTTTTCGGATGTTTTGGCAATTTTACATAGCTGCCTTAACGCGGTTATTTACGGGGCTCTTACAAAGCACCTGCGACATGCGTGTGCCAAGTACCTTTTTCGTCTTCTTATTTGTTTTGGAATTCGAAAAGATCAAAATCCACCTACTTCGTTAGACAGGCAAACCAACGAACCTTCTCCTCAGGAAATGGACACGTTTGCCTGGAAAACCGGTTAATCAAGCCAAACAGGTATTTTTGCTGGGCTTCGAGTGGACTCTCTTTCCTCGTGTGTTGTCAAGCCAGATGACAAAAACGTGTGTGTGAATGGTGTCCGCCCGGCCATTCATTACATCCCCCCCCCTCTCTCTTTCATGTGTAATTTGTTTCCTGCGTGGATAGAGAAGGAAAGGTGGTCTTAGACCTTGTTCCTATTTGAGAAAAAATAATGTGGTTTACTTTAATTTATCTAGCGTCTCGAAGAAAGTCAAGAGTCAAGAAATTCTTCTAAGTTTTAACTATTGCGAATTATTTTACAATCCACCAACTTGCTCTATTATAGAATTAACAAATATCAAAAACAATACCGCACCAGTCCATAAAATTAACCCTTTCAATCCAAGAGTCAATTATGGAGACATGTAGTGTAGTTCTAACTTTTGGCATTCAAATACCTCTTCGGCAGTTCTTTTGCATGGTATTATTTGTTTTACAATATTTTACAAATTGAAATTTGGGATTTTTCTTGTATTTTTATTATGGGCACTCTTGGGAGTTTAAGGATCAAACTACCGCAAAAATGTCATGTTAAACAGATTTATTTTTTGCGAGAGGAGAGCCAGCCAGCAGGCTTGCGTTACTATATGTATGTATTTGGTCCCATACTGACGTAACTGGTTTTGGAAAAACCGAGCACCTGTGCGCTCACAACTCCTTATTTCTTCTTTTGACGTCTTCGCGCGGGCTACTGATTGGTTAAAAACATCGGAAACTAATTGCCATTTAACTAAGATTTGTGTGGGTAATTTTCGTGTTACATGCGGAGTCAATTGTTATTGACCTGTTGTTGTGGGTATGTTGCCGTTGGAATCTATTGTTTTACATCATTTGGTGACCAAAAAATTCCACAACCTATAGACGTTTCATTTTCTATGAAACCAAAGTAAAATTCCTTAATGTTGGAATTTAAAAATTGACAAGAAATAAAAATTACAATAACAAGATATCCATAAAAAGCTGTATGCAGACTCTTTCAAAGATAGGAAAACATACGAGATGGTACCCAAGCTGTGTTACTCAAACTTTACTCATCGGTACAATAAAAATTAATGCACATCATTTACGTTAGTCATAAATTAAAAATTCAGCACTAGAGATTTTACTTTGCTTGGGGGGGCGAAATCAGTAAATGTTCTTAGAAAAAACCTAATACATACTCAGCATGAATAAATATGCGACCGATAAGAAAGTTTTTTTAGAGTTTTTTTTTAAATTTTACTTAAAGATAAAACTATGAATTTGTCATGACTTATTTTGGCTGGAATCCAGATCAAAAGATAACACATTTGTCAAGTAGACGCCAGCTCCATCTACGGTGCCATTGGTTTTTAATTTTTCATGGACGCTCATATTTGCAAGAACGATTACGAGATTTTCAATACTTGGTAAATGAGCGTTAGTGGACACATCATTGTTTCGTTCTCATTATTGCTGAGAGTGAATTTTATTATTATAACTTATTGGAGAGTTCCGCGTCTTCTTGCGAGTGCTTTTGGCAGCGCAAGTTTACACGCAATTGGTATTGCCAAACTTTTACGTCTACTTGCGCTCCCATTAAACGCGGACTTCAGTCGCAGCGAGACAAAAACAAAAGAGTAAAGAACTATTTGATCAAAAGTTGCACAAAATGAAAGACTGTTTGACGAGCCAAAATATCAATTAACTAGGTTCGTACACTTTGTTAGACCGATCACCTCTTGAAGAGACCAAACTCATGTTGTTTGCCACATTTTTTTTTGCTAAGTAACAAGGTATGTCCCGTTCGAGAGGGGCTTACATACAGCGATGGACGGTTGAACAAGTGATTAACTAAAACAGCTGAGAAAAGGACCAACTATTTTCCAAAGTTCCTCAAGCGAAACGAAGTGGCTCTTCATCCTTCATCAAAGCCGAGATATGCGTCAATAAGATGTTCCTTCCAATGGCCTTTTTTGTCGATTCAATAGTTATCTCTTTCTTGTTAAGATCCACTGTCTTAATATTACTTGATTTTTACAACAGGGTAAATAGCTCTCGTCCTTTTAAACTCAGATATGTTTTTTATACAGCATATCTCACTTCCGGTACAGTCGACTGCAACAGGACGAATCTGCCAATCATTATCGTTACCAAGACCACTGTCATCGTCCACTGGAGTGTCTGCACATGTCTGTGTCTCACACTCTCCTGAGCCAATCACCTTTTGAGAAGATTTAAAAAATAAGCGGGACATTATGCGGGTTCTGATTGGTTAAGAATAATTTACTAAAGAGCAGTTTTCATTTGAGTGTCGTAAAACCAAAACCAAAGTAATTACTCTGACCAATCACAGCAGTCGTAAACAATCCAATGAACCAATCAGAGCTCGAAGCAATTACATGTCGCCGGCGCCAAGTGCGGGAAAACGCGTGCGAGCAAGTCACGATTGGTTTTGGTTTTACTTCTGATTGGTCGAGAAAGTGGCTCGAAATTTTTGAGCCAATCACAAAGCGTAGCAATGCAAAACCAAAGCAATTGTGTAATTACTTTCGACACTCAGAATGATAAATATCTCCCGCCAAACCCTTAAATAGTCCCGAGATGTCCCATGACGACACGCAAGCCTCTATATCGTGCCGTCAGAATAATAATTTCCGACTAGTTCGTTCCTACGTCACTCAGATGTCAGAAATTACATTTTTAGACAACCTTTACATTTTACACTGAGTTAATAACTACATGTATTTCAATTCGTAATCATTTTTAATTATAGCTTATCTTAAATTTATACAATTTTAATGAAGTTTTATTTTGTATCTTTTATCTTTATTATTTTGTGGCGTACCTGGAAACTAGTTCTTAAGCTAAGCGTACTGACCACGTTAAATAAAGGATTGATTGATTGATTGTTTGAAACACAACATGAATGCAAATTATCTCCGGTACGCAGTTTAGGAGATAATGACTTTCTACGCGTTATTCCATTGGCATGTGTAGCTTGTTATAGCACTATTTGTTGCTAGTTAATTAACTATTGTTTCGCTACGGGTATATATGGTCGTTAATGTATTCTGTTAGTCACTCTCGCTCCAGTACGTGTACCAGGCTACAAACTTTATTTTTTGGAACTTAACCAAACGTTTAACATGACGGATCCTACCGGTGGTTTTGGTTCTTCTTCGTCCTCTTTTCCGGGCGACTTCCAAGCCGCAGTTTCGAAGGCCGTCGCGGATTCCATGTCAACGGTTTCGCGCGATTTGTCAACCTTGATCGACGCCCGAGATTCGTCGAAGAAAAATTTTCGTTGGTCGAGGTTGCGGTTAAACGTGCAAGACTGACCGTTACGTTTTCAGGAGCAACGGGAATCAACAGCAATTTAAACACGCCGAGGCGGTTATGGAAGGTTAGAGTCAGCGAAAGACGCGCTCAATAGCAGCATCGCGAAAGCTAAGAGTTCCTTTGATGAAGGAGGGCGGAGAGAAAAGTTAGGGAGTCTAGTAAGAAGCGTGTTCGAAGACCAGACCGGAGATTTCAGCCATATCCAGCGCCTTCTAATGATCGTCGCAACCAGCCTTTCAGTACCGGACAGCAGACGGATCAGTATGGTCGTGGTCCTTATGTGCGTGGTTCGCAGCCTTATCGTCAGATTGGGCCTTGTCAGTTTAAAGATAAGTTTTAATTTTACTTCTTTTTCCCTAACTAGCTTTGTTTTACTCTCTGGTTTTTGCCTGGTACTTGGAGCAGGCCTTATTCTCCAAGCGAATATGGTTTATTTGCTTCTTTATTCAGCGTAGAATGCAAATTATCTCCGGTACGCAGTTTAGGAGATAATGACTTTCTACGCGTTATTCCATTGGCATGTGTAGCTTGTTATAGCACTATTTGTTGCTAGTTAATTAACTATTGTTTCGCTACGGGTATATATGGTCGTTAATGTATTCTGTTAGTCACTCTCGCTCCAGTACGTGTACCAGGCTACAAACTTTATTTTTATATTCGTTATTTATCAGATGTGCGAGTAATCTTCGTTTTAAAGGGTACCTTAATACTCTGGCTGTTTGTCCCGATCTTAATTTATTATCGCTATAATTTAGCACTTCGATAGCTTTTATATGCATTTGTTTTTTATATTTTTCACTTTCTTTTGCTTTTAGTGCTGGGAGTACGGTCACTTGGCCTCCAATTGTACTGGCAAGCCGGCCGGGCGATGGTCGCCAATGACTGAGTTCGGACGATGGTGATGTTTCGGTTCCGATGAAGAAACCGTTGACTTATTGATCGAATGTCGTTCGTAAGATCTAATATTCTTCTAACGAGTTAGCTGTTAAAGGACGTTTGGCTTAGTCTTTCGATTTCTGGGAGCAGACGTCGAACGCTCCTTCCTTTATCATGGGTGCCATTAAACAGGGTTATAGCTTATCATTACTTGAATTTTCTACCTTGTTGTTTTCTTTTAAACAATCGTTCAGCGTTAAGGAATGTTGATTTTGTTGATGCAGCGATTCTCGACTAATTTGATAGCAGCTGCTCGAAGAGCATAGTTTTCCTCCGCACTGCGTAAATCCGCTTACGGTTGCCGAAGGCAAGAAGCTTCGTCTTGTCATAGACCTGCGCGAGGTTAATAAGTACTTAGTGGAACCGAAATATCCGTAATTTTGCTATGAAAATTTACGTTCGCTGAGTGAAGTTTTCGAACAAGGGTTTACGTTCGCTGAGTGAAGTTTTCGAACAAGGGTTTGGGTTTGGGTTCTGGATATCACCATGCAGACATTTTTCGTCCTCATCAACAGTTTTTGGGTTTTACGAGGACTTTAAATGGAGTTGTTAGATATTTCATGTTTGCTGTTCTTCCCTTCGTTCTCAGTACAGCATGCTTTTGTTTTACCAAGCTTTTGCGTCCCTTGGTTTGGAGATGGCGGCCATGTCACATAGCTGTTTTGCTTATTTGTATGACGGAATTTCGGGTCAGCGCGATTGTGTTTCTTCCCGTGCCGCTAGCCTTGTTCAACGTTCGGATTTATCGTCAGCCGACTTCGTTGAAAACCAAAACAAATCATATTGGGAGCCCGTTCAGATCGGTGAATGGCTGGGTTTTCTGATCAACTCTGTTCAGCACGTTTTCCAGATTCCAGTGTCCATACTTGCGCGGTTGAAGCGTTCATTACAATCTTTAATCCAAGACGGTTATGCAACCTACGGGAGTTGGCATGCCTCGCCGAGTCCATTATTTCATTAACCTTAGCGGTCGGTCCTATTGCTCGTCTTTTTATGAGGCAGATGCACTCTTTCATCCAGACTAGGCCAGCTAGTGATGCTTCGTTTGTTTTATCAGAGCTTTTATTACAAGAGCCGAAGTTTTGGCTACAGCATATAGATTCTTTCAATGGTTATTCTATTTATGGTGTGTTTTCTGCCAGTTCAACTATTTACACCGACGCTAGCGACTTTGTGTTCGGCGGCTATTTAGCTGCGTTGGATGGCGAACCGGTTCGGGGTATGTTTGAACCTTCTGATTTTGCTACTAGTTCGACTTGGCGGGAGTTGAAAGCTGTATTTTACGTCCTAACGTGTTATGCCGACTAGTTGAGTCATCGCAAGTTTAAGTCTTTGTTGCCAATATGGGTGCCTCTCGCATTCTCACGGTCGGTTGTCCCAAGCCTCATTTGCTGTTGATATTTTCGTTTTGCGTTTAACTTTTGACATTTCATTAGCATCTCAGTGGTTGTTCCGCGAGGAGAATTATCGCGCGGATCTGCTTTGCAGGTTTGTCGACAGGGATGATTGGGGTTTAAATCGTGCTGTTTTCCAGATGCTGGACGCGTAATGGGGTCCCCATTCAGTGGATCGCTTTTCATTGTATTTCAGTTCTCAAGTAGCGAGGTTCAACTCCAAGTATTTTTCGCCCTGTTGTTCCGCGGCAGATGCGTTAGCTCTAGGTTGGAGCGCGGACAATAATTGATTGTGTCCATCTCGTCATTGCTGCGCTTAAGCATTTGCGCTTCCATACCGGGTCATGTACTCATAATTCCAAAATGGCCTACCAGTTCATTTTGGCCTTTTTTGCATGATAGTCCATCTCGGTTTCCCTCCTTGTAATGTCCTACCATATTTGGATGTATAGTCACGTGATGTGTATAGCTTGTATATAAACCGAGCACATGGAACCGGACTGGGAGAGAGAGTCTAACGAGAATACATAAGTAGAACTCGTGTGTGCAATAAAGAATACTACAATTGGCGACGAGGATGGCCAAAATCAAGATTGATGAATTCGAAGAAGGCGATTTAGCGTCAAAAGGCATCCGATGGCAGAAATGGACAGCCCTGTTGCAAGATAACTTCGACTGGTTCGGCGTAACGGACGCCGACAAGAAAGTAAAAGCTCTTCGCATCTACGGTGGGGAAAGAGTTCGAGATTTAGTCGACAGCTTGCCAGATCCTGTAATGGAAGGAGACGCTTTCGTTAAAACCATGGCTAAGTTAGATGCGTTCTTCCTGCCGAAGAAGAACACAGACGTCTTAGTGGCGAGGTTTCGCAAGATGCGTCAGAATGACCACGAGACAATTATGCAGTATTACGCTCGTCTTCGACCAGAAGCTACAAAGTGCGAGTTCCACAATACAGATTTAGAAATAAAGCGTCATCTTCAAGAAACCGTACGAAACCGGAAGCTTGCAAAGAAATCCGTCAGGGATCGCTACAGTTTAGAAAAGTTCCTCGAGGAGGCACAAGCAGAAGAAGAAACTAAAGCAAACGAGCTAGAGATGGGTGCGAAGGAAACACAAGAAGTCGGCGAACATGGCGGCGATGTTAACGTCAACAAAGTTAAAGCGGGAAAATATTCTGCCAAGAATGCAAATCGTTCTCGCTTCAGAGCGCATGGGAAAGCTCAAGGGAAATCGCAAGGTTGGAAAAATAGCGACAAGCGGTCCTGTGGGAGGTGTGGATTAGAACACGGTCCTCAGAAATGTCCGGCTTTTGGAAAGACGTGTAACAAATGTGGGAAGAAGAATCACTTCGCACGCGCCTGTCGAAGCGACAGAAATTCTGAGAAGAAAATTAATCAAATCGATGACTCAACTGACGAAGACGAGTCAGATGATGAATACGTGAAGAAAATTTCGGTTGGATGGATGCGTACCGATGTTGGAAAGAAAACCACCGTAAAATTTCTTTTAAATGGCGTGAAGGTTCAAATGGCAATCGACTCCGGAGCGAGTGCTAATGTAATTGACGAGGAGAGGTTTCAAAGGATTCAAGAAAAGTCTGAGAGAAAACTCCGGTTAGAGAAGTCCAAAGTCAAGCTTTATGGATATGCCAGCGAAGCTCCGATACCCGTTGCCGGGAAATTCAACGCTATGATTGAGACCAATAACAAAGTGGTTCCTGCTGCTTTCATTGTCGTGAAAGGGAAGACGGACGGTGAAATGTTGCTCGGATGCGACACTGCTATGGAGCTGGGAGTCTTGAAGATTGTAAACAGCGTTGAGAAGGAAGGAAAAACGTTAAGACCTGCTGTCGCTGACATCGTTTCAGAATACGATTGCTTGTTTCATGGCATTGGAAAGCATAAGCATGCCAACGTCAAGATCCGCGTGGATGAGTCGGTTACGCCGGTTGCTCAGGTAAACCGTAGGATTCCTTATCATTACCATGACAAGTTGAAAGAAGAACTCCAGAAACTAGAAGATGCAGGAGTAGTAGAGCCAGTGCCAGATAATGAACCGACAACTTGGATATCTCCGCTTGTTATACACCCCAAGAAAGCCCCTGGTGAGATACGAATATGCGTGGATATGCGAAAGCCAAATGAAGCCATGAAACGCGAGAAAAGAGAATTTCCTACCGTGGAAGACATCGTTCAGGAGCTAAATGGTGCAGTCAGATTCTCCAAACTGGACCTTAACCACGGCTATCATCAGCTGCAACTGGATGTCGGATCCAGACACTTGACTACATTCTCCACACCATGGGGGTTAAAACGATATACACGACTCAATTTTGGAACTGTCATTGCGCAAGAGGTGTTCCATGAGGAAATTAAGAAGACGATTGCCGGTGTACAAGGGGCGAGGAACATCACAGATGACATCATTGTGTATGGGAAAACTTCAGAGCTTCATGACCAGGCTCTCAGAGACACTCTCGAGAAGTTGAAGGCGAATGGCTTAACTCTGAACCGTGCAAAATGTTTGTTTGACCAACCGGAAATCGAGTTCTTCGGTTATGTTTTGTCGGCTCAGGGAGTGTCACCAGACCCTGCAAAGGTTCAAGCGCTGAAAGAAGCTGAAAGGCCAACCAATGCAGAAGAAGTACGATCATTCTTGGGAATGGCTAATTATTCAGCAAGATTTATCAAGAATTTCTCAACATTGGCTGCTCCACTCAGAGAGTTAACACGAGCAGATGTAAAATGGTGCTGGACAGAGAGTGAGCAACAAGCGTTTACAAGGCTTAAGAATTCATTGCTCGAGAATGCTACTTTGGCTTACTATTCGCAGGACGCAGAAACGGAGGTGATTGTGGATGCAAGTCCAGTGGGCATTGGTGCTATGCTGACCCAGAAGAAGGGGGATGGGTTTAAGCCTGTCACATACATCAGCAGATCACTTAGTCCTGTCGAACAGAGATACAGCCAAACAGAACGAGAAGCATTGGGTATTCGCTGGGCGTGTGAGCGGCTACGCATGTACTTGGCTGGAGCACGATTTAAGGTTGTGACTGACCACAAGCCTTTAGAAGCCATCTTTAACAGCTCAAGCAGTAAACCACCAATCAGAATAGAGAGATGGAGTATGTACCTGCAAGAGTTCGACTTCGTAGTTGAGTACAGGCCAGGAAAAGGAAACCCTGCAGATTATATGTCCAGACACCCATTACGTGTACCAGAGAATGCTGCTGATTATCAAGAGCAAAAGCAGACAGAGAAAGTCGTGAATTCCATCATCAGAAAACATGTACCAGAAGCATTGTTGGTGGAGGAAGTTAGAGAGGCTACAAGGAATGACCCTACTCTGACAGTAGTGATAGACATAGTGCAGAATGGCCAAGGAGAGTCGAGATACAATCGAGATGATTTGAAGCCATACAAATTCGTTCGTTCAGAGCTGTCTGTTGCAAATGGAATCCTCCTCAGAGGGTCAAGAATCGTCGTGCCTAAGGCTCTGCAGCGCAAGGTGATCAACATCAGTCATGAAGGTCACCAAGGAATAGTAAAGACGAAGCAGTTGCTCCGTTCATCCGTTTGGTTCCCTACGATGGACCGTATGATAGAAGATGTTGTCCGTAGCTGTTTGCCCTGCCAAGCAGCAACTCAGCAGAAGCACACAGAACCTCTTCAGATGACTGAGTTACCAGAAAGGCCCTGGCAGAAGGTTTCTGTTGATTTCAGTGGACCCTACCCCTCCGGAGAATATTGTCTGATAGTGGTTGATGATTATTCACGTTATCCGGTAGTAGAAATAGTGAGCACCACTTCAGCTGCTGCTGTACTTCCAAGACTTGACAAAATATTCTCTATGTTTGGAATACCGGAAGAGTGCAAGACAGACAACGGTCCACCCTTTCAAGGAAGAGAGTTTGCTGAATATGCAAAAGCACAGGGATTTAGACATCGGAAGATTACACCACTGCACCCCAGGGCAAATGGAGAGGTAGAGAGATTTGTGAAGACCCTACAGAAGTTCATCACTGCCACGACAGCGGAAGGAAGCAACTGGAAGATGTCACTGCCTTCATTTCTACGGGTGTACCGGTCAACGGATCACACGGTGACTGGTAGGAGCCCATATTCTCAACTCTTTGGCGGTAGAGAAATGCGTGGCAAGGTTCCTAGATTCAGCTTCAGCGTTGAGGAAGATCTTGATATGCGTTTGAGAGAAGCCGAGGCGAAGCGGAAGACAAAGGCGTATGCAGACAAGAAGGCTAATGCTAAAACGTCCCCAATCCAAAGGGGTGACACGGTGTTGTTGCGTCAAGAGAAAAGAAACAAGCTCAGTACACCATTCGAGGTTACCCCCTATACGGTGTTTCAGAAGAAGGGAAGTATGGTCACAGCTGAAAGGGTCACGGATGGAAGAATGGTCACTAGAAATACAAAGGACTTCAAAAGTTGCACACCTTCACCGAAGGAAATGACACTGGTTGAGGAACATGGTGATTCAACTGTCGTTGCGAGACGACCATCAGTCGACCTACAAGTGCCTTGTGATACGGTTGACCAAACACCAGACGCAGTCATCCCTTGTGATAAAACTGATCATCGAACACCGGATGCGGTTATCCATTCATCACCACAACCTACTAGCGCTGTGCTGGAAACCCCTTTATCACCTCATTCATCGAGTGCTACAGTTGAAACGAGATACCCAAGAAGGGAACGGCGTAAACCTGCACGATTTAAGGACTATATTTGTACGTAAGAACCCTGGACATTGAATGCACAAGAACACTGGACATTGAACATCGAACAGTATTGAACACTGAACATTGGCCATTATACATGTTGTTTTGTTTTCAGTTTAGTTTATTTTGGGTTTGTAGTTAATGTTGTTTCTACCAAGATGGGGAGGGATGTAATGTCCTACCATATTTGGATGTATAGTCACGTGATGTGTATAGCTTGTATATAAACCGAGCACATGGAACCGGACTGGGAGAGAGAGTCTAACGAGAATACATAAGTAGAACTCGTGTGTGCAATAAAGAATACTACACTCCTTTGTCAAGGAGTTCGTGGCACTCCCCAGACTACCGGATTTACTAATTGAGGGCCCTGGTCAGCAAGTGGTTTATCGTAGAAGACCTTCAGTATTTGTTAGATGTCCGTCCTTTGTGTTGCGCATTGATTTTCGCTGATACACTCTTCATTTTTTGATTTTGTTTTTTGGTTAGTTGTTCACGTTTTCTACCTCCCATTTAGGTTGAGGCTTAAGTTTTGTCAGTGTGTTCATACCTCCCATTTAGGTTGAGGTTAAGTTTAGGGTGCGTTCATACCTCCCATTTAGGTCGAGGTTAAGTTTAGTGTACGTTAATACCTCCCTGATTTAGGTCGATGTATCAATTTGGCTAGCGTTTGCTACTCTCATTGAGATCCAGAGCCTAGTTAAGGGCGTTTATCCCTCCCATTTAGGTCGAGGTTAAGTTTAGTGTGCGTTAATACCTCCCTGATTTAGGTCGATGTATCAATTTGGCGAGCGTTTGCTACTCTCATTGAGATAAGGGCGTTTATACCTCCCATTTATGTCGAGAGTCAAGTTTAGTATGCGTTCATACCTCCCATTTAGGTCGAGGTTAAGTTTAATGTGCTTTAATATCTCCCTGATTTGGGTCGATGTATCAATTTGGCGAGCGTTTGCTACTCTCATTGAGATCCAGAGCCTAGTTAAGGGCGTTTATACCTCCCATTAAGGTCGAGGGTCAAGTTTAGTGTGCGTTAATACCTCCCTGATTTAGGTCGATGTATCAATTTGGCGAGCGTTTGCTACTCTCATTGAGATCCAGAGCCTAGTTAAGGGCGTTTATACCTTCCATTTAGGTCGAGGGTCTAGTTTAGTATGCGTTCGTACCTCCCATTTAGGTTGAGGTATCAGTTTGGCGAGTGTGTTGCTGCTCTCATTGAGATTCAGAGTCTCATTTGTCGGTGGTTATATCATTCTTCCATTTATGTCGTAGAGTCGGGTTTGACGAGCGTTTATACCTCCCTTTTTGATGGAGGTGTTTAGTTCGGTTTCCCTTTATTCCTTCCATTTAGGGCAAAGCGTCGTAATTTTTTACCCAGCTGGTGTCATTTTACTCAGCTGCTATCAGTATGGTTTCATTTTGTCTGTTGCCTATATTCAATTTGTTTAGCTGGGGGCTAATTTGTTGTTTGTCTTCTAGATATCAGTCGTTGGGAGATGGCTCACAGTCTGACCGATCCTAATCTGTCCTTGCGAGTGCAGCAGGTTTTGGACTAGGTTCTTGCTTCAAATGCTCCAAACAATGTATCTAAATACTATTACGGCTGGAGTCGTTGGCGCCGTTGTGCACAGTCTAAACATGGAGTACCTTATATCCCTGCCGGGCCATTGCATGTGGCATTGTGCCATTTGGAGCTGACCGAAGGTGCCTTGAAGAATGATGGTAGCGCCATTGATTCTGCGTTGTATTGTATTTGATGGGGCCACAAGCTAGCTGGATTGGAATCGCCGACCATTCATCCGACAGTCGTTGCAGCCGCTGAATGAGCTAAGAGGAAATTGTCAAGACAAGTCCAATCCGAAGGGATTTAGAGACTGTTGTAAGAATAGCTCAGGCAGTAGCGCTGTTTCCGCATCTCTCGCAGAAATTCGCCTTTTGTTTGTATTATTAGTTGGCTATGCGGGGCTTTTTCGTATTTCCGAATTACTGGATATCAAGGTTTAGGATATATTAATTTCTGATATTGGAATGTCAGTTTTTGTTCCGCAAGGAAGGACGATCAATTTCGTAAAGGCCACACTTCTGTAATTGCTAGGTCTCGGAAGATTTCATGTGCAGCAGTGGCTATCACTGAGACAATTATTGATTTATTACCGTACTCTAAGGATTCTTTTCAGTTTCCGATTTTGCGTAGAATTGTAAGGAAAGAAGGGTTCTTGTTATCATAAGTCCCTTGGTATCAGTTATTCAACCATTCGTGCCGAATTCAGGAAGTATTTGTCTCCATTTGTTTGTGATGTTAACGATTACTTTATAGCTGTAAACTGAGTGACCCTGAATTGGTAGATAGACACGCAGGAAGGCGCTATGTACAACGTTCGCAGGCTGGAATGTTAGAAGTAACTATAAGTATGCTTATCTAGGTCTTTTTGGCCAGTGGAGGGCCCGAGTTTGTGTCTTGGTCTCCACCCAGGTTTCCCGTTCCCCAAGAGGGTTATGTGGGTTTTTCCCGGCCTCCCTGACACAGCTCGTAAATTAGTCTGTTAGATGTTGATTGTTTATTTCGTTTATGTCTTTAACTCAGATAAGCTAATTGCTTAATTAAGTCTTGGCAAAGATTATTAAAGCGTTTGCCTGGTACTTGGAGCAGGCCTTATTCTCCAAGCGAATATGGTTTATTTGCTTCTTTATTCAGCGTAGAAGTAAAATAGTAGTAGCAGTAGTAAACTTAATTTAAGTGTCATTCGTTCTAGCGTTTTACACACAAATTGGTGACACTGATTAAAACATAAGATAAACATTAAAATTTTTGCAGAAGTTGAAACATATATTCTAAATTAAATAAAACTCAAAATAAAACTCTAGTTAAAAACATACATTAATCACATATTACATAGCCTGTTCCAGGCGTTCAGATAGTGGGGAAAGCGCGAATAGTTGGTGAAGGCGCGAAGAAAAGCGAGCGAAAAAAAAAAAAGGGGAGAGGAAGCGACCCTCGTCTCCCCTCATTTTTTCGCTCGCTTTTCTCCGCGCCTTCCCCAACTATTAATTCGCGCTTTTCCCACTATCTGAACGCCTGGAACAGGCTACATATTACATCTAGCTGATTATAGTTACTATAGTGCATAAATAGCAGTTCTTGCAACCCCAATCTTTAATTAAGTTATGATTTATAGGAACAATGTCCACTAATGTAGAAAACAAAATCTGTTTACCTGAACACTTAGCTTCTTGTATTTATGACCATTTTTCCTGTGCAACACAAACCACTGATGGATATCTTCCTTGGTTAGTTTCTTTAAGCTGTCAACCTGAGAGGAAAACAAACCACACAAGGGCAGGCCCCGGTTGTTCAAAAGGTGGATAGCGCTATCCACTGGATAAATCACTATCCAGTTTATAGGCATTAGCAAAACCAATTGTGTTATCCACTGGATAGTGATTTATCCGATAGATAGCGCTATCCACCTTTTGAACAACTGGGGCCTGGTGTTTTGTTTCTTTAGCCAAGAAATCTAACTCTATATTGTGACTCTACCTACTAGGTGCACAAATGGGTATCAGCGAGCCGTTGGCAGGCCCTAATAAAATTCTGGGGGTAACCCCGCGATCGAAATTCCATCCGGGGAGAGGGGAAATGCCCCTCAGCTTGGGAATGTTTATTCAGACCACAAAGAACTTTACAGCTATATATCAATTGCAGTGCCTTACTTCACCTTTTCGTTGTTTTTGAATAAGGCTTCCTGGCTTAAAGCAACTGATCCACTTAGTACACGCCCGGCGTTTATTCTAGAAAATACGGCACGTTATATTTTACCTCTCGGCGTTTTCTGTCAAAGAGGTAATTCTGATCCATAACTTCAGTCCAGTTTCTTTCAGCTTCGTCTGCTAAACTGAGATCCTCGTGTTCTTTTAACTCGATAAGTGAATCCACCTGCACACATTCAAACATGCAATACAGAGAATCAAGTTAAGATCACGGCGGCAAGAAGTTTCAAAAGGGGTATTATCGCGGCTGAAATATCGTGTTTTCATGATAATGACCAGGCGCTTGCTTTAAGTTTGCTTTATTATCTTAAAAAAGGAAGAAAAAATCGCCAAAAGTGATGAAAGCGACTCCGAGAAATTTCGCACAAAATGGTAGCTTGAAGCCACTAATGCCGTTTTCTGACTGCTGTGGAGGCAAATTGCAAGCAAACTGTCCAAAACATTGTTTGCGATATGAAAAATGAGCTTTCTTTCCTTTCTGGGTCAAATAAATCGACTTTTGGTTTCGGGCATGCACACAAAGCAAAAGTTTGAGAAAAAGCATAACAAGCTTGACTTTTTTTTTTCTTCTTTTACTCCCCATTCTTTTTCGTTCATATTTTTTCCCCTCAGTCGTTGTTGGCCCTTCACTAGACTTTATTTATGTAGCAAAACGTTTCCCAGAAAACGCTGAAAAAGGTGAATTTTTTTAACAAGAAGTGGCAAGTGGTAGGAAGACCAGATTTTCCTTCGATTTTTCCAGTCAAATCTGATAGGTTTTTCATGTGTAACTCTGGCTTAATTCACGAGATCTCTCTCATTTGGGCACTTTTTGAAAGATTTCTTTGTTTTGCGTGAGTTAATTACGATAGACATCTTTATCATAAAAAGCGATGACGCCACAAATGGTAGAAGGACCGTGGTTTTGTCACGGGCGTTTGAGGTGTCAATGGGTTAACTAAAAAAGTCAAAATTCCACAAAAAATAGCAATTTTGAATTCTTGACCGTTTGTCACGAAAACAATTTTGATGAACTGAAACCATAGCTTTCCTACCAGTGGTGAGGACCAACAAAACATGCCAACAAAGAGAACATTCATTTCCCGTTTGACGTCCCTGGCTCAAAAACGGTTAACACGATAACATTCACCTGACTTTTGAAGTCTTCGTTCGTGATGGACATTAACACTTCATCAAACTCATCCAAAAATGCCTCGATTCGACTGTCCACATGTTCTGCACTAATAACAACATTTAGCACCAGTTAGATAAGAGAATTGATATGAAAACCTTAATGAAAGGTTGCTACGAACACGAAACGCACTAAATAAAAGATCCTTCATCTAATTCATAGCGGAGAGACTTTGGCGGTTACGTAACCTTATGTTATTTGCGGCAGGGAGATTCTAGTCTCCCACGCAGTCGTTATTTGTCTCGTCATTTAGTGGGGAGGAGCGTTGCGTGACGAGACAAAAAACGGCTGCGTGGGAGACGTGGGAGACTAGGGAGATTCCGTGTTAAGAAATTTTGTAGCTGCTAGAGGTTTCGAGTACGGACCGAGGACGTTACTTCGGTATTTATTTTGTGATTTTAATCAGGTGTGGTTTTGGGTAAACATGAAAAAAAATAAAAATAAGCGAAACTTGACGACTGATTGATTAACTGTTCAATTTTTTATTCTTGTACTTGAAAATGATGCCAGGATGACATCGAGACGTCGTCTAGTTTCAGTTATTTTTATTATTAAATATGTATTTTGTGTAAAGGAATATTAAACGATTTTGAGGTAACCGGAGTGCAAGTTGAATATTTGGTAACTCGAGTCTCCGACGGAATTCACTTTGTCAGAGCCATTATTTTTGTTAAAAATGGAAAACACATTAAAAATTAAAGTTATCAAAGTCACACTGTAAATTAACGTCAAATACTGCTAAAATGTACATTTGGAAGTGGCGAGACACTATAAAAACCTAGGTATAGCGCCACATAAAAAGAATCGACTCAATACAAGTTGTTTTAGATGCGGCTACCATGCATTAACATGCAATAGCATGCAATAACAAGTTGCAGGAAATGCGGTTTGCTTAGAAAGTGGGAACTGAACGTGACGTGCGAGAAAATATGTTTTGTTGCATCCACGAGCAACGAACGCCGCGATCACTACTCAAGCTCGCATCACGTTACAAACCTCCAATCCTGTCCCGCAAACTTTCAATTCAATTCAATTTTATTTCACTCATACTGAACAAAAGATATTTTTCTTCTTACAAACATAAACTAAAACAGGAAAATTACAGATAATAGTACTTATAAAAGTAGCCTCCAACTGAGCAATGGAGAGCTTAAGATAACAAATACCTGAATTTTCCTGCTTGCGTTTGAACAGTGACAGAAAATCCTAGAATTCCAAACGTGTTTCTACAACTACAGAACACGGAGTACCTGGAAAACACGAAGAAAAGCAGTGTGAGAGTGAGCAGTGAGAGAGTGAGCAGTGAGAGAGTGAACAGTGAGAGAGTGAGCAGTGTGAGAGTGAGCAGTGAGAGAGTGACAAGTGAGAGAGTGAGCAGTGCGAGAGTGAGCAGTGAGAGAGTAAGCAGTGAGAGAGTGAGCAGTGAGAGAGTGAGCAGTGTGAGAGTGAGCAGTAAGAGAGTGAGCAGTGAGAGAGTAAGCAGTGAGAGAGTGAGCAGTGAGAGGGTGAGCAGTGAGAGAGTGAGCAGTGAGAGAGTGAGCAGTGAGAGAGTGAGCAGTGTGAGAGTGAGCAGTGAGAGAGTGAGCAGTGCGAGAGTGAGCAGAGAGAGAGTGAGCAGTGAGTGTGAGCAGTGAGAGAGTGAGCAGTAAGAGAGTGAGCAGTGAGAGAGTGAGCAGTGAGAGAGTGAGCAGTGAGAGAGTGAGCAGTGTGAGAGTGAGCAGTGAGAGAGTGAGCAGTGCGAGTGAGCAGTGAGAGAGTGAGCAGTGAGAGAGTGAGCAGTGAGAGTGTAAGCAGTGAGAGAGTGAGCAGTAAGAGAGTGAGCAGTGAGAGAGCAGTGAGAGAGTGAGCAGTGAGAGAGTGAGCAGTGAAAGAGTGAACAGTGAGATAGTGAGCAGTGAGAGAGCAGTGAGAGAGTGAGCAGTGTGAGAGTGAGCAGTGAGAGAGTGAGCAGTGAGAGTGAGCAGTGAGAGAGTGAACAGTGAGAAAGTGAGTAGTGAGAGAGCAGTGAGAGAGTGAGCAGTGTGAGAGTGAGCAGTGAGAGAGTGAGCAGTGAGAGAGTGAGCAGTGAGAGAGTGAGCAGTGAGAGAGTGAGCAGTGAGAGAGTGAGCAGTGCGAGAGTGAGCAGTGAGAGAGTGAGCAGTGCGAGAGTGAGCAGTGAGAGAGTGAGCAGTGAGAGAGTGAGCAGTGAGAGAGTGAGCAGTGAGAGAGTGAGCAGTGTGTGAGTGAGCAGTGAGAGAGCAGTGAGTGAGCAGTGAGAGAGTGAGCAGTAAGAGAGTGAACAGTGTGAGAGCGAACAGTGAGAGAGTGAGCAGTGAGAGAGTGAGCAGTGAGAGAGTGAGCAGTAAGAGAGTGAACAGTGTGAGAGTGAACAGTGAGAGAGTGAGCAGTGAGAGAGTGAGCAGTGAGAGAGTGAGCAGTGAGAGAGTGAGCAGTGTGAGTGAGAGCAGTGTGAGAGTGAGCAGTGTGTGAGTGAGCAGTGAGAGAGTGAGCAGTGAGAGAGTGAGCAGTGAGAGAGTGAACAGTGAGAGAGTGTGTTAGGAGAGTGAGCGTGAGAGAGTGAGCAGTGAGAGAGTGAACAGTGAGAGAGTGAGCAGTGAGAGAGTGGGCAGTGAGAGAGTGAGCAGTGAGAGAGTGAGCAGTGAGAGAGTGAGCAGTGAGAGAGTGAGCAGTGTGAGAGTGAGCAGTGTGTGAGTGAGCAGTGAGAGAGTGAGCAGTGAGAGAGTGAGCAGTGAGAGAGTGAACAGTGAGAGAGTGTGTTAGGAGAGTGAGCAGTGAGAGAGTGAGCAGTGAGAGAGTGAACAGTGAGAGAGTGAGCAGTGAGAGAGTGGGCAGTGAGAGAGTGAGCAGTGAGAGAGTGAGCAGTGAGAGAGTGAGCAGTGAGAGAGTGAGCAGTGAGAGAGTGAGCAGTGTGTGAGTGAGCAGTGAGAGAATGAGCAGTGAGAGAGTGAGCAGTGAGAGAGTGAACAGTGAGAGAGTGAGTGTTAAGAGAGTGAGCAGTGAGAGAGGGGCGATGCAGCAGCTGTCGTAAGGTCTCACACCATTGGTTCGATGCCATTCGAGAGAACAATAGAACAAACAACACAACAATGGACCCTTGCCCTAAAAACAATAGCAGCTGTGTTTTAAAAGGCCAATGAAAATAGGTTTCTGAGAGCTGCGACACTACCGTGTGAGAGTGCGCAGTGAAAGACTGAGCAGTGTGAGAGTGAACAGTGAGAGAGTGAGCATTGAGAGAGTGAGCAGTGAGAGAGTGAGCAGTGAGAGAGTGAGCAGTGAGAGAGTGAGCAGTGAGAGAGTGAGCAGTGAGAGAGTGAACAGTGAGAGAGTGTGTTAAGAGAGTGAGCAGTGAGAGAGTGAACAGTGAGAGAGTGAGCAGTGAGAGAGTGAGCAGTGAGAGAGTGAGCAGTGTGTGAGTGAGCAGTGAGAGAATGAGCAGTGAGAGAGTGAGCAGTGAGAGAGTGAACAGTGAGAGAGTGAGTGTTAAGAGAGTGAGCAGTGAGAGAGAGGGGCGATGCAGCAGCTGTCGTAAGGTCTCACACCATTGGTTCGATACCATTCGAGAGAACAATAGAACAAATAACACAACAATGGACCCTTGCCCTAAAAACAATAGCAGCTGTGTTTTAAAAGGCCAATGAAAATAGGTTTCTGAGAGCTGCGACACTACCGTGTGAGAGTGCGCAGTGAAAGACTGAGCAGTGTGAGAGTGAACAGTGAGAGAGTGAGCATTGAGAGAGTGAGCAGTGAGAGAGTGAGCAGTGAGAGAGTGAGCAGTGAGAGAGTGAGCAGTGAGAGAGTGAGCAGTGAGAGAGTGAGCAGTGAGAGAGTGAGCAGTGAGAGAGTGAGCAGTGAGAGAGTGAGCAGTAAGAGAGCGAGCATTGAGAGAGTGAGCATTGAGAGAGTGAGCATTGAGAGAGTGAGCATTGAGAGAGTGAGCAGTGAGAGAGTGAGCAGTGAGAGAGTGAGCAGTAAGAGAGTGAGCAGTGAGAGAGTGAGCACTTGCTGACAAGAGCATTACAAGAAAAGTTACAAAGTATCTGGGAACCTGCGAAATGTAGCATACTAATCTACTTTTCCATCCACTGGCTACAGAACCTCCAGGTTGCAAAGCTAATTCGCCCCTCCGAAAACGTTAGTTATCAGGTACAGTATTGATTTCCAATTACTCTGTACAACTTTTATTAGTAAATTTGTACCTCTGGATAATAATTTACTAGATTGTCACGAAGTGTCACGCAAGCTTACAATCTTGAATAACGTCGGGACGCCGTTTTCCAAGTTTACCGTTGCCGTGGAAATCAGGCACAATCCATTCAATCTTAGGGTGGTATGTACTCTGAAATGTCTCAAATTGTTCACACATGTAAATCACTTATTTGTCTTTATTTAGTTTCGGATATTTTCCCGATTTTGGAATCGTACGGTTCAATATCTCAATGTCTACAAGTACGCATTGTAAATCAGTTGAGGATGGACGAAGGTATTCTTCGGACCAACATAGTTGCTGGATCTCTGTGGAATCAAGCAAGAAGTGATCATATTTTCCTTGCTTCTAGCACCGTTTTGGTATGTTTTGAATGCTCTAATTTGATTTTGCGGGTGATATCGCAGCTCTTAGGTCTCACAGTATTGGCTTGCCACCCTTAGACCTAACAATAGGACAAACAACACAACAATGGACCCTAACCCATAAAACAATAGCAGCTGTGTTTTACAAGGCCAATGAAAATAGAGGCTTCTAAGAGCTGCGACCCTACCGTATTTTGCTGTGGTTATCTGTCTGATTTGGGAAGCGTTCACCTAAATTCCGAGTCGCTTCTTTGCGATGCTCTAGCGATATCGCTGTAGGTCCTGTAGCAATAATTCACTGACCTGCCGTGCCAGATGAACGCAGATTGATTCAGCCTGCCCATCTAAGAATTCAACTGGATCGTCCTGGCTGTCTCATTACAAGGAATAAGAATAGGATTTTTGTGACAATTGTGAGCTTGTATCTTTTAAAATAGCTCTTGTTCTCATCATGTCATTATCTGGTAAGCGTTATGAATAAAATTTGTTTGTCTCACTGTTGACAAAAAAATAGCACGCTTCAGTATAAAAACCAAGTCGGCTTAGAAACTTCGCTTTGTAATTTGTTATTGCCACAGATGAGACAAACCTAATACTGCGCGTGTTACATTGTACATGTTGGTGTACATTGTATGCTAGCGATTTTGACACGTTAATAAAGTTCTTATCTTATCTTATCTTATCTTATAACCACACTACTTTCGTAGAAGCGAGGAAAATCTGACCGGCAACTTTTGGCTGGATTCCGCAGCAATCAGCACCCACACGTAGGATGTACCGGAGAAGAACCTTCGATTAACGTATGCAATTTCTAGACACCGAGATACTGACATATACTGAGGCGTATGATTCCAGAATCGGGGAAATAACCGAAACGAAATCAAGACAAATAGATTATTTACATGTGGAAAAAATCTGAGACCTTTCGTTTTCGGAGTACACAGTTCGGCAGAATTGAAGGATTTTGCCCGATTCCAAGGCGATGGTGTAAATTTGATTTATGTTGGCCTGACGTTTTTCAAGATTTCTAGCCTGCGTGACGTATCTGGTGACATAGTCCCTTTCAGTTGACCAAATATGGAAACGGTGAATGGCAATAGACATTTTTGTCGATACGCAGAAGAGCCATAATGATTTTGCCGCCTTAGCATCCCATTATGATCCTAAAAAGTAATGGTCAACAAAGGAATATTTTTATTTCAATGGTCAATACGGGATGCCCAGATGGGCAAAATCAATATGGCTGTCGTACCGGTGAAAAGGTCTATTGGAGTAAAATCGTACTATTAAAAGCCATTTTTGTCGTTCCTGATGTACGTTGTAGGAGATCCTGGTGTCCTACTGTTTTGTACTTACATCAAATAGTACACGCTAAAAAAAGCTAAAGACCTTACCCAAGCTGCTCTCGAGTGCGAAGCACATCAAAACATGGTTCCTCCATTTTCATCTGAAACAAAACTTCGGTCATTGACAAATGAAAACAAACAAACAAACTTTGCCGCCCATTAACCTCGAGTTCAATTCATTTTGCCACCCATCCCCCTGAGGTTTTCCCAAATAATTCGATAGTACTCGGAGCCTGTTGTAACGGAAGCATAACAGACAATTAAGATCGCCATTGTAGAGGACGAGAGCAGACAATTATTCGCAGCAAACAAACTTTGCAAAGTTGTGGGCATTAGCAGAACTATTCGAAGGCAGTATTCGCAGGTCATGTGGTGGGCTCTCGGCCAATGAAAAGGAAGAAAAGATGCATCGAATGATAACAGCGCTTATTTCCAGCGAAAACGGGCCCGACATAACCATAAGCGGAAGCATAACGGCGCTTATTTCCTGTGAAAATGGACCCGACATGAGTATAAGCATACGCGGAAGCTTAACAGCGCTTATTAAACCGGGCTTGGCTTTGTGCCAAGCGCGGTTTTATAAATTACAAATTATTAAGGGCGAGATGTTGACGATAAGCATGGTGGGTTCACACTAGACAGTATAACCGCGTTTAGTAGACTTAGTGTAAGTCGACGGAAGTCAGGCTAAGTGTGCTACTGGTGCTTAAGCGTTCAGACAGATATTTATGGTATAATTATTGCCATGGAAAGTTGTCAGTATTTAATCGCGATGTAAATCAGAGATAAGGTCACTTAGTTGTCATAGGAAGTCAGGAAAACAAAATTTATTTTGTGTCTTTTGGACTGCTAAAGCGAATCACGAAACATGTTTTATACGCGAAGGGGTCGATTTTGGTTAACGCCGGCAAACGTTCTAGAAAGGTCTACTTTTAAGTGCTTTCAAGATAGAGAAGAGCTAAAATTGTATACAGTTAATTAGGTCGTAACATTTATCTGTTATTTCTAGCTTGTATATATCTTGTATATATACCTTAGTTTAGCTTATTGTAGCCAGTTTCTATTTTTATTTCTTGTATTCAGTGTTACTTGTTCCCGAATCTTTATTTAGCTTGCTTTCAGCGTTTCGGCGCTTTCTCGTGTATATTGTGCTGTAGAGTTTACCGAAGTCTTGAAAAATCCATTTGAAATCCACAGCTGATCGGTTTTAATTTTCCATACTGAGTTTAAAGTCAAAGAATTGAAGCCAGAAAACTAGTGAATAATTTGCATATCTTCCTCGTATACTATATCTCGTTCAAGGCTTCGCCTATTCACGAGATAATCAAAGGCTCATATGAGCAAACTCGTGAATATGGGCTCCAAAAAGATATTTTTCACCAAAAAAAAATTTTCTCATAGATTTATTATAAAAGAAGAAAGTGGCGAAGCCACTGTGCGATTTTTTGGGTGATATGCTGTACTTACTCTTTATTTTCAAGCAATTCTAGTAGTGAGTGGTACAACATTGGAAAATTCTTGGGAGTTGGGAGCTTGTGGAGGCCACGAGTGGAGGCTAACATGACCATCTCAGAATCCCGGTTTTTTTTATCGGTTTTGATTGCGAAACAATCTCGCGTCACAAACTCTACGCAGAAATAAGCAATTTACTCCGCATTCAGGCTAGTTTGAATAGAAAATGAAAATAATCAACTTCTATTTACGTACCAAGTTCTCTTATCAGCAAGATTGTGCAAAACACGCATATGTGATGTTTTGAACATAACCTTCGTCACACATGTTGCACTTCGTGCCGTTCAAAACGCGCCGACTTCCCAGCTTAGCTAATGCGCCAAAATGCGCTATATTGTTCGCAATATAGATAAAAGCTTCTCCTCGCCATGTAAAGACCAGAAGATCTTTTATTTTGTGCAGAATAACAAGATATTTGTAACGCGAATTAAACAATTTCGTCAACACTTCACTCCAGGACATCGTTGGAAACATGGTTCGATATTTTTTTAAAAATTGAATGAATTCAAACGCAAAATAATAAAAAATACATCACTTACTCAATGTCCAGTTCGAAAACAAAAGAAGAAAAGAAACGGGAAAAAAGAGTTCCCACCGGCACCTTCGATTGGAAGGACAGCAACTAATCCAATTGGCCATCGCGGATTCATATTTAAGTAATGATCCGCATAAGAAGGATAGTGCTGAACAGCAATGCACGATGGAATGTCAACCATTTTCATAGTTACAACTAGTGATCTCATTGGCCTAGACTCAAAAACCGCTTAAAAGTTAAGTCTAATTTTTTTAAGGTTTCAAGTATTTTGAGACCCAATCGCACAACATGCAATTTTTAAAAGATATTGCATTTGGGGAACTTCATCAAAGAAGCAAAATTAGTAGCTATTGTCTTCTGCTATTCTGATTGGTTAAGCACGAACATTTCCTCAAATATATTTGACGCAAATGGATTTTTTTTGTATTTTTATAATGAAATATAATTATAAACCATCAGACCCTCCTCTATTCTTGAAATCAAAGATATTCTATGTGGGAAAGAGCCAATGCCGCAGAACAATGAAGTTTACTATAGTTCTTATGTGAAGCATTACTTAAATGAAAGGATGACCGACCGACTGACCGAGTGCTCATTTGCATATCTCTTTCTGTATACAATAACTCATTCAACGCTTCGCGTATTCACGAGTTAAAAATAACCACAACGTGACGTCATATCACTTGACATAGCAACTTCAAGGTCATAAGAGATAGCAACTAATTGATTTTCAATCTGTCACAACTCGTTTATTATTACACGCAGATTTTCCGAGTGTTTCAATTTTAGGTCACATAATATGCTATTGTCCTGGACTAATGTTCGATGTGGTCCCACCTCGTGTTTGCACAGGAAAACAAAACCTTTACCCTTTAATGCCATATTGAAATACGAGTAAAGATCGCGTGAACTCTAGAAGGTAACACGTGATAAAGATTTCCCCGCCGTTTTTCACTTTTACAGCTATGACTGTACAAGCCTCCTACTACAACTAGGAAATGAAAAATAAACAGTCAATGAATTCTACAGTGTCACAGTGAAAGTTTGATTGTGAAGCAGTTACACTACTGGCTATGCTTCGAATTCTTAATTTCTTCTGTACGCTTAAATCCCGGGCCTGACATAAGCATAAGCATAAGTCCAAGTCCAAGCCCAAGCCCAAGTATAACAGCGCTTGTGTCCTGTGAAAACGGGCCCAAAGCATAAGGATTAATCTTTATGCTTATGTCAACGTTCGTTTTCTTTTGACGCAAATTCCGATGCTTCCGTTTATGCTTATGTCACTTGTGAAACCAGGCTTTACATGTACTAATTGAAACAGAACAACAACAACAACAAACAAAAGCAAAACGAACTGAGACCTAAAGCAATAAGTACATGAAAATGTTACCAAAACTTACCAACATGAGCTCCATTTTGGTGTATTCTTCAACAGAAGCAGGGCCAGTCTGTTTAATAAAAACACGTGTTTGTATTAGCAATTTTCCATTAACTAAGTTTGTGCAAGTACGGCAAGCTGCAGATAAAAACACAAATGTTTCACCCCCCGAAATGAACCGAGAAATTTATGTAATAAAATACCTGGTAATAATTGGTAACCACAGTGTTATCGTCTTCCTTGTTAAAACTCATCACACGACATACGCACTCACCGGCAGGCAGCTGAATCACTCGAATCTAACAAACAAACGAGAAACCATCATGTATTCAAAGCTTAAGTCGTGGACATAATTGCAGTCTGCTTGAACATGTTAATAACAAACAAACGATAGAGAAACCATCATGTATTCAAAGCTTAAGTCGTGGAAACACTTGCAGTCTGCTTGCACATGTTAATAACAAACAAACGATAGAAAAATATAGAAAACGTAGCGAAACATTTAAATGAGGCGAGTTTTTGCGAAAAAGTATGGGCTTCCGCGTGGCCGCTTTACTGACATTTAGGATTTTTCACTATTATCGATGAAGTCTTTAAAAAAAGGAAGTCAACAACCCGCTATCGATCCCGAGCCCTTTTGCATTCTATCTGAGTTTTATTTGGCGGATTGACAATTTTGTTTTGTTTTGCGGGAACAATTTTTTGCGGTTCGAGTTGACTGAAATTTCTGCTAGGAACTAATTTTTGTGATTTCCAGTTCAAGCGGCAGAACATTAACAAAAAAGGATACTTTTATTCTCAACTTTTATCACTTGTTGAGCTACGATACGCTCTACTTAGAGACATTTCACTGAATTCTATTAAATCTTTGAAGGTGATACAGTAGTGGACCTAAAGGACTGACGCGGCAACAACAAAATCAAACAAACAGCCCACCTGCCCCCTGCCCCCTGCCCCCCTGCCATGCTCAAGAAGAAACTGTTATTACTATTGAAAAAAAAAACTGTTTTCTATTAAAAATCAATGTTTATAGTTGTTATTTACGTCCGATATCGTCCTAGTTACGCAAGTTTACCTTAAAAAGCAGAGTTCTTTATTTGACTGAAGGGAGTATGTTTTTTTTGCAGAGTCTTATTCTGCGAGAGTTTTTTTCTGCGGAAACTCGATTTTTTACGGATCGAGGTTAATCCACAAAAATTTCATGCCACACGGTTACCCTATCCCTTTGAAATGTAAATGTAATGTTTATGAGTGCTGAGAAGTGTAAAACCTTTACAAATCCCTCTGGACTGGACAACCTACAAAGGATACGGGGATAACGAGAATCAAAGAAAAAAATTTCTGATCCCCGCGAGAATCGAACTCACGACCTCTGGATTAGAACGGTGGAAAATCTCGCCGGTGTACAAGAAAAGGTACAATTTCCAAATAAAGAAAATTCATGGAGTATGGAGGTCTCGTATGTATCGAGGAAGGGTATGTTGATACTCCAAAGGTATTTGTCGAAACTGACAGTCAATTATGTGACGAAATATTGTACACAATGCAAAAAGTGCGAAACAAAGAAAGCTGTTCTTTAAGTAGGTATAGCTAAGGACATGATTCAGAATTTGAGGTAAAATGATAGAAATTAATGTCGCGAAAATTAAGGCCCCGTTTAATTAACGCTTCTTAAAATGAACGCAAATTTTTAATTCGCGTTAATAAGGTAGTTTCTTGTGTCACACGAGGTTCTTTACCGACTGCTGTGAAACAAAAACTAAATAAATCCCATTTGCTCCCTGGCCACAACTAAGCATGGATATATTATCAACGGCATTAACACGTCCTTACCTCAGGATGAAAACAACTGTTAAGCGGCATGAACTGCAGTTTACTGTTAACAAAAGTAAAGTAATTTAATGAATACCAGGAGGTTTTTTGGGATATTTGAAGTTGGTGATATATTAAGCGGCATGAACCGCAGTTTACTGTAAACAGAAGTAAAGTTATTTAATGAATACCGGGAGCTTTTTTTGGGATATTTGCAGTTGACCGGGCTGAAGTTGTCTGCCAATTCACTGCCAATTCGCCAGCTGCCAATTCACCTCTTAGAAGTATACTGCCAATTCGTTTCCTTTAGGAATTTAGTAAAGTTTATTCCACCATTGTTTCTTATGTCTCACAAGATTACAGAAAATATCATTAGCCTGCCAGCGGAATCTTAGAGCACGTACATTAAATCCAAAATGGTTTCCGATAATTACAAGACATGTAAACAAGAAGGCGGTAAAATATCTTTATTCCTGACTGAATAACTACAAAACAATTCAAGGAATGGAAATCGATACAATTTACAATTGATATCTTTCAGAAGACCATTCCATCTCTTAATAATTCATTTTGTTTCCTTAAAATGTGACTGAATTTTACACTCCCAAAGTTGGCACAAATTGCTTAAAATTGCCACCATTTTGTAGCGGAATAGAACATTTGTCATTGAATAAATTATCAAGTGTCATTTAAACGGTAAGAGTACACAAGCCACGTAAGAGCATCTTTAATCCTTATTTCATCTCTCGATATCTCACACGCGTCTGTTGAACGTTAGGTATAAATTAACGGTCCCGAAAATCGCACAAAATAGCCACCATGTTGTCACGAAATACAATATTTATCATTGAATAACTTATTAACTGTCGCTTAATCGGTAACAAATGACAAACCTTGTTAAAGCACCTTCAATCCTCATTCCATCTCTCGATATTTCACAACAGTCTCTGTAACCTTAGGTATAGATTTACGCTCCCAAAAATCGCACAAAATAGCCAAAATGGCCGCCATCTTGTCGCGAAATTCAATATTTGTCATTGAATAACTTATTAACTGTCTCGTAATCGCTAACAAATGACAAACCATGTTAAAGCATCTTCAATCCTCATTCCATCTCTCGATATTTCACACAAGTCTCTTCAACCTTAGGTATAAATTAACGGTCCCGAAAATCGCACAAAATAGCCAAAATGGCCGCCATCTGTCACGAAATACAATATTTATCATTGAATAACTTATTAACTGTCACTTAACCAGTAACAAATGACAAACCTTGTTGAAGCATCTGTAATCCTTATTCCATCTCTCGATATGTCACACGCGTCTCTTCAACCTTAGGTATAAATTAACGGCCCGAAAATCGCACAAAATAGCCAAAATGGCCGCCATCTTGTCACGAAATACAATATTTATCATTGAATAACTTATTAACTGTCACTTAATCAGTACCGAATGACAAACCTTGTTAAAGCACCTTCAATCATTATTCCATCTCTCGATATTTCACAACAGTCTCTATAACCTTAGGTATAGATTAACGCTCCCAAAAACCGCACAAAATAGCCAAAATGGCCGCCATCTTGTCGCGAAATTCAATATTTGTCATTGAATAACTTATTAACTGTCACGTAATCGCTAACAAATGACAAACCATGTTAAAGCATCTTCAATCCTCATTCCATCTCTCGATATTTCACACGCGTCTCTTCAACCTTAGGTATAAATTAACGGTCCCGAAAATCGCACAAAATAGCCAAAATGGCCGTCATCTGTCACGAAATACAATATTTATCATTGAATAACTTATTAACTGTCACTTAACCGGTAACAAATGACAAACCTTGTTGAAGCATCTGTAATCCTTATTCCATCTCTCGATATGACACACGCGTCTCTTCAACCTTAGGTATAAATCAATGATCCCGAAAATAGCACAAAATAGCCAAAATGGCCGCCATATTGATCTTGTCACAAAAGACAATATTTATCATTGAATGACTTATTAACTGTCACTTAATCTGTAACAAATTGCAAACCTTGTTAAAGCATCTTTAATCCTTATTCCATCTCTCGATATGTCACACGCGTCTCTTTAACCTTAGGTATAAATTAACGGTCCCGAAAATCGCGCAAAATAGCCAAAATAGCCACCATCTTGTGGCGAAGTACAACATCTACCATTGAATAACTTATCAAGTGTCACTTTATTGGTAACAAATGACAAACCTTGTTAAAGCATCTTTAATCCTTATTCCATCTCTCGATATTTCACACCAGTCTCTCCAACCTTAGGTATAAATTAACGCTCCCAAAATCGCACGAAATAGCCAAATTGGCCGCCATCTTGTCAAGAAATACCATATTTATCATTGAATAACTTATTAACAGTCACTTAATAGGTAACAAATGACAAACCTTGTTAAAGCATCTTCAATCCTTATTCCATTTCTCGATATTTCAAACCAGTCTCTCTCACCTTAGGTAAAGATTAACGCTCCCAAAAATAGCACAAAATAGCCAAAACAGCCGGGATACGTCATTTGTTGCCGTCTAAGTATCACTCATAAGGGAACTTAAACATTGAGAGATGGAATAATAATCGAAAGAACTCTAAGGTTTTCCGCGATTATCTGGAGCGTTAATTTGTACATAAGGTTGAGAGCACACTGCGAGGATCACAAATCTCAGTCATGTTTATCCGCAGTTCAAATATATGAGTTTCATATATTCTTATTCACATATATTCTCTATCATCGGGTATATAACGAACTCACAATTGACCATCTATCCATGTGGCTTGATAGCTCAGTGGATAGAGCATTGCACCGGTATCGCAAGGTCATGGGTTCGAATTCCGTTCAAGCCTGAATTTTTTTTCAGGTTGCTTTTTCAACTGCTTAAGTTGAGAGCACACTGCGAGGATCACAAATCTCACTCTATCTTTATTGTAAATTGTATGTAAATTTGATTCTTTGTAATTTCCCTTCTTGTCTTTAATATTTCTTTGCAGTACTTTTTGTTTTTTTTATGTAAACCGTTATGAAAAAAAATAAATAAACAAAATCCAAAAAAAAAAAAAATCTCGCTGCTGTGCGTAATCTTCACTCGTGTAGGCACAGCGACCATTTGGTGAGAAAACTGCTTCTGAAGAAAGTCCTACGGGGTATTCTCAGTTACCAGGGGCAGGGTCGGATCCTCCGTCAACCGGTTACCCCAGAGGTTATACTTGCTATCCGCCCCTTCCTGCGAGCCTGGTTGAGTCCCAAAGATTTCTCCGTGGTGTGGGCCGCCTTTACGCTCGCCTTTTATGGTTTCCTTCGCTGCAGTGAATTTACTTACCAAGGAGTTCGCAATTTTCGTTCTCGTTTCGACCTGGGTAGGGAATGTATGTCTTTTCACCCCAGTCTGGCTAGCCCGCAACACAGTCAGCGGGTTAGCAGTTATCTGCCTTCTTCGTGACGCCGCTCGTCACGCCGGGATCCCCTATCACAGTCTCAAAGAACATAGGTTTCGCATAGGCGCGGCCTCTACAGCGGCTGCTGCAGGCTTGCCAGACAGGTTAATTATAGTATTGGGTAGATGGCCTTCAGATTGTTACCAATTATATATAAGTACTCCACAACAGATTCTAATGCCCGCAGCTCCTAGGATAGCTATTGTTTCTCATCCCGCAATGTTACCTGTTCAAGGTTTCTTGTTGTGTTTTTGCTTAGGGGATACCTGCTTCGCGCGTATCTGTGGCGGTTAAGTCTGCGCAGCTTCCCCAAGCGTAGTCTTGCAATCGTTTTCGCATTATCGACCTGCCAATATTCCGGTCCGATCCAGCACCCCTGGGGAGATAGGTGAGGCTCGATAGGTCATTATTATAAGTTACTAAAGTTGGCGCGTTGCTGGCCTTAGGTTTCAGCTCTTAGTGCTGTAGCTGTTGCGCTGTTTCTGGGTTGCAGCTCGTAGCGCCCTAGTTTTTCTAGAGCTGTCAATACTCTTCTCGGCTTGGCGCGTTGCTCGCATTAGGTTTCAGCTCGTAGTGCCAGGAGAAGTGAGGCTTTAAAATGGTCTGCATGCAATGGAAGTCGTCTGTCGCACCAATCGCTGAACGTTGTCCCCCTATTACGCCATATGTGTCTTGTGGTCCTTTTTTAATTTAAGGTTTAGATCAAATCATTGGGTTTATGAATTTATCGAAACAGTAACATTAACTCGCTCTCTCCGTCGCCGGTAACGAGGAGTGGCAGCTCCACGTCAAGTTGTTGCTGTGTTGCTATACAGTAATTTTCAGTTTTTCCATTTAATTTTGCCAATCGGTACAACTTAAGCTCAAATGAGTTTTGTGAAGATGGTGGCTATTTTGGCTATTTCGTGCGACTTATGGGACCGTTAATTTATACTTAAGGTTGAAGAGACGCGTGTGACATATCGAGAGATGGAATAAGGATTACAGATGATTCAACAAGGTTTGTCATTTGTTACCGATTCAGTGACAGTTAATAAGTTATTAAATGATGAATATTGTATTTCGTGACAAGATGGCGGCCATTTTGGCTATTTTGTGCGATTTTCGGGACCGTTAATTTATACCTAAGGTTGAAGAGACGCGTGTGACATATCGAGAGATGAAATAAGGATTAAAGATGCTTTAACAAGGTTTTTCATTTGTTACTGATTAAGCGACAGTTGATAAGTTATTCAATGATACATATTGTGTTTCGTGACAAGATGGCGGCCATTTTCAATTGGCTAATTTGTGAGATTTTCGGTACCGTTAATTTATACCTAAGGTCAAAGATACGCGTGTGAAATATCGAGAGATGGAATAAGGATTAAAGATGCTTTAACAAGGTTTGTCATTTGTTACCGATAAATTGGCAGTTGATAAGTTATTCAATGGTAAATATTGTATTTCGCTAAAAGATGGTGGCCATTTTGGCTATTTCGTGCGATTTTCGGGAGCGTTAATCTATACCTAACGTTAAAGAGACGGGTGTAAAATATCGAGAGATGGAATGAGGATTAGAGATGCTTTAACATGGTTTGTCATTTGTTACCGAGTACGTGACAGTTAATAAGTTATTCAATGATAAATATTGAATAGGCCATTTCCGAGTTGCCTTTAGCCTCTCTATCAAAGCGAGGCTAGGTGCAAAACCTTTCATATGAAAATGAGTTTTCATTCACATGCAAATAAAACCTATTTGCATGTGAATGAAAACTCATTTTCATATGAAAGGTTTCGCACCAAGCCTCGCTTTGATAGAGAGGCTAAAGGCAACTCGGAAATGGCCTATTTCGCGACAAGATGGCGGCCATTTTGGCTATTTTGTGCGATTTTTAGGAGCGTTTATCTGTACCTAACGTTAAAGAGACTTGTGTGAAATATCGAGAGATGGAATGAGGATTGAAGATGCTTTAACATGGTTTGTCATTTGTTGGCGATTACGTGACAGTTAATAAGTTATTCAATGACAAATATTGAATTTCGCGACAAGATGGCGGCCATTTTAGCTATTTTGTGCGATTTTTGGAGCGTTAATCTATACCTAAGGTTATAGAGACTGTTGTGAAATATCAAGAGATGGAATAATGATTGAAAGTGCTTTAACAAGGTTTGTAATTTGTTACCGATTAAGCGACAATTAATAAGTTATTCAATGATCAATATTGTATTTCGTGACAAGATGGTGGCTATTTTAACTATTTTGTGCGATTTTCGGGACCGTTAATTTATACCTAACGTTCACGGACGCGTGTGACATATCGAGAGATGGAATAAGGATTAAAGATGCTTTAACAAGGTTTGTCATTTGTTACCGATTAAGTGACAGTTAATAAGTTATTCAATGTTACGTATTGTATTTCGCTACAAGATGGCGGCCATTTTGGCTATTTTGTGAGATTTTTTGGACCGTTCATTTATACCTAAGGTTGAAGAGACGCGTGTGACATATCGAGAGAAGGAATGAGGATTGAAGATGCTTTAACAAAGTTTGTCATTTGTTACCTATTAATTGATAGATGATAAGTTATTCAATGGTAAATATTGTATTTCGTGACAAGATTGCGGCCATTTTGGCCATTTTGTGAGATTTTCGGGACCGTTAATTTATACCTAAGGTTGAAGAGGCGCGTGTGACATATCGAGAGATGGAATGAGGATTGAAGATGCTTTAACATAGTTTGCCATTTGTTACCTATTAAGTGACAGATAATAATTTATTCTATGGTAAATATGGCATTTCTTGACAAGATGGCGGCCATTTTCAATTGGCTATTGTGTGCGATTTTTGGGAGCGTTTATCTATACCTAAGGTCAAAGATACGCGTGTGAAATATCGAGAGATGGAATAAGAATTGAAGATGCTTTAAGATGGTTTGTCATTTGTTACCGATTAAGCGACAGTTAATAAGTTTTTCAATGTTACGTATTGTATTTCGCTTCAAGATGGCGGCCGTTTTGGCTATTTTGTGCGATTTTTGGGAGCGCTAATCTATACCTAACGTTAAAGAGACGGGTGTGAAATATCGAGAGACAGAATAAGGATTGAAGATTCCTCAACAAGGTTTGTCATTTGTTACCGATTAGGTGACAGACGATATGTTATTCAATGGTAAATATGGTATTTCTTGACAAGATGGCGGCAATTTCGGCTATTTTGTGCGATTTTCGGGACCGTTAATTTATACCTAAGGTTGAAAAGACGCGTGTGAAATATCGAGAGATGGAATGAGGATTGAAGATGCTTTAACATGGTTTGTTATTTGTTACCGATTACGTGAGAGTTAATAAGTTATTCAATGACAAATATTGAATTTCGCGACAAGATGACGGCTATTTTGGCTATTTTGTGCGATTTTTGGGAGCGTTAATCTATACCTAAGGTTATAGAGACTGTTGTGAAATATCGAGAGATGGAATAATGATTGAATGTGCTTCAACAAGGTTTGTCATTTGTTACCGATTAAGCTACAGTTAATAAGTTATTCAATGATAAATGTTGTATTTCGTGACAACATGGTGGCCATTTTGGCTATTTTGTGCGATTTTCGGGCCGTTAATTTATACCTAAAGCTGAAGAGACGCGTGTGAAATATCGAGAGATGGAATAAGGATTAAAGATGCTCTTACGTGGCTTGTCTACTCTTACCGTTTAAATGACACTTGATAATTTATTCAATGACAAATGTTCTATTCCGCTCAAAATGGTGGCAATTTTGGGCAACCTGTGCCAACTTTGGGAGTGTAAAATTCAGTCACATTTTAAGGAACAAAATGAATTATTTAGAGATGGAATGGTCTTCTGAAAGATATCAATTGTAAATTGTATCGATTTCCATTCCTTGAATTGTTTTGTAGTTATTCAGTCAGGAATATAGATATTTTACCGCCTTCTTGTTTACATGTCTTGTAATTATCGGAAACCATTTTAGATTTAATGTACATGCTCTAAGATTCCGCTGGCAGGCTTATCATATTTTCAGTAATCTTGCGAGACATAAGAAACAATGGTTGAATAAACTTTACTAAATTCCTAAAGGAAACGAATTGGCAGTATACTTCTAAGAGGTGAATTGGCAGCTGGCGAATTGGCAGTGAATTGGCAGACAACTTCAGCCCGGTTTGCAGTTGGTGATATATTAACATCTCTTTGAAATATTCCATACGTAACTACGTCAAATTATTAAAGTGCCACTACGACGAAAATTTTTGTATTTCTTTTCCGCTTTTTTTAACTCAAATGTATCTAATAGGTTAAGACAAATGCGAATTGCTATAAATTAGATTGATATATTCTTGCACAGCCCAGAAATAGCTGGCCGAAAACCTACGAAAATCACGTAAAATCCGTCTGCCATTACTCCGTTCATAAATCCGAGCCCACGTTCTACTGGTTTGCGATCTGGTACACGTGACTTGATTTGTGACATCAATGACTCAACGCGGTTCCCTCCGGGTCACAGACAACAAAGCCAAAAGGCACGTGTTGAGTCATTGACGACACAAAATCTTTAGGCCAACTCGATCCAACACTCAGGGTTCGGTCCCGATCATTTTTGAATTGAGTAATGGCGGCAATCCGAATTCGAAATGTAAAGTTAAAATGTACGAGTTTTGACTTGAAACTTCGCAAGGTAAAAGTAACGAGTACTTATATTTTCAAAATATGATGAGAACAGAAAATGTATATTTTTGATCATAGTGGCACTTTAAGGGGGGTTGGAAATTAAAGAACGCTACTGGTTTTATAAAGTCAGTAAAAGGAAAAAATAAAGTTGTTAAAAACTGAAAAATATATTGATGTATTTTTTAGTTGATTGTAAGGCGAAGGGGAAGGTATTGTAAACCTCACTATTCTCTATTTTCGAACTGCCCATAATACATTTTGTTTGCCCCCCAAATTTTGCTCTTGGGAATATGCAGTCCTCCCAACAGCATTTACAAACAATAGTTTATGCAAAATTTGGGGGGCAAACAAAGTGTATTATGGGCAATTCGAAAATAGAGAATTAAGCCCGAGAGTTGACGAACGTCTACGAGAGTGCTTGAGAATTGTGGCCAAACGAGAGCAAAAGTTCAGCATTCCTGTACTCGCTTCAATGAAAGTCCGAGCGGATTCAAATTTTCCAGGAGCGCATGAGAGTCGCAGGCCAAACGAGAGCAAGAGATTAGAATTCCTATACTGACACCAATGAAAATTTGAGCGGATCCAAACTCTCCAAGAGTGCACAAGAGTCACTGAGAGCGTGCAAGAGTCTGCTTAATATTGCGGAATCTCCCAAAACAGAACAATTAAAACAACTTATTCAATTACCTGTACAACTGTTCCTGTGATGAGATGGCTTCCTGGAAGGAAAAAAAGAAGATTGAACGCGAATATGCTTTCTTTTTTGCGTGTTGCGAATGCTGCAGCGAACAACAAATAACGTAATTTAATTTTTTCAATATCAAATCAAAAGAAGGTTTGCAATCAGCGTCATTACCTCGCTGTGGTAGCTTACGTAAGTGACCATTTTAACGCTGTAATTAAGTTACCTGACAGGTGATATTCCCTTGCATCAAGCTCTCAACAAACAGCTTCGACTTAAACGAACAAACAAAATACTGCAGTGCAAAGAAAAGAGAAAATAAAAGGGGACACGTTAACTTTTCTCTTCTTACTTCACGAATCAAACCTCACTTTATAGAGCAGTTTTCAATTGAGTGTCGAAAGTAATTACACAATTGCTTTGGTTTTGCATTGCTACGCTTTGTGATTGGCTAAAAAAACTCGCGCCACTTTCTCGACCAATCAGAAGTAAAACCAAAACCAATTGTGACTTTCTCGCACGCGTTTTCCCGCGCTTGGCGCCGCCGACATGTAATAGGCCATTTCCGAGTTGCCTTTAGCCTCTATATCAAAGCGAGGCTAGGTGCGAAACCTTTCATATGAAAATGAGTTTTCATTTGCATGTGAATGAAAACTCATTTTCATATGAAAGGTTGTGCACCTAGCCTCGCTTTGACAACGAGGCGTAACGTAACTCGGAAATGGCCTATTGCTTCGAGCTCTGATCATGATTGGTTCATTGGATTGTTTACGACTGCTGTGATTGGTCAGAGTAATTACTTTGGTTTTGGTTTTACGACACTCAAATGAAAACCGCTCTATAATGCAAGGTAAGGTAAAGTCGCATACGAGCCACAGGTCGCATACGAGCCACAGGTAGCCTACACGAGCCACAGACTGCCTACACGGCCGGAGATTAACCCGGTTTCTGTAGCATGAAGCAACTGGGAGTATTTCCACTCCCCCCTGGATGAGATGCGAGTCCATTGCAAGGTTACAGGTTATGACAGTGCACAAGGTGGTTCTAGGTGAGTCTGTTGATAAAATCCTTAAGTGTTACCATTCATATGAAAGCTAGTGAGCATTACTTTTTTGACGTACTATTTGTTATGCTGTACAAGGTAGTTCTAACTTTTGAGTCTGTGGATTAAATCCTAAAGTGCTACCATTTAAAGGAAAGCTACAGAGCAGTACTTTCCTGTGGTGCTGTTAATTATCCTGTACAAGGTGGTTCTAACTTTTGAGACTGTCGGTGGATGAAATCCTAAAGTGTGACCACTCAAATGATAACTATTGAGCAGTACTTTCCTGTAGACTGTTTGTTATGCTGTACAAGGTGGTTCTAACTTTTGAGTCTGTGGATAAAATCCTAAAGTGTGACCACTCAAATGAAAGCTATTGAGCGGTACTTTCCTGCAGACTGTTTGTTATGCTGTACAAGGTGGTTCTAACTTTTGAGTCTGTGGATAAAATCCTAAAGTGTGACCACTCCTAAAGTGTTTCTTTAAAAAGCCGATAGACATTTATATCAGTGGAAACCCAAAAATAATGGTCCAGTTTTGTTTCAAATCATTCTACTACTAGTGCTCTAAGGCCCCGTTTACACGGGTCCGGACAAATTTTTGCACGGACGAATTTTGTTCCTAGACCACGTGTATACATGGATCCGTGCAAATTCTGTTACAGATTGCAATGGTGTTTACACGGAACTTGCACACTTAGCCGTTCAAAAATTCGTCTAGTTCCGCCGGTCCCGTGTAAACGCAAGGTGGAACCGTGCAAGTTTTTGTCCGTGCAAAAATTTGTCCGGACCCGTGTAAACGGGGCCTAAGAGTAAAAATAAGTGTTTTGGGCGGTAGATGGCCAGGATGGAAATGGATTGCTGATCGTTGCAAGTTTATCGTCTTGTGTCTTGGAAAACTCATTAAAACTCTGATTATGATATATTCTCTCTTCATAAATTCACTTGATATCTTCCTTTTAATGTTCTATGGGCATTTCGTGTTTAATGTAATGACAGACCCATTAAGGAGGCTAGACTCAGGTTTTTTGCCGTGGGGTGTATGTTTTGAATTTCGCAGGGAGGATATGCTTCGATTGCTTTCATGCTTCACTAAGTTAATGACATGTGATTAAAGGTTTATGTTTCACCGATTTTCAAGCGACAGTGGTTACCATAGCAACATCAGCTTATTGCCCTTTGTTTTGAACAATGTCTTTTTCCCTCAAAGTCTAGTCAGACACTTCATAACCGCTCTCGCTTGGAAAATAGTGAAACATAAAACTTTGATCACGTCATAAACTTGGTGAAGCATGAAAACAATCGAAGCATGTCTTCCCTGCGAAATTTTGATTTCAAAACATACACCCCACGGCAAATAAAACTGAGTCGAACCTCCTTAAAGTGTGTCATTCAAATAAAAGCTAGATCAATTAAGCAGTACTCTTCTGAGGTTCTGTGGTTACCATGGCCCAAAGAAGTCTAAATTTATATTTTACATCGCAAACACACTTATTCCCAACCTTTAGCATGTCCACGGTGACATTAGGAATGGCGCTGCGTTTGTCCACAGTAGCCCACTTGACGTGTTGTAAGATGGACAGACGTACAGACCTAAAACACATTTAACATAACATTAACATTGGTATATAACGCACGTACATCAACTCTGTTCTATACGCTTTACAGATATACACATAAAACTAAAACTATTTATAGGCTTGTTTAAAAAGGAATGTCTTTAGTCTGGATTTAAAAATGTCTAGGCTCTCAATAGCTCGGATGTCCATTGGCAACAAATTCCATTGTTCTGGAACGGCAACAGAAAAAGAACAATATCTACAAGTCTTTAGATCATACGTGAATGTCGAAGTTGAGACGTGTCAGATGAAGAGCGAAGTTTTCTTGCGGGTCTGTTGTGGATCAACAGTTTTTGTAAATATGAAGGAGCTTGGCCATGACTAGACAATTACTTATCTGCTTTGGCTGCGGTCACATCTACGACGTAACTAAAGTTTAACTTAAGGTAGTACTGGAGGCAAAATTGGTGATTTTATGCACTTTTTACTTCGAAAGAAACATTAAGAAATATTTACCCCAGAAGAGTGAAATTTTCAGAGCTAATACAGAATTGTATCTAGATTGTAAAAATAATTTCAGTTGTTCGAAATAATTCAAGGAATTCGTGGAATTTAAGGGATTTAAGGGGTTGGTGTGACTGTCCTTTTTTAAGGGATCAGCCACCACTGAAAGGGGATTCAACCGTTTGCAATAAAAATTGTCCCAAAGATAACATGCAAAAGACAAATTTTCACCGGAATGCGTCACTGAAAAGCAAAAAGGAACAATTTAAAGATCAATAATATAAACTCGCCTTTAGATGAAGTTTGTCAGCTTGTCCTGTCCTCGATATCTCGAGAAATATCAGTTGGGTTGGTAACGTTACCTGACAAATAGGGTCGTCTGACAAATAGGGTCGATTTTGTTTATGACTGTAGTGCGACCAGGCCCTTAGGCGTGCGTTTCTCGAAACTTCCGAAGACTTTTCGGGCCCGAAAGCTATTTTTTAAATGTAGTTTCTAACGAAAGGCGTTGAAGTTTTCAGCCCACAAATCAGCTAAAGTTGTGCTGTAAACGTAAGATTTTATTGCTTGGCCTTCAAAATCAACAAAAACCGAATCTTTATCGGGTTGGGTGGCTACGGTAAGGCGCGTCGCACTGTAATCGGCTATACACCTTACTATCCAAAATGGCGCCCAATTTATTATTATTTTATATGCATGTTAATTAGCCCTCTTCGCCTCATTTTGGTTTGAAAATTCTTTTGTATTTTGCACATAGTGACGAGGCCAAGAGGGCTAATTTACATGGATATAAAAGAATAATAAATTGGCAGCCATTTTGAAATAAGGTGTATAGCTATAGCACAATATTTACTTTCAGTTAAGCAAAAACAAAACAAACCGTGTAAATATTCTGCACGTAACATAGCCTTTCGGGTCCGAAAAGTTTTCGGGACTTTCGAGAAACGCACGCTCGCGAAGAGCCATTGGCTGCGGCCGCACTAGAGTTAAGTCAACCCGGTTATTTGCAATTAACTAATTAAAATTAACTGGTTTAACAAAATTCCTGATGCGGCCGCGTATTTTTTAGCCTGCGAATACAGCCGCCTCTCATCGTTCCCGGCCGCTAGGGGCGTTCTCTCGCGTGAACGCCCCTAGCGGCCGGGAGCGATGAGAGGCGGCTGTATTCGCAGGCTACGTATTTTTGGCATTCACCGAATTTTAACCGTGTTAGCGGTTCCCATGGAAATTAATTAAAGAACAATAAATTTTTTTAACCGTGTTAGGTTTATTTAAACCACCTCGCTAGGTAGTTTAGTGCAGGTTAACTTTCCCGATCTGTCAATCATCTTCGCTTACGCGGTAATTTTTAGCTTCCTGTTGAATTCGTAGACCTTCGTAGGGACGACTTTCAATTTCAAAGAGAGAAAGGAAAACGGTCGTGTAAAATATGTAAAATGCACGTGCAGAGGCATTGTTTTCGCTCATTAATCGTATTGTTTTGTGCAGCTCTCGTTAGCAAATGATAACATGATCTCTCACATTAAAAGTTCAACCTTCTGAAGTGCGGCCGCTCAAAAAAATAAACTCGGTTATTTCACTTTTCACCGAGTTATTTTAACCGGGTTAAAGTGCGGCTGCAGCCATTATGTAACAGAAATTGACGCAGATAACTCAAGTAGTATAAATCCTTATTTGTTTCACAGGTTTAAAATGTTGTCCCTGCTGACCGAGTCAAGGTTTACCCTGCTAAATTATTCACAACGTTGCGTGAATACTCAAATCTAAAGTTCCCCTTTGTATTTTTGCTTTAATGTGGTCTCTTTTATTCCAAATTCTCCTTTTTGATTCATATTTTGTTCGAATCGGAAAGGAAAACTGGCCAAAACTGGTCTCAGCGTGACAGGCAGAGTCCAGCTATCGTTTACCTGTTCTGTTGAGTTTGTTTCATTCATTCGATCATCTGTGGGCTTCTGATTTACATTTTACTTCTTTAATGCGAATTTGTGTTCTTAAACCTAAAAACTTGGCTTGAGCTGCCCCGGGTAGTCGAGCCAAAGTGTTTATATGAGAAAAAGTTGTCCCGCCTGCCAGACAACTCGAGACAACTCGCCCAACTGAGTTGTCTCGCCCCCCGAGACGAGTTTGCGATTCTCATGTAAACAGTTGACTGCATTTTTCAAAGAAATAAGTGAAAAGTTAGCTCTGCCAGGGTAACTCGGAGGGAGGGTTGTCTCGGGTACCCGAGAACATATAAATAGGCCCTAAAGAAATATCTTGTGGTACTAGTAAATAAATTCAATGAGGCAGTAAATTTCGTAGAGTTAATTTCATCTATTTTGTCTTGTTCGTTGACGCTATATTAGGAATAGCTGAAATTTCTGGCACATGTCATTTGAAGATAACAATTGAAACTCTTTCGTCATTTAATTCCCTATATAAACCAACCCCGTCCCACTTAAAGCAAAACTTTGAGAAATGCACTAGGAAAGGAAGCTGAGGCTTGTATTTATTTATTTTAGGGGAGTCGTAATCATGTAAGTGAGCATTTATTAATAAAGAAATAAAATTCGGTGTACACAAAAAACGTACTTATGATTGCTTTATTTAAATGAACATTAATAAAAACTCGCTAAACGGCAGAGGCAAAATCCGACCTTCATCTGTAGCGTGACTAGTCACGTACGCGTGTTATCTGTGGGTGTTACGAAATCGACCCTATTTGTCAGACGACCCTATTTGTCAGGTAACGTTACCAACCCCGTTCAGAAATATGACGCACTCCGGTGAAAACTTTCGTAAACACATCTAGTTTCTTTCCTCCAAATTTCATACCCTTCTGATTTATCGTTCACATAAATTCACATTTACTGCGTACTAATACGGAAATTCAAAGCAAATTTTCCCGGGAAAATCGAGCATAACTTGAAGAAATTCGCCGCAATCGTTCTATTTCTTTCTCACACACTGGCGGCCATGTTGTTGGTGCCTGCAATACCGTTTTCCAGCGGAAAAACACAAGAGAATTGTCCCAAATTTGTTTGTTATGCCCTTATTCGTGACTCCATTATTCCCGCGAAACCAATCATAGAATGTCATTATAAATAACGATGCAATGCATGGTAACGCCACCTTGTCCGACCGCAAACAGATCAAATTGCCATTGCGTTGACAGCTCTTTCGAGCTCTTGCATTGAGGATTATATTTTTGCGCAAAGTTATTATGAAGACAACGTTTATGGCTGCTAGTGAAAGAAAACAAAATGATTTGAATCATTTTCGTGGCGCTGGTGCTTCATTGAGAATTTCGCTTGACTCAGACAAGCTTCGGAACGCCGGCTGGACGACTGGATTACAGAGCATAAAGACTCGTCAACGGACACATTTACCCGTTATTGTTATCCATTTACCCGTTATCGCGGAAAGCTCGATCAAAGCGCTGAAGAGCTTCTTCCATTTTGAAAGGTCTGGCGTGAAAGAGGGCTTCATTTTGCGAACACAGAGGTTTTATCTTTTCTATCAATGAGAGTTTCATCTTTCAGTTTACACATGTACATGTACTTTACAGATCTGTCAACACAACACTCTTTGGGGATTTATTTAGACCTATGAAACCTTGTCCAGCACAGTATGCCATCTTTGTTTTTCCCGCGAAAGGACCCTTGGAAACGAAACTTTGTTCGTTTATATTTCGGAAACGCATTGCTTCTCAGACCCTAAATTTCGCATGCAGGTTTCTTTATATATGCTCTACAAAGTGACAAATTATTAGTGCAATCTAGCCTCCAGGTTAGTCTCAAGTTACGTGACGTCATACCTAACTGTAGTTAGTGCTTTCGGTCGACTTTGCGGTCACACCACGCAGTTAACTACAGTTAGTTCTAATTAGCCTATGGATGACGTCAGAATTAAAAGAGGTTCGTGACGGCCCGTATTGTTGATCCGTGAAATGTCAACATGGTTGACCAACGTAAAGTATGTCTAGTTTTTCTTCTTATTTATTTTTTTCGTGCGGCAAACCGTCGGAGAAAAATGAGAAATAAGCTGAGAATTTTAACGGATGCTCGACGCCGGGAACACGTGTTGCTACCTTGCTGTATGTAAATGTTTTGTTTGTTGTTTTTGGTTTCCCCCTCGCTTCACGCTTGGTTTTTATTTTGCATATTTATATATGCTCATCTCACACGTGCGAAAAGAATTGTCACATTCTGATTGGTTGTTTGTAAACTTAAGACTAACCCATGAACCCTGCTTGGGTATAACTATAGTTAGCCTGTATTGTTTTGGATCACAGAGGCGTCAATTTTCTAACTATAGTTAGAGCGAACAGAGAAGCGGTCACATTACCGAAACTAACTGTAGTTATCCCCGTCTTAAATATAGTTAGTAGCCTAGATGTGACCGCAGCCATTATTTATATTCAATTATGGCTTTTGTTTGTTTTCTCGTCCGTTCTTTATTTTGTCCAATTGATTCTTCGTTCGTTCACAGATTTCTTAGAGTTGTTTGGTTTCGCCCACCAAAAAACGCCCGTATTACAGGCTAAACACGCACCGAGACATGCTAAGAGTAAACATGTTTTATCGAGACACGTTTCCGGTAAATATATTTGTAATTTCATCGTTTATTTTAAAACACGTTTTACACCTGGTTCTTTAATTTATGCTGTTTTACGAAACAGGCATAAGCTCGCACGAAATCTTTATAATTACACTTGAAACCAAGAAAAATGGAGCTCGAAGTTGTTGTTGCATGTTTCTGTGGTTTAATCTCACTTTTGAAGCAATGCAATGATAGATCTGCTATAAACAGATCTTCCACTAATGAAGGGGCAATGCATTGTTTACCAAGGAGACATTTGCGCTAACGTGTTTCGTTTGGCTTAGATCGAAATACCTGGTGAGGTAGTTGCAATAATGCTCAGCCGGCATAAGCATGTTTCGATCATAATTCGCGCACTGCACCGCCTGATCAGGCGGTGCAGTGCACGAATCATGATTTCGTCTAATGTTATGTTCACACGAGGGCGAAACATGCTTAGCCTGATCACGACATATGATGCTCGATTTAGGGTGTTAGCTCTATTGTACATTGTACACATTCATTGTATTAGGTAAAATTATGTATTCTAATATATTCTATGGTATTGTATTCTGTTGTATTGTCGTTCTTTTGTGCTCTAATATTCTATTGTTTTAACAAAAGAATAAGTGTTACCCCTAAATCGCGCATGGTATAGATCACGAACGCAGAGCAAAACAGCGCGTAGAGGCGCGGATTTATTTTGTAGGATTAATTGTTTTATTTTACTCTCTGTTCGGAGTTACTAATGCCCTAATTACCAGAAACTAAATTGTCATTAGCAACACTGAATCGTGTCGTGATTTAGCGAAAAAAAAAGAATTATATACATAATGGAACCTCTTATCACAAGGAACAATCGTTAACGCATATGAAGTTTCATTTACATTCAAATAACAATCTTTTGTGGAAATGAATATGCATTAGCGTCAGTTTATTCACAAGAACATGAATAAATTTCCAATTTCGCAGTAGTTTTCTCGCAGGATTTTGGAGCAGATTCGAAATCGTGCCAGTCACTCAGTGATAGATGGCGCACAGAAAACGTAACCGCATCTCAAACGAGCATCGTGAAAGAATAGTAAGGGCATTTGAAGACGCGCACGAAGACTATCTTTTGATTGCAGATGAGTTAGAAGTACATAGAAATACAGCAAGAGGCATTGTGGCAAAGTATGTCCGCGAAGGACGAATTCAAGAAATGCCACGTGGTGGTAGTAATAATGTCAAAATAGACGATGAAATGAAGGATTGCCTCAGTGACATAATTAATGAGAACTGTCGGCTTTCTCTCCGTCAAATCAATCAAGAGCTTCGAAGAAGACATCCAACAAAGCCTCTGGTGCATGATAGGACGATTGGAAGAGCTCTTGATGGCATAGTGGTGCGAATCAAACTTGCCAGATCATTGCAAGCTGACCACAACAGCCCTGATGTTATCGACGAACGTGCTCAATATGCAAACTGGTTTGTGACCACTGGCCTTCGCCATAACTGCGTGTTTATAGGCGAATGCAGCTTCAACGTATGGACCCCTAGAAGCCATGGGGGAGATGGCGAGAAAGCTTACCGTCAAGTTTGCGGCCAGCGCGGTAAAAATGTGACGGTTACCATGGCTGTGTCTCCTGTTCATGGTCTGGTGCATCACACAGCGCAAGTTGGTGGAATGAGCAAACAACGATATAAAGACTTCTTAGTACAAGCGCGACAACAGCTTAACCCGGAGGAGCTTGTGTTTTTTATATACGATAGAGCCCCAGTGCATGGAAATGCTGTCCATCCAGGAGCCGACACAAAGTTAAAGGTTCTTCCACCTTACAGTCCATTTCTAAGCATCGTGGAGCAAGCCTTCGCTGCTCTACAAGTGGCAGTTGTAGCCGATATTTCTCAGCCTGCCATTCAGAAAGAGCTAAATAATCGGGAAGAGGCTAGACGTCGAGGAGTACCACTTGGAGACTATCGTCAAGAAGTCCTTTTAGGAGCTAGCGAAAGAAACATGGACACTGTTACAATCCAACGATGTGCACAGTGGTACGAGTCTATGCAAACTTTCTTGCCGTGCTGCTTAAGCAGAGATCCTGTTGATTGCTAGAACATGAACTCTATTAAAGCTCGGTTTTTATTGATATATGATTAATCGCAAAGGTTTACCATCGCTGCGAATGTACTGAGGGCTGAAGGGCTGACACTTGTAAAATAAGCTTTTTCTCTTTACATCGAATCGAACAAAACACAGGTAGATTTAAAAATGTTTTTCTTTATAGACTGTACTTGAATTCATTGTCGTCTTGTAGTAAACTCCTTCTTGTCTATAAAAACTGTAGGATAACAGCAGTTTCTCTTTTCTTTTTTTTTTAATAATATTTTTTTTTTGGTTACTGCAGGTATATTATTCGCAAAGTATATAATAGACAAATTCGGCTAACGCATTGTTGTACCCAATTCAAACCTTCTGGGAATAAGATTCTTTGTTCACAAAATTTCCATATAATTTCCATGTCAATGCTTCATTGATATGGAAATAAGACAAACAAAGAGTTCTAATCCCAAAAGGTTTGAATTGGGTACAACAATGCGTTAGCCGAATTTGTCTATTACAATTCAGTTAACGCACTAGTACTTCCCTAAAAAATCGTACAATTTAGCAAAGAGTTGGGATTGGTCGAGCGAACGGGACAATTGATATATCACTTGAACAATGCTTCTATCCCTAATCCCTATCCCAGCTGGACAAATCTATTGTTTTCTTAGCGAATCACAGACATCGTTTGGACAAGTGCTGGACTACCCTCACAGTCTACCAAAACGGTTCAGTGTGCTTTCGCTAAAATGATTAAATACTTCCGGGTTAAAGAACAGTTCAGTGACGCTAAAGGAAAGTTATTTTCTAGTACGCAAAGATTTGCAAAGGCAAGGCAATAATGTGAAGATCCCCCCAGCGAAAAGCACATGGAACAAATGCACAGTGAAGACCTTGCGAATCTCGGTCAACGTTCGATGACATCGACTGAGACCAGATTAGACGCCTTATTGAGAGTTATATAACGGATTAACTGGTTAGCTTTCAGTTGAGGTTGGGGTCAGCAGTTTATATAGTTAAATTTAGGACTAAGGAACCCGAGAAGCTAGGTGGTGTAGTGGTACGGTAGGCAATGTAAGCCTAAGCCTAGCTGAGGTCACAGGTTCAATCATGAGTGGGGATTTTAGATTTTCTTTTTTACACTTAAAATTTTATTGAAAATAGAATAGGCCATTTCCGAGTTACCTTATGCCTCGTTGTCAAAGCGAGGCTAGGTGCACAACCTTTCATATGGAAATGAGTTTTATTTGCATTTGAATAAAAACTCATTTCCATATGAAAGGTTGTGCACCTAGCCTCGCTTTGACAACGAGGCGTAACGTAACTCGGAAATGGCCTATTTCAAGTGTCGACATTACCTTGTATAATTCTCAATAAGGTGTCCGACCTACTTCACCCTATATTACCTAATGCCGACCGCGAATCTCTTTATCGGCCACCCCGCACGTCACGTGCTACCCAAGGAGAAACCACTGACCGCAATAGCTCGAGGTTAACTTAGCCTAAATAATAATTATACAGCCTGTTCCAGGCATTCAGATAGTGGAGCGAAGGAAAAATATTGCGAGTGCTGACGGAGGTGGATAGGCGCGAAACAGAGCGCGTTACCATTCTGCAAAGTTTTGTCGCTTTTTCTCCACTCGCAATGTTCCCTTCGCGTTGCTCTCCACCATCTGTACGGCTGGAAAAGGTGAGGAAAATAACGATTGAAGTACGGCTCACCTGACTAACTTCTGTGGTTTGATAATGGTGTTACGGTAGGATCGTATTAGCTTGCGCTACAAATATCAAGAAAACAATAGGTTTACATTCTGCTTTAAAAAGGATCCTAAATTTAGGCTTGTTTACACATGCGATTTTTGTCGCGCTCTCCAATACAACTTTTGTCTCAAGTAAAAACTAGCGGTGATTTCTGTGCGATTCGGGTGCGATTCGGTATTGGCCAAAAATCGCCGCCGAGTTGCATCTGGTTTCGAACATGACATCGCGCGACAAATCGCGCCCAAATCGTACTTAAACCGCCGCTAGTTTACACATTCGATTCGAAGATGCAACTTGCGCACGAAAAATTGGATCGAAAAGTGCAACAAAAATTGCACAAAATACAGCCTGTCAGTGTCGAGTCAGAGAAATAAAGTGTTTCACTAAGCGTACTACAAAGACTGGTGATTGTCAGGGTTACGTTTTTCTAACAGTTTAAAGCAGTGTTTGATTACGACTCCGACTCCATCGCTAGTGAAACCCAGCCATCACAGATAAACTGCAACCATATGAATTGGTTACAAACAAAATCAATACAAGCAAACTGGCTTACCTTGACCATCTCAAACGTCTGAGTGCTGACAGTAAAATTTGCCATGTGATCAATGACTGTCTCAAATAACAGCTGAGAAAACACAGCAACAAGGAACAGTTACACTCAGTTATACTAGGTTATAATCGGTTATACTCAGTTATACTCGATTATCATTGATATTCAGTTATACTCAGTTATAATCAGTTATACTCAGTTATCTCAGTTATAATTAGTTATACTCAGTTATAATACTCAGTTACACTCAGTTATACTTGCGATTAAGGTGTTTCCCTCCAGTTTCCATGTAGCCGCACCGACCATTTTTGAGCGGCCGTTTAACTAACTTTCCTTTATCGAATTAGTATGAAACTTACACAAAGTATTGTACATAGTTTGAAGTTTATAAGAGTGTAAAAAATTTGTACATCGCATTTAAAATTGCGGAGATAAACGAGAAAAATTGAAATCACTTGAGTCTAAATTCCGAGCGATTGCGATGGCATCTAGAAAAATCAAAACTATTACGATAAACTATGACATATGGCAAAGAAAATATCTAAAAATTAGAAACTTTTGTCAAGCCGATTTTGAGTAAATCAGAAAAACATTTCGAACTTGTGATTTTGCATGTGTATGAGCACATCCATAAGTTCCTCAATTAATCTTATAAAAGTTTAATTTCACAATCTGAAATTTACGCCAAAATGTGTGTTTAGTGTATGAGATAAAACTATGAAAGTTTGAAAGCGTTTCTCGTTTTAGATTTGGAGATTCGATTTTCTATAGGAAACCATAGTTTTTTTACTGAGTCCTTGATATTGTAGTTTTAGCGCTTTTCTACATATTTTAAAAACCGCGAGATAGATTTTTTTTAAACTTTTATGGTCGTTTCTTTATAATATGAACAACATGTCTCGAAGTTTCATCTTGATTGAAACATTGCAACATGGTCAAATAAAATAATAAAGTTCACCTAAAACGCGATTGAGACTTTGTGTTTTGATTACACGGTTGAAGGCGCACGAAGACGCGTTAATTATTCAGGTGAAGTGTAACGCATTTCTGCGTGTTGAGAATTATGCAAATCGCGTTGACTTCTTTCTCTTCCCTACAATTCAAAATGCCGAGTGTCCAGTGCACGTCAAATGCGAATAAAAAAACCTGCTTTCAAATAAACGCCCTACTGAAATTCGTGAGCATGATAAAAATATTAAACGTGGAACACAGCCACTAACGTTACTTCGCAAAACATGATGGTCACGCAGAAATGCGTTACGCTTCACCTGAATTAATTAAAGCGTCTTTGTGCGCCTTCAACCGAAATTAAACTTTTATAAGATTAATTGAGGAACTTATGGATGTGCTCATACACATGCAAAATCACAAGTTCGAAATGTTTTTCTTATTTACTCAAAATCGGCTTGACAAAAGTTTCTAATTTTTAGATATTTTGTTTGCCATATGTCATAGTTTATCGTAATAGTTTTGATTTTTCTAGATGCCATTGCAATCGCTCGGAATTTAGACTCAAGTGATTTCAATGTTTCTCGTTTATCTCCGCAATTCTAAATGCGATTTACAAATTTGTTACACTTTTATAAACTTCAAACTATGTACAATATTTTGTGTAAGTTTCATTTTAATTCAATAAAGGAAACTTAGTTAAACGGCCACTCAAAAATGGTCGGTGCGGCTGCATGGAAACTGGAGGGAAACACCTTAAAGGCGCAGTATCAAGGGGATTATTCGTCCACATTTTCAAAACTGCCCGCTACGTTGGACGAAACAGATCTGTACTCTAATAGACCATATTAATAACCAATCAAAATGCGCATAGAATTCAGTATATTGTAATTCGCTAGAGTGATAGACTGAGTTAAGGGTTTTTGGCAAAAGCTTGAACGTAAGCAAAACTAAGAGATAGTCGTACTACAACTAGCGAATTAAGACTTCTACAGTACTTACCGCTAACTTGTGGTTAAATCCTTCCATTTTGAGAACAATTCCTGTTTCGCTGACTGTCATGGAGTACCTAAAAACAGAACTGTTGTTAGTAATGCGTGATTTGATTTTAGAGCGGTTTTCAATTGTGCGTTTAAAATAATTGCGCGATTGTTTTGGTATTACATTGTTATGCTTTGTGATTGGCCAAAAAATTTCGCACACTTTCTCAAAAAAAATAAAAAAAACAAGAAAAATGCCAAAACCAAGTGTGACTTGCTCGACAACACGCGTTTTTTTCGCGCAATTGGCGCCGGATACAAGTGCTTGCTTCAGGTTCTGATTGTTTATTAAAGAAATAAAAAACGCGCCGAGTGCATTATTGAGTTATATAAGCACGCGGGAATTTTTAAGAACACGAGAGAAGTGCAAAGAAGCACGAGCCAAAAGCGAGTGCTTCTCGCACTTCTCGAGTGTTCTTAAAAATTTCCAGTGCTTATATAACTCAATAATGCACAAGGAACAAGTTTTTTTATTTCCTTTATAAAATAAAAACGGATATCATGAACCTTACGTCACGCGCGTGCTTAATCGAGTTATAATGAACTCGGTTTAACCAATCATAGCGCGCGCATTTCCTTGACCATTTTATAATGGATTATCTTGTCTGTAGTGATTGGCCAGAGTGATTACTTTGGTTTGGATTTTTCGATAATGTAGTGTTGTCTTTCACTATTAAACAGAGCCTTGTATTTATAAATTTTTTATAAGAACGTAGAGCTATTGAACATCTAAAAGGAAATTCAAAACCTACTCCAACTGGGCAACATCAGCAGCGTAGGCAATCTCCTTCAAGTTGTATTCCAACACACACAGGAAAAGGTCAGAAAGAACCATGCTAAAAAAAAAAGAGAAACAAAAATAAAGAATAGCACACATGCTGTTTATGATTTATCTCACCATATGCCTGTTCAGACTGACCTTAGCCATACGCCCTGACCAAATGGGAACGCATATCTGTGCAAGTTTTGGAAATATTAACTTGCAGACAAACTTGCGTTAGGAAGCCAATGAATCTCACAACTAGACGCAAGTTGTTTCCAAGACTGATGAAAAAAGCCATTATTTCATACTTATTGAGATTTTCTATTGAAATTTGGCGTGTGAAAAGCCCGTGCGGGGTTCGCAGCCAATCAGAACGGCGAAACGACTTTCTCACACGTGAAAAAAGCGTTTCACAGTATGTATAAAATAAACAAATTACAGCATGGGCAGTGCTTTGTACGGCATTTACAAAGCCTCGATCGTTCGATTTCTGATACCGAACCAACTCGTGCGTAAATACCGTACGCCCGTACTGCCCATGAAGTAATCTACGGTATATTTTCAATACAGCCTTGCGCGTGCGCTCATTTAAATAAATAACTATATTTAGAGAGAAAAGCCACATCAGCCGCAGCTGGTTTTCATGCAGGTCCTCTATCCAGATCGAATTGGAATTTAGAATGTTGGTTTTTGAGGAGAGGGGAAAACCGGAGTACCCGGAGAAAAACCTCTCGGAGCAAGGAGAGAACCAACAACAAACTCAACCCACATATGGCGCCGAGTCCGAGGATCGAACCCGGGCCACATTGGTGGGAGGCGAGTGCTCTCACCACTACACCACCCCTGCTCCCCCAACTCGTGCGTAAATACCGTACGCCCGCACTGCCCATGAAGTAATCTACGGTATATTTTCAATACAGCCTTGCGCGTGCGCACATTTCAAATTAAGTAATGATCCGCATAAGAAGGATAGTGCTGAACGGCAATGCACGATGGAATGTCAACTATTTTCATTGTTACAACTAGTGATCTCATTGGCCTAGACTCAAAAACCGCTAAAAAGTTAAGGTTCAAGGTGCATTAAGTCTAAAGTTTTTAAGGTTTCAAGTATTTTGAGACCCAGTCGCACAACATGCAATTTTTAAAAGATATTGTATTTGGGGAACTTCATCAAAGAAGCAAAATTAGTAGCTATTGTCTTCTGCTATTCTGATTGGTTAAGCACGAACATTTCCAAAATATATTTGACGCAAATGGATTTTCTGTATTTTTATAATGAAATATAATTATGAACCATCAGCTCCTCCTCTATTCTTAAAATCAAAGATATTCTATGTGGGAAAGAGCCATTGCCGCAGAACAATGAAGTTTACTAATAGTTCTTATGTGAAGCATTACTTAAAGAAGTTGCTTTTTAATTATACAACTAAGCTATCTATTATCCCATCTATTATCCCATCTATTATCTCATCTATTATCCCATCTATTATCTCATCTATTATCCCATCTATTATCCATCTAGAGCGGTTTTCAATTGAGTGTCCAAAGTAATTTCGTGATTGCTACGCTTTGTGATTGGTTAAAAAATCTCGCACCACCTTTTCAACCAATCAGAAGCAAAAGCTTGCTCGCACGTGTTTTCCCGCGCTTAACGTCGGTTACACGTATATGCTTCGCGTTCTGATTGGTTCATTGGATTGTCTGCGTCTGTTGTGATTGGCCAGAGTGATTACTTTGGTTTTGGTTTCACGACACTCAATTAAAAACTGCTGTTATGAGCGCAACTTGCGACTAATAGAGAAATTGAGGATGTAATTTAAATCCAACATATAAAGTGTCAGAAAATAAATTACTGAAAACCTGATGAAAACGGGAGGCTTCTCACCTTTCAGGACTGGCGTTTAAAAGAGGTGACATGAGATGGAAATAAAACCTGGCTGGAGACACAGAAACAAAGATTAAAATTGATTTATTGATGTAAAAAAGAAACTCGAATGTCCGAAGGCCTTAAGGTGAGCATTTTAAGCCACTACTTTCCAGCCATTACATTGAAAAATTGCTACGTAAAGTAATCGCTAAATAAATGTACCTTAAAAGTACAATAAATAAATAAATAAATAAATAAATAAATAAAGGCCTTCAAAAATGTTAAGTTTTCAAAGGAAAAAACGTAGACAAGAATAGCTTAAGATAAAAATCTTAAAGTATACTGTGACGCATGTTTATAAAATGATACTACAGTGGAACCTTGATTTAACGAAGTCGCTTGGGACCGACCAAATTTGTTCGTTATCCATCGAGCCGTTTCTCAGATTTTTGCAAAAGCTTGTTCTTTATTTTTGTTCCGTATTTTATAGAGTTTATTATAGGGTTATATAGTTTTTCTTTTTTGTTTTCCTTGTATTGTATTTTAAATTGTATCTAAAAGTGTATAGTATTGTATTACAAAAAATTGTACAGTAAAAAAAATTGTATTGTATGTAAAATTGAGATAAATATCAATAAATATCAATAAAATACAAAAAAAAGCGATTAAAATCGAAAAATACCCCAAAATTGCACATGAAGCGATGTTAGGAAAAATGGTAGTTCTCAAGATCGCAGAAGAGAAAGTAAACAAAACTTTGAAGGTTTACAAACATAACATCAAGCTGCTTTTTGACACTATCATTAAGGAATTTCACAAAACCAATGTTAATCTCTCGATCAATTTAATACCAGTACACAAATAGTAAGGTTTAAAATGTTATTTGCGATTTATTTGAATTCAAACATGCAGAATTTTTTTATTCTTGCAAAATATATACGCCATATACCATAATTTAAGATGTCTAAGTGGGATTTTCAATGCGAAATCTTAAACGCGCTAAATTTCACTTTTACTGATTTCTAAGTTTCTTGTTTATCGTCGTCATGGTAATATCGATTTTACCAGAACATATATCTTACCAAACTTCAATTCAAAACTAGTTAGTGGTGAAAATTTCACGTTGATCTGACTTGGAGAAGACCGCTTAAAAGCCGATTGAAAAATGTTGGTATGGTCTCCAGAAAACTGTATCGAACCACCTTAAATCGAGGGTTCGTTGTATCGAAAACCTCGATATAACGAACTTGAGGGGAAACGACCAAAATGTTCGTTATATCGAGGTCATAGTTAATGATTGATTTGTAACACAAGTGACTTCTGTCACGCAATTCAATGCAATTTTCGTCGCCCAGAAGTGCCGCGTTTTGAGATGCAATTCATTAAGCATGGTGGCTTTCAGTTGCAATTATTTTCACTTTTGAGCAGACGCGCAGCTTTTGTTACAAAAAAACAACACTTTCAGAGTAGCGATTTAAAAATGTTGCAACATAGAGGTTATACAGAAAATTGTCTATGTAAACAAGGAAACGGGCATTGGACTAGAAATCCCGGCTACGTATTCGTTTTATCACAAGAAGCCTTCGAAAGTGAAGAAGTTAATAGAACTGATAAGAGACAAAGAAGATAGAGCAGAAGTTAATTGATGTCGAAATACTTAATAGTGCCAATGTCTATGACATATAATAAGCCGTTGACTGAAAGGTTGCTGTCTCGTTACCATAAGGATTAAAGGATTTGTTGACTGTTGATCTGTTCAGCGTTATCTTCTGTCGCGTGTTGACATTGTAATTCGTTATATCGAGGTAGATTTTACGTTTGGGCTTCCGGATTATGTTCGTTATATCGAGGAATTCGTTATATCGAGGTTCTATTCCATACATTTTACTGTAACTTTTGCCGGGACATAGAATATCGTTTGTTATATCGAGGACTTCGTTAAATAGAGGTTCGTTAAATCGAGGTTCCACTGTACCAGTTTTGTGGAAATTCGGCGATTACAAAAGCAATTATAAGCATAAGCGAAAGCAAAAAGCCTGGGCCGAGTTGTTCAAAGCCTGATTAGCACTAATCCTGCATTAACTGTCAACAGAACATATGAGTTGTCATGGTAATTAACCCTGGATTAGCGCTAATCGTCCTTCGAACAACTCGGCCCTGGATTCCATATGATCGTCTCGACCTTCCTGATCGTCTTAGGCCCGGTTCAAACGTCGAACTTCACATGTGCCGAATCTAATGCAAATGAGCAAGAACAATAGATTTTGCTCATTTGCATTAGATTCGGCACATGTGAAGTTCGACGTTTGAACCGGGCCTAAGTCGTTTCAAAATATGTCCAAACGATCGGTCATATGGAAACACTACCCGGACGATCGTAAACGACCCGGACGATTGGGATCACTTGGATAAAATGGAATTCTTCCGGACGATTGGGGTGATCGTGAAAAATCTGAAGCGATCAAATGGAAACACTCTTAGACGATCGGGACGATTGAGACGATCGAAATCTATCCCAGAAAGCATCATAGAATTCATAGCACTTTTCTGTGTTTCAAAATGGCTGCAACATCGCGTGAGCTGAACTCTTCACTATTTATGGAGTACAAATAGGTACAAAGTAGGTCAGCATTAGATCCCATCCGCCTAAACCACCTCGGACACTTATTGAGAATTATATAACGTAATAATGTCGACACTTAGACTTTTATTTTCAATAAATTTTTTAGTGTAAAAAAGAAAATCTAAAATCCCCACTCAGGATTTAACCTGTGACCTCAGCTAGGCTTAGGCTTACATAGCCTACCGTACCAGAGTACCACCTAGCTTCTCGGGTTGTTTAGGTCGACATTTAACTATATAAACTGCTAACCCCAACCTCAACTGAAAGCAAAACAGTTACTCCGTTGTATAAGTCTAAATAAGGTGTCCGAGGTGGTTTAGGCGGATGGGATCTAATGCTAACCGTACAAGTACACCAGGTTAGATTGCTGGCGAAAGCAATAAAACTTGACAACATTGACAAGGCCGAAGCGAAAAAGAAATACATTTTATTCGCGAATCTCACGCCAAAAGTCTGTTGTAGGACCCAGGAATTTTGTTGACGGCCGCGCGCTCACACTCTTTTTAAAAACCGAATCATCGCGATAGTTTTTCTAGCCTGTGAACAGGCTCTCTGTTGGGATATAGGGCGAAAAAAAAAACGACGAACGGGGAGGGGGTGGGTGCCTCTTCCCCTCTCCCCAGTTTTCCCGCGGCTCGGCTTTCCTCGCGAGTTTTCTTTTCGCCGCTGTCTACTTTCGTCATACCTCCACAAGGAGGCCTGTTCACAGGCTATAGTTTTTCAAACGATCGGGACGATTATATGGAAACCGCCAGGCTTAAAAGCGTCTATGTCCAATGAGAACGGGCCCAACATAAGCATAAGAGCAAGAATAAGCATAAGGATCCATTTTATGCTTATGTCAATATTCGTTTTTACTTTAAGTAAATTCTGACGCTTCCGCTTATGCTTACGTCACTACTGAAAACCAGGCTTAAGAATCCACCGTAGGAAAAAAGATGGCGGCTGTTCATTTTACCACAATACCTTGCGGACCTAACACAGCACATAAGGCACAAAGAAAGCCAAATTTTTACAATATTTGTTCCAGTACTAAGGACAATGTGTAGACTAGGTTTGAAGATTTTATAACTTTTCTTTACATTTTTATGAGCGTTGTTAAGGTTTTTGTGCGCTAAGAATTATGGGTAAATGTACCAGTCGCCATCTTTTTTCCTACCGAGGATTTGCGTCAATAGACCAATTCCGATATATTAAAATTCATACTTGGCTCCGAGGCTTAGGGGAATAAAATAAAAGAAATCACATCGAGGTTCAGGTATGAATAATTTATTTCTTTTGTTTTATTCCCCTAAGCCTCGGAGCCAAGTATGAATTTTAATATATCGGAATTGGTCTATTGAAAAATGATGACACTCTTGGTATCAAACATCTCTTTACAAACCTCGTGGCGTTTTGAATTTCGTGTCTTTTAAGTACCAGACCTTTCCAAGGGCACAATCGTGAACTAGTTCTGGAAACTGTAAAGAACACAAGAAAATAAAACTACAATGTTAAGCTGGGGTCAATTTAATAAAACTTTTACACTTGTAATTTACAAGCGCAGCTATTGTTTTCAACCTCTGAAACAATGGCTACACTTGTAAAAGTATTATTAAATAGGCCATTTCCGAGTTGTCTTTAACCTCTCTATCAAAGCGAGGCTAGGTGCGAAACCTTTCATATGAAAATGAGTTTCATTTTCATTTTCATTTTCTGCTAAATTGGATGCCCCTGGATAAATAAATAATAATAATAATAAAAAAAACTTATTTGCACTGTGAATGAAAACTCATTTTCATATGAAAGGTTTCGCACCTAGCCTCGCTTTGATAGAGAGGCTAAAGGCAACTCGGAAATGGCCTATACACCGAATGCAAATATGGCTGCCGATTTATTATTCTTTTATGTGTATGTAAATTAGCCTGACTGGCCTCGTTAGCATGTGTAAAGTTCAAAAGAATGTTTACTCTAAAATGAGGCTAGTCAGGCTTATTAACATTCAGATAAAAGAATAATTAATCGGCCGCCATATTTGCATTCGGTGTATTGACCCCTGGTTTTTGCAGTGTTCCTCAGGGGAGACACCTAAACGAGAAGGTGTTTTGAAATTATCAATATATGGATGGTTTACGAGTCAATGTATTATTAATGGTCTCTCAACTAATAAATACGAAGAAAACATAAATTAGATAAAGCAATATTCACTTGATCACTACCTCGGATGTCGTTCTGTCTGGATCCTTAATTTCAAAGTCAGTTGCTGTTGAGAAAAAAAATGCGCCATCAACTTTTTGTGCCAGACAAGCCCGCCCACGCACAAGAACTACATTTGTACAGTGAGCAGATTTATGCCAACAGTTACTCTTACAGATGTATGTAGCGATCACATTTTTATATTGCTTAATATGCTTTAAAGTTACTTTAAAAGAAAGGCTCATTTAACCCTTTCTAGTGCCAGAATCAATCATGGAGACATGTAGTGTAGTTCTCACTTTTGAGTCTCTCGACGAAATCTTAGTTAAGTTAAGGGTTAGAGGCCCGTTTACACAGGCGATTTTTTTGTGCAATTTTTGTCGCACTTGTCGATGCAATTTTTGTCGCGCTAGTTGCATCTTCAAATCGCACGTGTAAACGAGCGGCGATTTCAGTCCGATTTGGGCGCGATTTGTCGCGCGATGTCGCAGAGGTTTCGAAATCTCATTCAACTTGGCGGCAATTTTTGGGAAATCACAGCAAATCAAAGCAAATGTCGCACCCGAATGTCAATCGCACAGGAAATCGCTGCTAGTTTACATTTGCGACAAAAGTTGCATTGGAGACCGCGACAAAAATCGCATGTGTAAACGGGCCTTAAAGTTACTAAAATGAAGACTCATTTAAGGACGTTCGCGCTAATTGTATATGCGCATCCTTACTGCGCACGCAATTCATGTCGCAACGCCATGCTACGTCATGCACGAGCGCGCGCGCAAGAGAAGAAATGTAAGCACGTGAAGGGCTGGTAGCCGTTTTGTTAACTTTGCTTAGATTTAACTCGCTTGGATGGTCGGTGACCCCCAATTTTTTTTTGATAGATAATTTTCTTTGACAATTCTCGACAGATTGTAAAAAAATGAACAAAAAATCAATGTAGGAAGTTTAAATTTTTTCCATTTTTCTACCCGCGCGACATCGAATTCTCGCAACTTGCGGCTGTCAGAGTTTGCAAATGCTGTCGTTTACAGATTAGATTTCCTCTAAAGAACGTTACCAGTTGAACGAATTTGCTTAATAGACCCACTCATACAAAATTTGGCACAGAAAATTGCATTTTAGAGATTCATTAACAATATTTTTGGACTAACAGACATTGGGGCCATATCGAGTTGGGAAGGCCGATTTTTCGAAATTAGGGTCACCTTTCAGATATCTTATCACCGAAACGAAGTCGGTGACCCCCCATTTTTTTTGCATTTCTGATACGAGTAACTCATTGCCTAACTGCAGCAAAAGTTTTATAAAAAAATCAATGTTAGAAGATTTTCGCGCGAACGTCCTTAAACATATGCTGAGCACAAACAAATTTGGTGTTGAAGGACTGGGGCAATATTGAAGTTGTGTTTTGTTGTTTCCCTGAATGTATAGGCATACTTTGGGGAATCAAAGCAGTTTCTCTATGCACCTACCTATGAATTTATTTTCTTCAGGAAAATGGAGTTCTGGATTTAGCTCAAGGCCTGAAAAAAGAACGAAAACGTCGGCAAAGTTGCAACTTTGTTTGAAACAATTAAGGTAATATAGTTAACCAGCGAATAATGGGAAACAGAGTAGAGTTTAGCTACTATAAAAGCGTTGGTGTGTTATTTTCAAATTGACAGTGAATACTTCAGGTATCAAAGGGGATAAAACATGTATTAACATATAACTTCCATAAAAAACCATGGGAAATCAAATCCAAGCTACACAGTTGGGTATCTTACTTTTCCATCTTTCAAGCCACTGTGGATCAATATCTAAATAAAGCAGAAAAAAGAAATGAGTTTAAAACATTATAATCATTAGATCTAAAAATCAACTTTTTTTCATTCAGTTACAATACAAAAATCAGTCCAAACCTACATTTTGCGAATTAAAATGGCGACTAAAACACACACCGTGCACGTACGTCGGAAAAAATTGAACTAAGGGCCTGTTGACATATGTGATTTTTTTTTATGATTTTTGTCGTGCTCTCCAATGCAACTTTTGACGCAAGTGTAAAGTAGCAGCGATTTCTGTGCGATTCGAGTGCAATATATATTTGCTGTGATTTTCCAAAAAATTGCTGAAAAGTTGCATCTGGTATCGAACGTGTTCGAAACCTCTACGACATCGCGGCGACAAATCGCACCCAATAGTATAATCTTGCGATTTTCATCGCAAGCTCTATCGCGACAAACGTTGCATTAAAAAGTGCGATAAAAATTGCACAAAAATCGCAAGTGTAATGAAACTGGCCTTAAAAAAAAAATGCCAAGACTACCTTCCGAGATTACCGTTTTACTGACTGCTCAATGAAGAGAACATATCAAAAGACGTACTTAACTTTATTTCATGATTATGTAAGTTTATTATTCTTCTAAATTTGCAACGTAGAAAATCATTGTGACTATGATATAACTGGAAATAACTGATATGAACATGACTTATGACAGATACCACGCAGCTCTTTACAACCTCTAATTTCATTGGACGCAGCTCTATTGTTTTCAGGGCTAGGGTCCATTGTTGTGTTGTTTGTTCTATTGTTTTCTCAGCAAATCAGAGAAGACCTTGTAAGAGCTGCGTACTGCCCCACTTATGATATGAACATGACTTATTTTGTACAATGCACAAACCAGAACAGTTGTATGGAGTCTGGAACCAAGGTTCATAATCCGTACACTCCTCCTGCACACTCTTTGATAAGAGAAGGATATTGGCCCTTTCCGGTGTCAAAAGGTTTTGGACATTTTGAATCACCTAATGAACAAAGTTGAAACAAATAATAAAACAATAAGCTGAGACAATGAGCGTAAAACGTTGAAAAATTCCAACAAAGTTTACTCTTTCCACCGATTTTGCAAACACATAGCTGGGAATGAATTTCGAATATGAAAATGCGCAGAAAAATCGAGTCTTCGACAGGAGTCAAACCCTTGACCTTTCCCTAATGAGAGTCGAACCCATGACCTTCAAGAAACTGGTTGGATGCGCAAACCACTCAGCTGCGTGGGGACTCGCGACAAGCTAGGGTCAAGCCCAAATCAGAAGGACGTCGGACACCTTATTGAGACTTATATAACGGAGTAATTGGTTCGCTTTCAGTTGAGGTTAGGAGTAGCAGTTTATATAGTTAAATTTAGAACTAAGCAACCCGAGAAGCTAGGTGGTACAGTGGTACGGTAGGCTATGTAAGCCTTAGCCTAGCTGAGGTCACAGGTTCAATCCTGAGTGGGGATTTTAGATTTTCTTTTTTACACTTAAAAACTTATTGAAAAATAAAATTCTAAGTGTCGATATTACGTTATATAAGTCTCAATAAGATGCCCGACGTCCTACTGGACGGTGTGATTTAGGCACAACCCTAGGTCATTCACCAGATTCATTTGTGACGCATACGTCCTGCATACTGCAAGGATCAGCAATGTCGAAATCGTCACTTGTGGCGATAAAAAGAAAAATATGGTAAACGTGGAACTCAGTTAGGTAATCCCCTTAGGGGCTTAGTTATATTTTTTGTTCCAGGCTCATGACATGCTGAATATACTGTTTACTTATAATATGGCTGAGCTTTTCTCTTTGCCACGCAGATTGAATACAACGCCTTTTCGCTTTGTGGTTGATTGATAGTAAGTTGAATTGATTGAACAGTACCTTTATACCGGAATCTGTCATTTAACAGCAAAATGCACCACCTTTAATGTGTGAAGCAGGAAGGTTAAAAGTATTTCTATAATAATTGTCACATGATATTGTGGGCGCATTTTACCTCTTCATTGAATTCCCACATCAGATTATCTCCTGTTAAATAATCTTCCAATGGATACAACTATAAAATGAAATACACATACACTTGGATAACCTGTTACAACACCAACACGATACAATCATTAATATTGTTGTTTTCCAATTTCTGAACCTTAAAACGGTGGTCAATTGAGTGTCGAAAGTAATTTCCTGATTGCTTTGCATATTTGCTACAATACGCCATTTTCTCAACCAATCAAAAGTAAAACCAAAACCATTCGTGACTTAGCTGTACACGTTTTCCCGCGCTAGGCACCGGCTACATGTATTTGCCATGGGTTCTGATTGGTTCATTGGATTGTCTGTGTCTGTTGTGATTGGCCAGAGTGTTAACTTTGGTTCTGGTTTTACGACACTCAACTGAAACGCTCTATACTATCACTACGACATTTCGACTTTATTGTGGGTTTTTGATGTAATTTACAATTCCCAAATCAATATTTTTCGATAAATTGGAGTTTGCTAGATTTTCAATACTTAACAATCTGTAAGCTGTTGCTTTTATCGCAATATCATGTTACACTCCGTTTGATATTCCATTTATATTCCATTAAATAATTTCACTGATTTTCTGTCGTGTTTCCTCTACACGCGTTAGAATACGTCTTGTCAGAACAGCGCAAGCCTTCGTGTGAGCTAAAAGTAGTAGGGTCTGCGTTAGCGTGCTGGACTCGCAGCCGATCTTCGCACTCAGATCAGTTTCGCTGCTAAATTCAAGTGTTTTTTCGTCGGTGAAACGAGCAAATCAAAGGTTGTCATTTAAGCCTCTCGTCATGTTGATGTGTAAGAGTCGTAAAGTAACACTCAGTAACTCGGCTGATGTTTCTGTCCATTGAGAACTCAATACCCATGCATCTGAATACAGCATACATACCTGCATATTTTCCACAAGGTCCTCAACATAGTCGTACGGCTCACACTGAAAATAAAACAAAATCAATTATGCATGATTCAACTGTACAAATAAAAATAACATTTGGATTTTTTTAACCCTGTCACTCCCAGAGTCAATAATGTAGTGTACATGTAGTTCTAGCTTTTGAGTCTGTCGACGAAATCTTAGTGTGACCATTAAAATGAAACCTCATTTGCATTGTACCATTTGTTTTTCAATATTTTCCAACATTTTACAGGATTTTTCTTGAATTTTGATGTTCGGGACTCTTAGGAGTTAAAGGTTTATCTAAATCAGAAATTGGCAAGACTACAAAAAGAACGCAACCTGGGAATATATTACCTGTTCACGAAATCTGAACTCATTATTTTCAATAGTCTGAAGTTCCTTGAATATTCTGTTGGAAAACAGACAGAGAGAACACAGTTTTATTTCATACTTATTGAGATTTTCTATTGAAATTTGGCGTGTGAAAACCCCGTTCGGGGTTCGCAGCCAATCAGAATGGCGAAACGACTTTCTCACACGTGAAAAAAGCGTTTCTCAGTATGTATAAAATAAACAAATTACAGCATGTGCAGTGCTTTGTACGGCATTTACGTACTCGTTGGTTTGTATCAGAAATCACACTCGCGTAAATACCGTACGCCATCACTGCCCATGAAGTAATCTATATATGACCATATATAAGTGTGGCAAGAGGATGAATCCATTTAATTAACACCATTAGGATTCGTTTACACCAGTGATGGAATCAGAAGTGTAGTGGCAGTCTGAAGCGTAGGGAAAACATCCTATTGAAGTGAAAGTGGCTAAAAGACATTTAATGATTAAAAAGATATTTAAATCAGTGCAAACCCAAAAATAATAGTCCAGTTTTGGTTAAATTTATAGTATTAGGACTGTAAGACGGATGTCCAGGATTTTAATGGATTACAACTGGAAAAAAATTGTGCCAGTTTTTTCAAGTTCTTCTGTTGTGTCTTGGAAAAATGGCTTAACCCTATTCGGCCTGGGCTTTTTTGGAGTTCCTGAGCCTTTTTAACTTCAAGAACATTAAGGCTATGACAATGAAACCTAGAGGGTGCATAGTACGTCCAAAACTGTCTCCTTTGCGGTCCGCACAATGGAACGATGACGTCATATGACGTAGTTATTAGGTAATTAGTTATACGCCGCCATCTTGGATCCGCCATCTTGGATTTCTGCATTTTTTTAAAACCTCTTAAAAACCGTTAAAATTGACGCAAAATTAATCAAAACCAATAAATAAACGCTAAATGACGTAAAAATACAAAAGTTATACCAATAAACATTGTTTTTCTTCATTCAAAGGTATAAATATGCAAATTTCCAAAAACATGGCTGTCAAAATCTAGTTGCCATGGAAACGTCAAGTCATGTGATCAAAAAATTGTCATATGAAATTGTTGCCAGATAAATTTTAGGAAAAGTCACAAAGTTTAATGGCGTTTGAATACATATTAAAGAAGTTATGAATGTTGAAAGTTAGCGCGGGAACTTTGTGCCCCCCCCCCCCCCCCCCCCCCCCCCCAGGCCGAATAAGGTTGAAAGTGATTATGGTTAGTTCTCCGTTTAGAAATTTATTTAATAACTTCCTCTTAGTGTTCTAGGAACATTTTATTTACAAGTAAACGTATTAAGTTTTACTTCTTAGCACAGTTTTGACCCAAAAACTGTAAAAACATAACAATCCCCATGACATCGCCCCCATAAGAAAACAAGATACAAGTGGGATTGTAAGTTCCACGTAAGGATCAAAAGGTTCCCTTTTTCCGTTTGCACTTTCTCGCTTTCTGTTTTCTTGCGATCTACAGAAAGATCAGGGGCACAAACGAATTGTTTGGTCAAAAAAGGCATTTAATGATTTAAAAGATATTTAAATCAGTGAAAACCCAAAACTAATGACTTACTTTTGCTTAAAATTGTTCTACTAGTGCTCTAAGAGTAACAATAAGTGTCTTGGACCGCATATGTCTAGGAGTGCTCACACTGCACTCAGATTTTTAAATTACAATTAGATGAAAAGTTAAGGTTCTCAAACCGGAAATGTAAACTGACGTTGTCGGACCCAATAAAAACTACGCCTAACATTTATAAGAGCAAGAAAAACGTCTTTTTGGTTCTCAGAAAGCCAGCCGCTAAAAATTTCAGGAGGCAAATAGCTCCCTTAAAAAATTCTTGGAATTCACATACTTGAGCTAATTTTTTCAGCTAAGGCATCCAAACAGATGGAAAATTGTAACGACATTAAATCATCAAAAGAAACATAAAGTTAACATGACTTTCTGAAGCCTTTGGTGAACTGAGCTTGCTAGCTGCCCCTGAGAGATGAACAGATTTGGAAGCGCCAGCGAAAGCTGAAATTCAATCTCAGTCCCTTAAGAGCAGATCAAGACTAAAAATCTTGGCGGCCTCCACATATACAGCATTAAAGTTTCAGTAGCTTCAATTTCCCCTTCCCTCACGTCCATTTTCATGAGATCATCAGTTTCTTACGATTCCGCTTTTATTGCTACCGTCGCCACTTGTGTGGTGTAACAGTGAATTGACACAAGTACACAAATAAAGAGAAAATGGATTCGTAAACTGTTTTAGCAAGGGAAATTTACATTGCGAATTTCAGCGTTAATTTGTTCACTCATACCTTTCCTGTGGTCCTTTTTGTCTTAATAATTCCAAGTATTGAAACACAATTGTCAAAATCTGCAAGTACAAAAAATAACATAGCCAGAGAAAACAGTGCATGTTTAGTAACGTCATGTAGATTGGAATCCAAATAAATGAAAATAATAAATAAATATATATTCATGATAATACGGAGGTCCTCCATAAAATTATTCATATAGAAAAAAATGGGATAGTATTCACATAGGGACAAAAACCCTCGGAGCAAGGTTAGACCTGCCAACAAACTCAACTAACAAATTGCTGAGTCTGGCATACGAATCCGGGACACATTGGTGGTGGAGTGGGGTAGGGGTAAGCGGGGTAGGGAGGGGAAGGGGGGGGGGGGGGGGGCTGTGGCGAGGCGCTCGCCATCCCTGCAAAAATCTCAACATGATCGGGGCTTAAGGAGCTGTTTGTGATATCCGATGCACGTATGCATCAGTTTGTCTTGGGATATGTATACAGTGGAACCTCTACTTCGGGACACCTCTATCAACGGGACACTTCTCCTGGTCCTGGTCGGCAAAATGCTCATATAATCTTTGTTATTATAACCTCTACTAACGGGACACTTCTAGTAAGGGGGCATTTCTTCTGTTCCACTGTATTTTGTGAGATGGAACATCGTTGCGGACACAATGGTGCAATGGTTGCAGAATGTAAAAACATGAACATATACATGTAGTTGACTCCAATGAATTGTGTTATTTCCAGGAAAATACTGGTAGTTTGGTGGTCTGAATAAAGGATGCTTTGTTGTTTAGATGCCTGTTTTCATAGAAAACGGAGGGTGGCAAAAGAGCGTGTTTCACTTAAGACTTTACAATGTTACCTCATAAATATGGTCCATGCCTTCATCCTGCAATACAAGAAACACACAATACATGTACGTAGTTATCGAATGACACATTATCCTTTTCTAATGAATTCAACACAGCAGGGGTTTGTTTCGTGCTTTCGTGTTCTTTTACTTCCTTAAATTGGAGATGTGATCGCCATTACGAAATTCAGAGATGTTTAGAAGCCACATTCAAATAGACTGAGTAGTCCATTCTTCCTGTCAGGGATAGTGGAGAAGGCAATCAAGTGAGCACGCACGGAAATAACCTCCCGCTCCACACTCGTGTGCAAATCTCCTTGCGGGAGGCGGTTTTTGCATGCGCTCGCATGATCACATGATCTCCTGCTTGAATATCCATGAGAGAAATGATGGACTACTCGTAACCATTTGCAGATGCCTTAGCACAGACAATATATTCTTTCCCAGACCGTGAAATACAGATGTTTATTATCTTCAGGGCATGTATTGGGACTCACAATGGTTATCATAATTTTTCCCGGGGAATCATAGTTTCTAAACCTGCAATTGGTTCTGTGACTACTTTGGTTTTAACTTTGTGAATTGAAAGTAATGAGAAAACTGCACCGTATCAAACAACTTACTGTCAGGCTAATTAAACATGGGAACAGAGCAAAACTAGTGTTGTGTTCTTGTCCAGACTCTCCATTTCCGCAAAGCAAACTTACTGCCCATGATCTACAAACCAGAAACAGACAACATGGTCACTGCGAAATAAGTACATAATACTAGTAGTAATCATAGATTATAGTGCGTCTCCTTATACCGTAGCACCTCGTCTTGACCTACTGTAGTACCTCAGTTTCAGCCACTGTTGAAAGGGGCTATGTCACCAGATATGTCACGCAGGCAAAAACGTCGGGCCGACGTCAAACAAATTCACGCTATCGCCGTGAAATCGGGCAAAATCCTTCAATTCTGCCGTGCTGTGTACTCCGAAAGGTCTCAGATTTTTCCGACATAAATAGTATACTTGTCTTGATTTCATTTCGGTTTATATTTCTCCGATTCTGAAATGATACACCTCAGTACTTGGTGTGATATCCGCAAGGATTTTACCAACTAATTAAATGTAGATATACTTTAATGTCTGGAAGTTGCATTCAGGTCATTCAGCATATGTTTAATCAAGATGGCGCAGATTTGGTACCGACACTTTTCTCGATTCGTTCCGCCTAGACGACGCGCTAAGCATGCTGGATACTATTGTGACGTTTAAAGATGGCGCAGATTTGGTACCGACACTTTTCTCGATTCGTTCCGCCTAGCCGACAAGATTAGGAAGCGTCTCCTTCGTCGACGGAATTATCTACTACACAAGCGTCAAACTGTCCAACCAACAATGACTGAAAGTCAGAGAGAGCGAGCAGCCCTGTTATTTTAGTTTAACCCATTTTATGTATTGAACATAGCATGTTGAATTACTGCGATAGGGTCACAGAAGCTAAACTAGTAGTAATCATAGATTATAGTACGTCTCCTTATCCCGTGGCACCTCGTCTTGACCTAGTACCTCAGTTTCATGAATTAATTCAGCCACTGTTTAAAAGGGCTATGTCGCGAGATATGTCACGCAGGCAAAAACGTCGGGCCGTCATCAAACAAATTTACGCTATCGCCGAGGAATCTGGCAAAATCCTGCCGTGCTGTGTACTCCGAAAGGTCTCAGATTTTTCCGACATATAAATAGTATATTTCTCTTGATTTCATTTCGGTTATTTCTCCGATTCTGAAATCATACTCCTCAGTACATGTACTAATACCAGAACCGGAAATGAGAAATTTCTGAGAAAGCCTGTTCTTGGACACCGCGTTAATGGAGCGTGAAATCGACGTTTAAGTCACGCAACATTCAACGTGAATTTCGCAGGATTTTTCGGATAAAATTACAACTACTAGTTGCAAGTAAGACACAAGACTGTTGAATATAATTCCTTTATTAGCTAGACAAATTTTAGTCACAAAATTGCGAAATCTTTAGTCGCAAATGCGCCCGATACAGGCGCAATTTCGAGCACTGTAAAGTTAATCTGCGTTCGCCTGGCGCGGCCGGTCAGTGAATTATTGCTACAAGACATAAGCGAATTGCACCGGTCCAAAATCGGGAAAATATCCGAAACTAAATCAAGACAAATAGATTATTCACATGTGACATTTCGGAACCCCAGCTCCACAGGATGATGCCTGATTTCCACGCGCTGGGAATGCTGGATACTATTGTGACGTTTCAAGATGGCGCAGATTTGGTACCAACACTTTTCTCGATTTGTTCCGCTTAGCCTAGACGACGCGCTAAGAATGCTGGATACTATTGTGACGTTTCAAGATGGCGCAGATTTGGTACCGACACTTTTCTCGATTCGTTCCGCCTAGCCGACAAGATTAGGAAGCGTCTCCTTCGTCGACGCAATAACATCTAGAAAAGATGTAAATGTTCAGTATGTCACGAGCATGGGGCAAAGAAGAATCCGAGTCCCCAACAGGAATACAACCCAACACTTTCTGGAAACCGGTTGGACGGTCTAACCAACTGAGCTACTGGGACACTTGTGACCAGCTAGGTCACTTACAAGGTTGAATGCTCTAACCAACTGAGCTATTGTGACACTTGTGGCCAGCTAGGTCACTTACTAGGTTGAATGCTCTAACCATAACCAACTGAGCTACTGGGACACTTGTGACCAGCTAGGTCACTTACAAGGTTGAATGCTCTAACCAACTGAGCTAATGGGACACTTGTGGCCAGCTAGGTCACTTACAAGGTTGAATGCTCTAACCAACTGAGCTACTGGGACACTTGTGGCCAGCTAGGTCACTTAAAAGGTTGAATGCTCTAACAAACAGAGCTACTGGGACACTTGTGGCCAGCTACATTGTACAATCAAGGACAAAAGTTCTTGGGACAAATGTAACAAAGTCCTCCAGTATTAAGTACTAATTTAGTGTGATGGGTCAATGAAGTCATGTTTTTCATTTGAAGCCCACCTCACCAACCTCACCCCTCCCCCCGAGACAATGTTGACATCCACAAATCATTTTTATTACACAGGCTCAAAATTGTCAGGAGGTAGGGGTTGGGAAACGGACACTTATCGTTTGCACGTACCGTGTTTCTGTCGCGTGCGTAGGAAAACATCGTAAATGCGAATTCGTCCCAACCCTTTTGTCCTTGATTGTAGGTCACTTGCAAGGATCTAAATAACATCTCTCACCTTTTTATAAGCAGAGACAAAATGCTTCCTGGTCCTTCATGTCCCAATAACCATGATACATAGTGCATCGGCTTAATCCTACAGAAATGTAAAAATAAGGACATTCCACCTTAAAAGAGATCAACACAACAGGAGAACACAAAACTAATAGCTATCAGTGGAAACTCTCGTTATTGACTCATTGTTTCAACAATGTTTCTACTTCTTCCAATCTTGCACTCATTTTAACAGAACTCTAAACAAACAAGGAAAGTGTTAAATTCTATTTCTCCTGGCATAAGTAATCCAACATTTGATTACGCTACAGTAGGAAATCCAGCATAATTGAACAATAACCAAAGAACCACAAACCTTTGACAGCCATTGTTGCTAATCATAATTTATCCATTGGAAAATTAAGTTAGATTAGGTTCGATTACATTTGATAACCCAACTAAAAATTAATTATGTCAGAATTTATAAAATAGCTACAGACCTGTAATGCTGGTGCTGCGGTGGAAGAACCCATGTTATTTCTAGCTGATGAACATCCTTGACTGGAACCACTGCAATGTAAACAATAAAACATTATATAAACCTGGAGAGTGTAGTGAATGTTGAAACCTTGAAATGTACATGTATCGATTCAATTTTGTCTTTGCCGGCTTTGACACTTTTCAAAGCTGTACTGTTGGATTTTTGTTCTACCTTGTCTCTGATTATAGTAATGAATCTGAGACAAAAGAAAATAAAAATTAAACTGCTTTGAAAATTTATTGTCAAAGCCAAAAAAAAAATTGAACCACGACACATGCATTATTTAAACAAACAATCATTGTATATGAAGCCCCATGAAGGGTGTTTTGCCAGTCAAAAGAGCATTTGCACCTGTAATGAGCTCCTAAAGCCACACAAATTGGCTAAATTCTTTGAAACTACTCTTCACTCAGTGGTGAATCCATACTGCACTGGGGGAGTACGGGCCACTGAAACGTATACTGTTTGACCTGAAGTAAATTTACATGTAGACTGCAAACAGCCTCCTTAGTGGTAATGTAGAGTTATAAAGCGGACTAGAGCGCAGAGCAAGAGAGGGGGAGTGAACAGGGGGGTGACACTGTAAGGGCCACTGAAATTTATACTGTTTGACCTGAAGTAAATTTACATGTAGACTGCAAACAGCCTCCTTAGTGGTAATGTAGGGTTTAAGTGGACTAGGGAGCAGAGCAAGAGAGGGGGAGTGAACAGAGATTGATATGTGACTCCATTGAAGACCTGTTCACAAGCTTAAGTGAATGTACATGTGGAAGTTGCTTAGCACATTTCATTTTTTATCAGAACGTATTAAGTAGTTGGAGCCCTGGTCTCTGCCATTGAGTTGTTTCCTTTAGACAAGAAACTTTCCTCCATATTCTCTTTCTTCAACTACAATAGCTGACAATATTGTTGACACATGTTCATTTTGAACCCCCTTTTTTTTCAGGACGAGACGCATTTCAGCCCCACCCGCCTTATTCCCAACCCCACCCCCTCAGACAGTGTTGTGTATCTTTAAGTCAGGTCTGTCACTACAATCCTACAACATTGAATGGGGGGACGGGGGTTAATGTGACAGAGTGTAGTAAATGGAAAGATACATGTATAGTTATAAATATGGCACCAAAACCATTTTTGGTATACAGTGTCAACTATTTTTGTTGCCTATTGTAGGTGTAAACAGGTACCAGCTAACATGATGCTGCAGTTATGGACTGCAATAGACATCTAGGGGGATCGAGTAGCAGTCCTAACAGCTTCACACTACAAAACCTATTTAAGCTTAAATCCCTGTCATATGAGCAGCCTGTGGCCCAGTAGCGAGAGTCAAAGAAGAAGAAGAAGTAGTAGTAGTAGTACACCTGTAGTAGTGGTAGTGGTAGTAGTAGTGGTAGTGGTAGTGGTACATGTACATGTAGTAGTAGTGGTAGTGGTAGTGGTAGTGGTAGTGGTAGTGGTAGTGGTAGTGGTAGTGGTAGTGGTAGTGGTAGTGGTAGTGGTAGTGGTAGTGGTAGTGGTAGTGGTAGTGGTAGTGGTAGTGGTAGTGGTAGTGGTAGTGGTAGTGGTAGTGGTAGTGGTAGGAGTAGTAGCAGTAGCAGAAGCAGTTCCTTTATTTAAACACAATCAGTAATTAATTAAAGCAATTAACATGCTTAAGCTGGGGTCGTTTACTAGTCTATAATAAAACTAGCAGTAATCACAGATTATGGAGACGCGTTCAAAGGAATTTCCGGGGGAAATGAGCCCCTGAAAAAAACCAATAGGGGCGGCCATTTGGAAGACCGGCCACCAAAAAATCTAAAATTTTATGGCACATAAACCACAGGACAACCAACACGAAATTAGGATTGCGTTCTTCAAACACAACAAGAAAAATATCATTTCCTTCTTAATATTACATGTAACTAAGATTAAAAATATAAGTTGACTGGTTCAAAGGTTCAAAGTTCAGGAAATAATGCAAGTTTTCAAAATCTCACCTTTGTATAATTTATGGAAAATTGACTGATCAAAGGGATCCTGAAAAAAACATAATTAAGGTAATAGTACTTAATAGTTATTTCTCAGATTGAAAACTCCTTGTGGCAAACTCAGAATCTTCTGGGTTTATAGTTGGAGGAACTTGACTGTGCTGTTTGACAACAGTAAAAATACCAACTGAAGGAAGGAAGCATAATGTCCTCTCAATTGCAGGCAGGTAAGAATATGTGGGACAAAAAACAGCAAAAATTGTCATGAACTCAGTCAACTCGCATTACACCAAAGTACATGTAGGATTGGGAGGATGATCTATTCTGATTTGTGCACAGGATGGCAATATGGGATAACACATGTCACCAAAAGGAACGTACATTTTGTGCATTGTGAATGTGCATCAAGTTGCAGGGGTTTTCAGGTTACCTTTTGCTACTTACAGGTGTATAGTAATTCTACATACCACGTTCTCTTTAAATGTTGGCTTTGGTTGTGAGCTAAAAAAAAGGATTGTGGCTTTTAATAATAATATAGTATACTTTACATGATGCTTGTACATCATCATCATCAAACTTTTATTATATTTATGTGGCAAAGCTTTCTAGCTCATTTTATTTATTGTGTTAATTGTTGACACCTACATTTAACTAAGAAGAAACTTCTAATTAAAAACTGAAAACTCATAACTTAAAGTACATAATACTTACAATAGGCGAATAATTGTAAATGGATCTTGGGTTAACTTTTTTGTATCAGTCAAAAATTAATAATACATGTACTTTCATTTAATTTGAAAAGATACAAAATAAATCTTATTAAATTAGCTCAATGTACATGTAGATAGTGTGTGCAAGTAGCAATCTACGTGACTGTATATTTTATATATTAAACAAACACCTTTTAAACTTTAATAATATTTTTGTTATTACAAAAATCCACTTACTTATTAGGTATTTTAGAGAAGGACTCTCTGATCATCTTTTCAAGGCTATCAAGAGACTCTGAATGAAATAAAAATATACTGGTATCCCAAAAGCTTAAAATACTGTACATAATGTTACATATAAAAATAACTGTTTGGGAATCTTCACCATAACCTTACAGTGGAATAACAATGTTCCACACAGGGAGAGTGGACCCATTCATACAGTACTCAGAAAATCAGATAAACTGCGAGTACCACAGCTGTTCAGATTCTACTTATATTGTAATGGCTGAACTCAGGTCTGTTATAAAAAAGAGCATTTGGATTGGTTCCCTGAATGATCCAAAATTGCAGAAATAGCACTTAAACCAAGATTTTCCCAATATGGACCTCAGGCTAGTTTAGTAACTTGTTTAAATCAGACATTATTATAATTTGGAACTGATATTTTCCCAAAAAGAAATTTTCTCAGAGTGCAAAACTCGCAGGCTCCCGGGAACAAAATGGCGCCTGTTCAGTGTTAAATCTCAGAATTCAAGTTCTGTCTTCAAGATGATACATTGTGTACCTTTTCATTTTAGCTGCAAAATATATAGTAGAATTAAGGAAGCTGGTTAGTGTACATGTAAATGCTTATTAGCTATCGACCATTTGTGTAGAAAAGACTCACCTCTAGAAATAACAGCAAGTGTCATGTACTGTGCAGAGTACATTTGTTTTTGGAAATCTCTCAAAGCTTTATTGACATCAATACACTGTGATTGGAAAGAAGGAATTTGACTAGTCAGAAAATTAATGCAGACTGATACATGTATATACAATGTTTAAGATAATTCTCTCTAGTGAAATGACTGTGCAAATTTCAGCTATAAAAAAATATACACCAACTTACCTTTTCTTTAGGAACTTTCTGAAGTGTCTCTTCATTTCCTAATTTTTAAGGAAAAACATCTTTAAAAATGTACAGTGTAAATTAAAGCATTTAATAGCTCATCAAATGAAATGTGTGGACACAATTTCAAAATCTACAATTTGCATGTGCAGATCAACTTAACATGGAGTTCTGTATAGAAAACTGCATACTACAACAGAACTAAATGTAGATGGAAAAGCATGGTTTCTAGAAGAAGACAATAACAACTACATGTACTGCACAGTCATGTAATATTTTGAGGTTCTGTCTATAATTTATAAGGAAACTACATGTACAATATGAGAATACACCTGTATATGAGGGAGACTACTGATATTCCCTGCCAGGAGGATTTGAGGGGGACTCTGATGGCTATATACATGTAGTGACATGTATTGTCATAATTTTTTTAAACCTCAACTGCAAGCCAATTTTAACTCCCCCTATTAACTTTATAACAAGAACCACATTAGTATACAGGCTGTGGTTCAAATTTTTCTTTGGTTTAAAAATCAAACCAGTTTGATTTTTGCTTTTCTTTGTCTCAGATAATGATAATGATTCTCAGACAATATGGAAAATAAAAATTCAACTGGTTCAACATACATTGCATACATGTACTGTACATGTACATATTAGACAGAGGATAATGACTTGCAATGGAGGTTACAACTGATATGAGATGAGATTTGTATTATTATCAAAATATAACTTGGAAGAAACAATTTTATTCATTGATAATAAAAAAACTACCAAAAGCACAAACGTACCCCAGAGAAATCTTCCAAATGGATGCCCCTTTTGAGTTAATAATGCAAGAAGCTGCATTTTCCGCACAGAGTCACTCTGGTAACTCATTCTAAATTCTAGAAAATTGTAAGAATGAAATTCAAAATATGTTATCAATAACATGCCTGCTTTTAATTATTAGTTGGCGGTGGGGGGGGGGGGGGGGGGGGGGGGGAGGGTTGGAGTTCCCACCCATTCCTTGGTGGCCCCTACATCTTTATACTTACATGTGTGCTGATGTAAAACAATATTATTTTATTATTAGTAAAATTGTAATATTACAAACTAGCTCTTTGCTACTTCTGTCACTTCTCCCTTGCTAAATTGGATCTAACCACCACCTGGTTAATAGCTCACTTGGTAGAGACCAGTCTGCAGAGCAGGAGGTTGTGGGTTCGAATCCCGGCCAGTACAACACTCAGGGTCTTAAAAATAATAACTGAGGATGAAGGTGAGTATGTCCCTTTGCTATTTCATCTGCGTAAGATTAGACCTTCACGTGGCTTGGATGACCACGTAGAAATGGCGGTTCCGTTTTACATTTCCGATGGGGGCGTAAATAAATCACTGAGGACGTAAAAAACCCTGGCTGTGACCACCCTCGGTGTCATACATTGTTCATGAGTGGGGTGGGGGAGATGAGATCAACAATGGACTGATAGCCGCTACCTGAGGTGCCTTCATAAGCTGTATAAGTAATTATATAACTTCATAAGTGTATGTAAAGCACCACGGACGTGTGATACATGTATGTGCACTATATAAGTCTCTTCCTTTTTTAATTTGCTGGAGTCATAAATTTTGAAGAAAATGGAACAATATTACAAAATAAGTTTGTGGCAAACATTAAAGATTAAAAGAAAATTTTCAGGCTTACAGTGTATATAAACGCTGGAATCCACAAGTGTTTGGAATTTGCTTATAAATGCCATGCAAAACACCAGATCAGCGCTTCCACAATATCCTCTTTTTGGTGGTCAAGTATTCTCTATACTTTATTTCTTTGCATTTGCCACAAAAGCCTTATACATTGGTATTACCAAGAAAAGTTTACAATCAATCGAAAGATGGAAGGAAGGAAGTAACGAAGTAGTAAAAATTTGCATATCTGTCCCCTGGTAAGTTATAACTTTATTGTTCAATGCTTTACATAAAATATTCAGGTTTAAAAGGGCTTTTACCAGGCAGTGAATACAGGCCTATTACGATAAGATGCAAAAACAAAATGGTATATTATGCAGCATTTTTAAGGCATACGTTTTAAGACTACAGCATACCTTATTATAGGAAATTAACACTGCATGAAATTAATGCGAATTCTCAAAATTTGCGTTAATTTAAGTACAGTGTATAGCGTTAATTTTTGTGAACGTTAATTTCCGCAACATTATTTAAATGGAGCATTCATTTCCGAGACCTTAATTTCACCCCAAATTCTGGATATTGTCCAAACACATAATAGCAACTAGGAAACAATAACCTTCTCTTTTCTGCACACTATTTTTCAATGTTTTACAATGTAAAAGCCTTAAAGATACAGTAATTATGTTACCTGTTATAGTCCATGTATGTTATCAATTTTCAGCGTTTATGTAAGCGGTAAGTTAATCCAAATGCTGGGTAAATCCAAGTTTTGCTCATAAATTTGTTCAATTTATTTTTTGTTAAGAGAGATGTGCCGATTAGTGATGGTATTGTATCAGAATCACAAGTCAATGAGTGTTTTACTGAATAATATTTCACGTTGCTGATTTCAGTATGACCATTATTTTAATTTCCTCACCACTTTCTACTGCTTGTATTTCTCTGTCCACACTCTCTTCTTTGAGAAGAGGGGAAATAAAAAACTGAGCAAACCTGTAAACAAGGAACAAAACAAAATAATTATTTAATCATCTTGATCCAATACATTAAGAGGCATACAGCTGTATGTTGATATGCAACTTGACCTGTCCAAAGTTTCTTTAAAATACTTTCTTCTAACATCAAAGATGAAGGTAGTCTGCAAAAAAAATTGTCAAAAAATCAACTAGGTTACATGTACATTTGCACCAAATCATATTGCTATCACAAGAGGCTGAACAATTGATTTTCATCCATACATTGTATTAAGTTCAGAAGATTTTTACAAATTTCACACACTTGCAATCAGCTTTTGATTGCATCATCTCATTAAAAAATATTTATTTTAACTCATTGACACCTGAGGATTTTTACATTTTTGAGTGATTTTCTGCATACACACACCCCATAGGATTTCGTGACTTCATATTTGGAGTTACCATTGAAAGTGCTGCTGTTCTAAAACACTGAAGGCTCGAGTTTACTGGAAACGTCATTGTGGCGATCTCATTTTGCTTGGTTGATTTGCAATAAAGGGTCCAATATGAATTATCTACGATTTTTGGTAAGTTCACAGCCATTTTTCATCTTTAGTAGCTGCCTGATGAGCATCATTAAGCTTGGAGGTAGTTCAGAGTCCACTTCTCAATGAAGCGAGTTAGGTGTTGTACTTCGTTTACGAATTTGGCTCGTTGCTCGTTGAACTGGAAAAATGGCCGCCTGGAAACGAAGTAGCTTTGGGACTCGACTCTGGATGAATTTCTCGACCTACCGCGGCATATTTTGGAAGTTGCGACCACAGGAGAACACAACAAGCGCGAAATTTCGGCGGTGGGTCAGAGTGGCTGTGGACTTAGTATATATATGAAAATTTTGGAGGACGGAATGGGCGCTGTCAAAAAATCTGTTTATTTCCCAGCATGCAGTGCAGTGGTGATGTTGAAAATCGAGGCAAGGTGAGTATGCACTAGTATAAGAAGCTGTAGCTAGGCCCGAGCAACGAATAAGAGCAAAAAAATTCACTGCTAAGCTAGGACTAGGACTGAATTTTGCTGTAAATGTTGACTTTTGGTTTGCCACGATGATTTGAATAAAAAAAACTAAAGGCAAAAACGTGATTTTTGTTGTTTTTCTATGACGTTAAAAACGGTAATTTTTGTTATTGTCCAAATTCAAACGCTGATATTCTGCAAAAATCGCTGACTTTTTTGTGTTTATTGGGTATCTCAATTTGAAAGACTTTCTACTCAATGCTCACAACCGCTAGTTAAGGCAATGTTCGCACGATTGAGAAAGTTACAATTTTTTAAAGCAGTGGAGTCTTGTACGGGCGGTTACGGGCGGTTCAGGTGTCAATGGGTTAATTATATAATTGAAGGGGTCAGAATAACACGGAGCTAAGTGACTTTTTGGAAAAAAATAAACATTTCTCCAAATTAGCCGTTTTTTGGCATACGGACTTGTTTTTATGTTGTAAACATTGCCCTGTGTGTCTTTCACTGGTTTTGTGCTTCATTTTCTAGAAAAAACGGAAAACGGTCCAAAAATGCAGTCGGCTAAAAAATCTCAAACAAACACTGCAGCACTTTGTCTTTGTGTACTTCATTCCCCTTGGGATTGCTGTTTTCACTGCTTTTTAACCGCCCAAGTTGTTCGTTTCACTTGATAAAACCGCAAGCTGTTCGTTTAACTGCTGTTAAACCGCTTAATTTGTTCGTTTCAATTGAAAAATGCGTAAGTTGGTCAGGGTTACGGTTACCGTTAGGGTTAGAAAAAACACGGAAAATGCAAGTTGTTCGCTTCACTGCTTTTAAAGCACTCATAACTTGTTGGTTTCACTGCTGTTAAACCGCTTATTAAGTTGTTTGTTTCACTTAATAGAAAAATACTACAGTTGTCCATTTCACTTAAAAAAAGGCACAAAGTGTTTGTTTCAGTAATCAACCGCTCATTCAGTTGTTCCTTTCATCAATAAAACTAAAAAACCGTTAGGGTTAGAAAAAACACGGAAAATGCAAGTTGTTCGCTTCACTGCTTTTAAAGCACTCATAACTTGTTGGTTTCACTGCTGTTAAACCGCTTATTAAGTTGTTTGTTTCACTTAATAGAAAAATACTACAGTTGTCCATTTCACTTAAAAAAAGGCACAAAGTGTTTGTTTCAGTAATCAACCGCTCATTCAGTTGTTCCTTTCATCAATAAAACTAAAAAAGGTTTACCAAGGTTAACCAAGGTTAACCAAGATGGCCGCTTGTTTACAGACTCTTTTCTTGGATTCTGTCATTCGTTTTGGATGTTCCTTCATAGCTAAAAGCTTCAAAATGTCCCACAAAGATAGCGAGCACCGTTTTAAAACAGGTATTTTCGTTTTCTTCCTCTGAAACCTAGTAAAACATGCATAAAAAAGTTCCAGAAAAAAATTGCATAATTTGCATAATTTTCCGCATAATAGTCCTTGCTTATCGCATAATTTGCCACAAAAAAATCGCATGATTTCCATTTTTTTATCGCGTAATATCAGAAGCCCTGTTGTCGCAAGTGGCAAACGCCATAGATAAGCCCTCCTTAAATAACGTTATGTTCGTTCAGGTCGTTGGCGCGGGTCAGGAGTATTGCGGTCGCATATTCTCACAATCAATCTGCTTTTAGTAATGGCGTCGTTTAGAAACTTCTAGCTGCAGTTTTGGAAGGAACTACGGTCGGATTGTACAGTCAAAGCACTAGGGGTCCAGAACTCTTCTTTTTTTGCAGGTAAAATTTGTCAAATTCCTTAACGTGAGTGCCAATTCGACACTTCGGCAATGTTTACGACACCAAAACAAGCCTGTACACGAGAAATTAACAATTTTCAAGCAAAATGAAAAAATCACCCAAAAAGTCACTTAGCCCCCTGTTATATTCTAAGCCCTTCAATTATTCACTGTATTAAGTAGTTTATTCAACTTCATGTTGACCCTTTCACTCACAGAGTCAATTATGGAGTCGGCTAGTCCCCAAATATTAACTCTTTTAAGAGTGGGGTTTGTCAGCTGACACATTAAGAATTGTAAGAACTTGACTGTGACCAGAGCACATAAGCCTTGAAGAGAAGGACTGCTCTTTTTGGTAAATGTAAAATAATGTAAATGAGACATGCAATGTAGTTCTACACGTAACTTTTGAGTCTGTCAACAAAATCCTATGGTGTGACCATTAAGTGAAACCTCTTTGGCAGTACTTTTGCATGGTACAGGGTGGGATGAAAATGAAAAAATCAGCTTGCCCTTCGGGCAAGCTGCTACTTTAGTTTACTAGCCCGGGGCTCTGAAGAGCTAGCCCAAAAGTAAATTAATTATTAAAAACAAACAAATTTAAACAAGGGATGAATATTACACCAAGAGGCAAAAAATCTCCAACTGTGTTCGTTCCCGACGGCGAATGTTGCGGAATAAAATTAATTATAAATTACGAGAAAAACTTATTTTTGCGCTGGTTATGAAAGTTATGATCGATTGATCAATGAAACTAGTACTCTTATTCGAAGTCTTTCGCCTTTGGATGACGTAAAATATCTTGCAAGCCCTTTCGGAAGTTTGATACAACAAAAATAACACATTTTATATTATGTGACTTGCTTGCGAGTATTACGCACGGCGTTCTACGCGTACACGGCAAACGGCAGCTTGCAGTTTATTATCCTTACTTTTCCTCGAATCATAAAATAAATCCAATAGAAAAATCGAAGTTAATTCACATGTTCATGAGTTTGAGAGACGTGAAACTACTCACTTTCTCATGGAAATGGCAAATGGCAGACGGCAAAAATATTTGCCATTCGTGGGAAAAACAATCTATCCAGTATCAACGACTGTGTCGGCAAACGTTCAAGCGGTCTAGCTTGTTTAAATAAAACGGTCTTAATCAACAAGACAGATCCTAACTGGTTTACTTTGAACTTAATACAATGAAAACAACAGCGATTTTAAAGACCTAAAAGCAGAGGAGTGAGAACACAATTACGGCCGCTATTGTACATATTATTTACGAAAACGCATCATTCAATTCCATTTCTTTTGTTCGCCGTTGATATTTTCTTACATTTTTAAAATGTTCCTCACATTCACTTTCACTAGAGAACTGTTTATTACACACTACTTATTTTAATTCTTAACTTAATGATAAGAAAATGCAACAAATATTGCTTGCCCGTCGGGCAAACTCCGACAAAAAGACACTAGCCTGATGGGTCGCTTCACTAGCCCCGGGCTATCGGACAGCGCTTTTGTCGCGCCTTGATGGTACCATTTGCATTTCAATATTTTACAAAATGAACTTTGGGATTTTTGCTGAATGATTTTTGCACTCTTGGGAGCAAAAAGATTAAAAAGATTCTATTTATTTCTTTTTATTATGATTCCATGATCAGTCTTAAAGTGTAATGAAATGTCTGTCTAGATTCAACAAATAATATCAAATATTATTATTAATTTCAAGACATTGATCTGTACCCTCTCGCAGTCTGTTGAAGCATTGTCTGATCCTCCATGTTTCTTAATAAATGCATCAAATGAATTTTCATCAGGATATTTTTCACTGCCCATAAAAACCACTATGAAAATAAAAATACATTTGGTTACTTTGTTTCATCAAAAGAAAATTAAACATTATCTAAAGCAGCAAATTTAAATTTTAACTTAACAAAATAATGTGGTTCACACACAACTAATTGTGGAGGTGCAGTAGTGTAGTGGTTGGCTCGTTGAACTTCAGTTGTGAAGGTCTGTGGTTTGATGCCTGGTCTTGGCCATCATGCTGTTTCCTAAGAGACAAGAAACCTTACAACAAATGTCCTCCACATGGTCTCTCTCCATCCAGGTGTAGAAATGAGTAATCATGACAAAATGTTGAGGGTAATACTGCGATGGACGTGTGAATCCTGATGAATCCCATGCACGGGTGGGAGTAGCAATAGCATGTTTACCCGTAACCAGGTTTTACATGATGTACTTTTGATATGATGATGAGTTCTGTAACAAGCTAACAAGCTTTTAACATTTTAAAGAAATGAATACCACCGCTGCAATTTGTATAATTGAACCTTTTTTTTTACTTAACCAAATCACATGTTTTTATTATCATTTTGACAAGTACACATTAATATTTTGTTTCGCCTTTGCGGACCTGGAAACAACTATAAAATCAAAATCTTGTGAAAATAATTAAAATAAATGCAGTGGCTATCTGAATAAAGTAGAAACCTCAAGGACAGTGCACACAAGTGAACTTTTATTAAATAATAATAATATAGCAGTGATGTTACGGTCCGCCCAGAATCATTAATTTTATAGCCGGCGTGCACAGTAATTTGTGATAAAAACTTGGTTAAGGAAGCATTATTTTGATCATGATAAAACAACAATTTCAGTTTATACCATGGTGCAATTGTGTAAGGAAAGTACAAACAAAGACCAGATGTTTGTCACACAGTTCATTTTAAGCCAGACAGTTTAATTATTTTCACGAGATTGTTTTTCAGTATTATAGCCATGCTCTGTCACGCGTGACCAGTATTTTTGAAAATTTGAATGGATTTTTCAAGTTTACGCGTCGGTTTGTAAATTCATTCCGAGATTCGGAATTCCTGTGAGAATTTTACTGCATTTTCGGAAACAAAGAGCAACAAAATATCATTTCATTTGAAATGTTACATTACATGTATCTGAACAATATTTGTTTTTTAATGTGTGTAGCAAAGTTATTTTTCCGTTAACTCATGACTTTCAAAGTGTTTTCCAGAGAGATCTTCAAGGTTTCATTCAAATTTCGGACGTTACAAAGAAATATTCAAATGTTTATTTCAGTCTTGTGGATTACTGGTCACGCGTGATGGAGCATGGCTTTAAGCACTGTAGTTTTCAACATTTGCAAAAGGTGAAAAAATGACAAAATTTGTGATTTCATTGATTAAAAGTTTACACAAGTCATTGCATTACAAAAACGTTACAAACTCATTAGCATGTTACAGAACTCATCATTTTAAAGCCGGAAACAGGCAAACGTTCTAAAATTTCTAGTTGGTTCATGCTACAGAAGCCAGGTTGAGCTCCGGTCATACAGTATATGGGCCACCTATGTTCTAGGTACATTGTACATGTATGGCTCGTGTAATCAACACTTTTTTGAGCTATTTTGAAAAAAATAGCTCATTAGCAGGCGCAAAGGTTGGTTTGTGATGTTAGTATGTTTGTTAGTTTGTTTGTTTGTTTGTTTGTATGTATGTCTTGGGTTATGTCACACCAATCAGATTGCCTCTTGTATGTACACCGTGTACTATGTCAGCCAATCAAATTTTCGCTTCTAAAATGGTATTACTGAAGGTCAAAGAAGGTCACTTGACATGAATTGAAAATCAGCCATCTTGAATCTCCGCGATTGTTGCCGCAAACACTAAAAGTGTAAAGTTTTGAAAATTTGTTGCTTGGGAACTGTTCTCTAATCCCGACTGGCTTGCTAACCTGGCAATATCAAGGACATTTATTCGGAAATACCGCCTATAATGTGCCCTATGCATGAATAGTAGAATGGTCTGCGGGGGATGAGACGTCCAAAAAATGTGGACTGCGGTTACGTTCATAGGTGAGCTTATACTGATTGAAGTATGAGTATAGTTTTATTGCAAAAACGGCAAGCCGATTTCAAATAATATGATGCGGAACATGAATTGTATGTTTCAAGCCTGGGTTTCAAGAGATTACTATTTGTGAAAATGTTGAACTTTGTCCTAAAAGAAACTTGTCCGTGATGCATGGAGTTCAACAGAGAAAATGTAATGCAATTAATCTACAATTTACAGTATGTAAAACGTTTATCTTTCTTTGAATTAATGTGAGCTGATGTGTAGGTTATTAATTGTATGCCTCAAGCGATTACTATAAGCGAGAAGCGGCTGTATTTTGTATGAGCAGTCACGTTGTGTGCACGTGCAAATATTGAACTTTGTCCTTATAGAAACTGGTACGTGATGAAATTCAACATGTTTTCGAGAAAACGTAATGTAATTAATTTATATGGTGCGTTAAAAAACGCCTGTTTAAAAAATATTAGTTGCAATTTACTAGGAAACAAGCAAAATTCATTTTGGATGCGCTAAGTTTCTGCTGGTCGACATTACAGGAAAAGGTGTTTGGTTCCAAATGTTAACCTCAACAATGTTCGTGTAAGTAATTCAATTAGCTTGTGGTTTTGAGTCGAAAACAATTTAATCTAATTAGTTCTGTTTCTATTTGCACGACTTTTTTGTGGAGAATAAAAACAGTTGTTTAAATAATATTAGTTCCAATTTACTAGGAGACTACTTATATTCATTTTTCATGCGTTTAGTTTCTGTGAAAGACTTTTCTGGTTGACATTACAGAAACAGGTGGTTCAAAGAATTTTCGTGTCACTAATTTAATTAGCTTGTGGTTTGGAGTTGAAAACAATTTAATTTAATTAGTTTGCGTCTTCCAGGCCAAAGGAACCTTTTCCACGTGTCTTTTGTGAATAATAAAAGAAACCTTTAAAAAAAGGCTAGATACAAATTTCCAGGAAATAATAAGCCTTCAATTTGGATGCATCAAATTTATGTGCAGGACTTTTCTGGTTGACATTTAATTTAATACACTCATTACTGAAACAAGTTGCTCATTTCACTGGGGCCGTAGTTTCGTCAAAAAATAACTCCGGAAATCCCGTGAAAAAAAGCTAGCCGAGAAACGGGACCCAGTTGGTTATCTCGGTATTTTTTTGGTAGTGGGCGGGCCGGAGGATTTGAAAAACGTATATCTGCAAGCGGTTATTTGTGCGAGTTAACTTCCGCTGTTTTGTTACTTTCACCATTTCATATCATTTAGGTAATTTTCAAAATAGCTCATGCACGCAATGCGTGCCTATGTTCCTATTTCCTGTGCTTCCCAACAACTTGGGAATTCTGTTTCCCACTCTCTCTTTTCATGCACTGTAAATATCCCAGTACCTTCCTGTTACTTACTATGTTCTAAGAAGTGAGCTAATCCAGGAATGTCGTCAGGATCAGAAAAACTACCAGCACCAATACAAAGGGCCGCAGCAGACTAAAATGACAAGGAAATAAAAAATTAATGTAATTAAAATTACTTTGCACTAATTTGATATTTTTTCTTGCAATGCTGTCTACTGTACATGTACATTTAGTATTCATATGTTGCAATAAAATTATTGGTTCATGGCTAAAGTACATGTACGGTCAGTTGGACATTCCCATAAACTGACACATGTACAGTGTACTTACATGTACATTGCACTGTGAAGTAATACAAGATGTACATCAAACACGAGGAAGAGTGTTTCATCAGGATTTCCAAGCACAGAGAAGTGGGTTGAAACAATGAGGCACAGCCAAGTTTATTTTAACTGACTTCAAGGTGTTAGTTTATAGCTAGTTATCAAACTGATCATTACATAAATATTGAAAAAACAAAGGAATAAAATAGCCAAAATCTATGCTAATTAAGATCAGGTTTCCAAACCACGGTCACGATTAAGATTTTCTTTGTTCAAACTTCAATCTTGATGATTTATTGAGTTTGAGTACTTTAAAGGAAAAATCCTTAAGTTAGTCCTGACAGGTGTTGAATTCATGACCTGCTGAAATCTGGTTGTATACATATGACACATGCTTGAGACAGAACTGAATACAGTTAACTAACATGACCCATGACTGCTTTTACTGCACTTTTCAATAACATGCAAACTCTAAAGTTCAAAACTCAATCAACAGTTTCTTTTTTCACTGCCACAAATATCACAGCGGACATCTTAGGAAACAATGCAAAATGGTCAAAAGGTCATGTTTGTGAGTTGTGATTGGTGTCAGTTTTGGGTTCAGGGGTCCAGTGTTTCTTGCCATAATTAGTATGTTTGAAGGCAGTGTGTATAAAAATGTAAACCTGAGTTGCTGTCATTAAGGGCCGGTAGCTGGCCAAAACAGCCAGCTACTTGCCCATCCTCGGCCGTCTACTTTCGTTTCATTTAACTGTTACTGTTGAAGAGAAAGCTTACAGTAATAAAAAAGTCCATTAAAATTACTTGTAAGACATTCTTTTCTAATTTTTTAGTCAAAGTAAAGATGTATTAATCTGTATTACAACAGTTTCAAACGTCGGCAGCCGATGTTATCGGCTTAACTACTCAATCTCTTTCAAAGTTATCGAAGGTCTGTGGGTAGCGCCTGGAACATTTTCACAGGTGGTTCCCAGGTTTGCAATCACTGGGAAAAAACATGGCATCTGCGCCGAAGAAGCCTTTGGCGTTCGAGTGCCAAGCCGCTTTTACTTTCCATTTTCAGCCTGTTACTTACAAAATTAATGACAGCCCTGAGTTGGGCTTTGAACTTCAGAGTTTGTGTGTTATTGAAAGGCACAGTAACATCTGCCATCTTACATGTACATGTACACTCTATCATGTACACTGTACTTACTAGTTTAGTATCTTTTGACTTTCTTGATCTAGCACCATCATTCTGTTGATCACCTTCAGGATCAGCACCTATAACTCCATCAACATTATCATCATCATCACCATCATCACCATCATCATCACTACTCTCTCCTTCAAGGTCTTCACTGCATGTGTCTTCGTCATCATCTGTTATTGACATATCACTGTCATGGTGTGTTCGGTGAGTGACTGAGTGGGTATCAGATATTAACAAGGCTGTTAAACCATTTTCCAAATTGATGACCCTTTTAAATGAGCAAAGAGGACATAAAATTAAAATTAGATATGAACCTCAAATTCAATATTTATTTTTACTACAAATACACATGGAAGTCTTACTACAGATGTATATAGTTAGTGTTAATTTCTTTTAATTTTTTAGTCTAGTTTTTAGATTTAGCATGGTGGGCACAGATTCACTCAAAATCGCTCACCATTTCGCGATATAATAACTTCTGTTTTGATGTTGTTAACATAAAATTTCACAACAGCACAGAACTCAACATTTTCACAAATTGAATCTTTTTTGTTTTTCCATTTTTGAAATTTTTGGCAGGAAAATGACGTCATAAAGTTGGCGCCAAAAAATAACTTAGTGTTATGGGATATCTAATGACAATTTCTGTAAGTACTCGCCACAAGCATCTTAAAACTGAAAAAATCTCGTAAATACGTTGATCCAATCAAAAGATATGAGGTTTCAAAATTTGAATTCCCCGCCCGGTTTCTGCTGGGGTCAAAGGTCATTTAGAATCAAATCGACTAAAAAACTTGCGCTTCATTCAACTTTAACAGTTTTCAACCTAGGAAGCTGAAATTTTACAATACAGAAGTTATCATTTGCAAAAATTGTACGTTTTTTTGTTTTTTAAATTGAAGTATTTTGACAGGAAAAATGACGTCACAAAGATGGCGCCAAAATTTGAAATTAGTATTATGGGATATCTGACGACAGCTTCTGAAAGTACACACCATAATAATTTCAAAAGTGAAAAAAGTTCGTTAATATGTTGATGCAATCCAAAGATATGACATTTCGAAGTTGGAATTTCCGCCATTTTGTTAGCACGCGAATGGCGAGCGATTTTGAGTGAATCTGTGACCACCGTGTAGTGTCTCCAATTAGCTAATGTCTCTCTGTACAGCTAAATACATTTGACACTGAAATAAAGTTTTTATTAATATTATTATTACTAGAAATAGCTGAGAGCCAGTGAAGTGCTGTGATGTCACTCATCAAATAGTGTCAATACTTACATGTATAATGATTGTCAATAGGCTCTGTGATGATTACTGTTTTTTTGTATATGTTGTGGTTCAAATTTTTCTTTGGTTTAAAAATTTTCAAACCAGTTCAATTTTTGTTTTCCTTTGTATCAGATTCATTATCATATTCTGAGACAAAGGAAAACAAAAATCAAACTGGTTTGAAAATTTTTAAACCAAAGAAAAATTTGAACCACAACATATACATCGATTACAGACTCATTAATGTGATGGGTTACCTCGAGCAAGAACCCAAAACCTCGGCTTTGGTTACTTTTAGGGGTGCCGCGCTATATAACGAAAAACCAACTGTATAAGCGCGCGCTAAAATAGCGCATTTAATGTCGTCAAATTGCGACGGCAAAGTACTAATTAAAGTTCAAAAATGAAAAAATTCAAATTTGACAAGTTATAAAAGAACACACTCAAAAATTGCTCAAACAAAGTGTCACACTCCGGACGTGTGTGGTTGCTCTTTATCAGGTTTTTTTTCTTTCAACCATGCAATTGCTGACTTGAGAGAAATTACTACATTTAGAAACTCGATAATATTCATCGTTTTTTCTCAAAATGACTATGAAGGTGAGATTAATTCGCAATTTTAGCACGCTAATACAGTTGTTTTTACAGTTTTTTGGTCGCAAGATTCATTTCTTCCCTCATGATCAATCTATCAGGGCTGCAAATAACGGCCGGTCAACAGACAATGTCCGGTCAGAATTGGGTATTGACTGGACAAATCTTTGGATTGCCGGACATGTTGTCCGGTCATTTACTCATTCAAAGAAATTTAAATTTTTAACTTTTTCATGATCATCACGAGGGACAACATTCATGTTTCCGAAAGAAAAAAAAAACGAATATAAAGCTAGACAAATTAGTGGTTGAGAAATTCCCAGTAGTCGCAAATTCCACGATGTCATCAAGTCCTGTCGCGACCGCAAATTATCGTGTCTTCCATTACTTTGTTTACTTTAAGTGTTCCAACGTGCACTTAGTAGAGGGTTTTACCTTCGGCTAGATCTTAAGTAAAGTGATTGATTGATCGATTGATTGATTGATCGGAAAGCATTCTCACGAAGAATAATCTTGCTGCACCGAGAATACCCCGCGTAGCATTTGTTGCAAAGTGCGAAAAGCGAACAAAAGCCTCAATACCTGGAGAATCCGACCACCCTTTTACTCTAACAAAAATTCACAAGTGTAACTTTAAAATAAAAGGCAGAGTAGAGCAGTACCATTTGGCATTTGGCTAAAAATAATTTTTAACCTTTACTTGTCTTGCAATGCGGCTTGCCAGAACACTTTGCTATTAGTTAAATAGTTTTCTTACATGAAAAGGTAGCGTACAAAAAACTACAGAAGCCTCAAGGTTCACGTTATATTTTCTATATACTTAATATCAAATTACTATTTTTTGTGTTGTCTTTTAGGGGTTAGCTTTCTGCTTAAAACTAAAGAAAGCAACCTTCCAAAATATTCTCTTAAGGTCCATAACGTTTGTAAAAAAAATTAAAAAGAACAAACCATATGTCACTTCCGGCACACCCTACAAAACGTGCTTGGTTACTAAGCTTTCTAGTGATTGCATCACTCGACGCAAATCAAAGATGGAGCGTAAAACACAAAAAGTGGAAGAATAAGGTTGTCTTTCAAGTATTCTAAGTGGAAGAAAGACAGCGAGTGCAACAAAGGTTTACTGTGCAATCTGGATTCACTATTGCAAGAGTTACGACCGTTCCAATGTGACTGGCCAAAAACAGGTCGTGTCCGAGCAAAAACATGTTTGGCCGGACAACATGACCGGCGCCTGCCCGGCCGTTATTTGCAGCCCTGATGTCCCACCAGGATTCGAACCCGGTCTGCTGGTTCTAGGCCATGACTCCATATTAATTAGCAAGATAAAATTTGAATAATTATTTAACCCATTGACACCTGAGGATTTTTACATTTTTGAGTGATTTTCTGCATACACACGCCCCATAGGATTTCGTGACTTCATATTTGGAGTTACCATTGAAAGTGCTGCTGTTCTAAAACACTGAAGGCTCGAGTTTACTGGAAACGTCATTGTGACGTTGGCATTTCGCTTCGTTCGTTCTCAATAAAGACTTCAATATCGTGTTTCTGCGACTTTTGGTAACTTCACAGCCATTTTTCATCTTTAGTAGCTGCCTGATGAGCATCATTAAGCTTGAAGGTAGTTCAGAATCCACTTTCTCAACGAAGCGAGTTAGGTGTTGTACTTCGTTTACGAATTTGGCTCGTTGCTCATTGAACTGGAAAAATGGCCGCCAGGAAACGAAGTAGCTTTGGGACTCGACTCTGGATGAATTTCTCGACCTACCGCGGCATATTTTGGAAGTTGCGACCACAGGAGAACACAACAAGCGCGAAATTTCGGCGGTGGGTCGGAGTGGCTGTGGACTTAGTATAAATATGAAATGTGTGCGGAAAGAAACGAATGCTGTCAAAATTTTTGGCTATTTCCCAGCATGCAGTGCGGTGGTGATATTGAAAATTGAGGCAAGGTCGGTATGCATTAGAACGAGAGGCTGTAGTTTGGCCCGAGCAATGAATAAGAGCAAAAAAATTCACTGCTAAGCTAGGACTAGGACTGAATTTTGCTGTGAATGTTGACTTTTGGGTTTGCCATGATGATTTGAATAAAAAAAACTAAAGGCAAAAATGTGATTTTTGTTGTTTTTCTATGACGTTAAAAACGGTCATTTTTGTTATTGTCCAAATTCAAACGCTGATATTCTGCAAAAATCGCTAACTTTTTTGTGTTTATTGGGTATCTCAATTTGAAGGACTTTCTAGTCAATGCTCACAACTGATGGTTAAGGCAATGTTCGCGCGATTGTGGAGTATTGTACGGCCGGTTTTGGCCGGCACGGCCGTCAATGGGTTAAAGAACGCACTACATAAAACATTTCCATTGAGCCCCTAAACGGAATAAAAACGATTAGCCTTCCGATTTCAAAATATTATTATCCTGTGGCTACTTAGCAAAAAAATAATAATGAAATACGGACAAGATCTCGTGTTTTTACCTGTATTCTCTTGTGTCATTCGGCGGCTTCACGACGGCCGCCATGTTGATTTTGCAAAATGCACGCTGACCAAGCTGTTCGTCCCCATTATCAATCTCGTACCCAGAGTCCTCAGGCTTCTTGGTAGCCTACGTGTAGCCGTACCATCCCCCCCCCCCCCCCCCCCCCCCCCCCGAGAAAAAAACGGGAGGGAGGGAACGTCTACGAAGAGCTGGCACGAATCGTGTTATGTGACGTCACAGTAATTTATGCAATTTATGTAAATAAATTATATTTTCCGCGAAATGTGTGTGCTCACTCGTGTAAACAAAGACGACTCAAGAAAGACAACAAAGGCTTCGCAATCTAGTTACATCCCTCCGTGTTTTGTCGGGGGGATGGTACGGCTACACGTAGGCTAGCTTCTTGGTCTCTCTCGTCCCCAGTGGCCGCGTTCCTTTTGGTCAGCACCACGGAAACCTCTGATAATCCATATCAAGTTCCGGTTAAACAAGAGGCCCCAAGTAGCCTATACTTATGCGCTTGCGAAAGAAAGTTTTATGGTGTAACGAGTCATACACCCCTTCCCCCCCCGCACGTCAACGAATTTTGCGTGACACACAATTCACCATATTTGGAAATTGACGTCAAGTCTGTTATTAAGAGTTTAGCTGTCAACAAAGCGCCAGGATATGATAAAATCTCTGCACGAGTCCTGAAAGACAGTTGTGAGAGCATCGCACCTGTGATTTCCAGACTGGTGAACAATTCGTTTAAGATGGCTGCTTTTCCTAAAGCATGGAAAATTGCTGAGGTGATACCTGTACCCAAAGAAGGAAACCAGAAAGAACCAGCCAACAACAGGCCGATCTCATTGTTACCCATCCTATCGAAAGTAAGTGAGAGACTGGCACACAAGCAGCTTGTGGAATTTTTGACAATGCATGATAAACTGTCGACTTATCAAAGTGGCAACAGGAAAATGCATTCGACAGAAACTGCCCTCATAAATGTCACAGACAACATTTTGGAAGCAATTGATGAAAAATTTGCCTCGTTACTAGTACTGCTTGATATGTCAAAAGCTTTTGACAGCCTTAATCATAATCTACTGTTAGAAAATTACGAAAATTGGGCCTCAAAGCTTCTGTAACTTCCTGGTTTAGTAGCTACCTATCAAGCAGATATCAGAGAGTACGATATGAAGATTCAGTCTCAGAATTGTTACCCTTAACAAATGGAGTACCTCAGGGATCGATCTTGGGTCCTGTGCTTTTTACTATTTACATTAATGATTTAAGGTTACTGTAAACCTTCGAGGGTGCCTTCCCGAAAATCTTTCGTACTCGCGCTATTTTTAACGAAACCCCAGAAAACTATATATCACTGTAAAGCTAAAAAATTGTAGATTCCGAAAATAGAAATTATTTTTCCTGCTTTTCCTTAAGTTAAGCGTGCGCGAGCCTTAAACGCAAAACTGAATTACCAGTCTCCGTGTTAGCGCGAAAATCAAAACAAACTGGTCCGTGTCACTCGAGAGTTAATGGCCTAACAAAGAGTGTGAGGCTTTTTCGATATTTTTATTGGTTCCCGAGTAAATCCACTTTGAAGTTGGACAATAGAAAATTGTTCTTTGCGCGTCACACTTTGGGGCGCCACAAGAAAAGTATTTGGAATTTCGTAAAAGCCCCACATACTTTGGTGCATAAATATCCAGCAAACATACTGGCCAAGTTTCGTGAAAATCTGACAAATCTACATACCCTATTAATTCATTTGAACAGAGGCCATTCTCGCAAAAACAAACCTCGAGGTTTTTGGCCTCGAAAGATTTTCACTGTTTTCACACCTCATTTAAGCGGCTGTCATCGTGGTCGTGCCGCCAACCAATAAAATGAAACATAGAACCCCCTGAAGAGCATCGTCACACAGCAGTATATGTGAATTCAATTAACCGCCGATTAGTCAAGTTATTCAAAGGGAAAAACCATAGAAAAAACGGCAAAGTTTCGCGCAACTGCAAACCCAAATGAGCGGAAAGAACGTAACGAAAACGCAGCAAAATTGTTGTGGAAATAAACGAGCAAAAAGGGCCAGTAAGAGTTTTCAAAGAAATGAAAACACAACAGACGTGGCCGCGGAAATTGACCGAAAACACGCGCTGGTATCAGCAGTAAATGCAGGCGAGTAAGCTATTCATTTATTATTCTTTACTCTTCGCCGCGGTTCTTTTCACTCGTGATCTCTACAATTCTGCTAACCAAAAATGTACACTTTGGCTTTGATAGTCAAATTGTAAATCTTCAGGAATTGGAACAAGCGTAGACGACGGTGTGAAACATAGAAAATGGCCGGGGAGAATACGCTATGACGCTACAATGGAATACGCTATGACGATGCGAATTGCGCTCCGCATTGAGATGCAAACAAAATATGCATAACATGTAATGCGAGATCCCGCGGATAAAGTTTAGCGGGAAAAGTACAAGAAGGGGCTGCACCCCGGAAAAAGATTATCGGATTATCACACCTATAGCTACTTATCAACTATTCTCTTGAAACTCTTTTTTAAGAATATCTCGAGTTCTTTTAATGATTTTGCAAAACTTTTTTCAATATTTTCTAGATTAATGTTATATCTTTACAGAAATTAAAAAAAATAAAATTATGCAAAATGGGACCAATAAAGGTTTGCAGTAACCTTAATCAGTGTTATTACCCACAGTCAACCCGCTGCGTATGTTGATGATAGCCAATTGCACTTTAAATTTTCTGTATCAGACTCATCAAGTGCTATGGCAGCCGTAAACCAAGATCTTAGGAACATCAGTAAATGGTGTGCAAAGAATTCTCTACTTATAAATCCTGAGAAGACAAAATTAGTGGTTGTTGGCTCAGCACAACTTATTAAGAGGCTACCTCATATCTCCTTATCTTTGTTAGGCAAAACTATCTCACCAGTTTCGTTTGCTAAGGATCTCGGGGTATATGTTGATCAATATCTTACCTATGATGTACATATCACTAAAACAGTCTCTAGTTGTATGAACCAATTAGTACAGATAGGTAGAATAAACACCTTTTAGATAAGAAAACACTTTTATTACTTATAAATAGTTTTGTTTTCAGTAAATTATTTTATTGTTCTTCAGTATGGGGGAATACATCTAAACGTAACCTACACAAACTGCAGTTGGTACAAAATTTTGCTGCCAGAGTTGTACTAGGTTAAGGGAAGTTTGACCATATCTCTCAGGGACGGAGATCTCTTAAATGGCTAGATGTTACGGAAAATGTTTTATTTAATGACTTAATTTTAGCATTTAAATGTGTAAATGGCTTATCTCCAGATTATTTAGGTAAATATTTTATTAAACGTTCAGTAGTTCATAATAAGAACACAAGGGGGTGTAACAATTTTGTGGTCCCCCGTTGTAGATTGTCAACGGACAAAGGGCATTTTACTTTCGGGGTCCAAGGGAATGGAATGGGCTGGCCGATAATATTAAGAACCAAAGATATTAATAGTTTTAAGCGGACACTTTTTAACAATATGTTTTGTATGAAATAATTTTGAATATATTTTGAATTTAATTAAATTACTGTAACTAAGTTTTCTTAATTAAAAGTATTATGTACATGTAGTAGTTAGCATTGTGACTGAAAAGCCCTATCGAAGGGAGTCTCAATAAAGTATGTATGTATGTATTTACTCAAGAACACGCTGAGACACGTTTTCTGTACTCGCTTTGAATATTTAATTTATTGATTCCCGATCAATCCACACTCGTCTAATATTTCCCAAACCGTGACTTATTTCTGTTACATTTGAAAAGCCACTTTTAAAAGCAATGAAATCAGTAAAAATGGACATTAATTATGCCACGCATTCCACTGATGTTTTAGCAAAATCAATTTCATAAATAAAGAAATCAAAAGTTCCTGAAATTTGCAACTGACTGGCCAAAAAATTCATTATTTTACAGAAAAATAGTATAAAATAATGCTGACACAAACAATTGATTTGTTGTAGCAGCAACATGATTCCCTAAATATTAAAGTAAAGACTTTCCTGCTTTTCACAAATGCCAACCATACAAAATGGACTTTCAGTGGTGCAAGTAGAGCATTAAATTTTCATTTTTTTTAGAAATTACCAATGGCAGTAAGATGATGTACAAACGGCATGCAAGATATTCAATACACTCTGCCCTAAAGAATAAAATGCGAAGTAAGGCTTTCTGCAAAATCTGCAGTTCTTTGTTCTTGCCTTGGCGCTTCTGAAACATCCCGTGTAAACAAGAGCAAGCTAGTATATTTTAAATGTTACTGTCTGTTTGGTGGAGCCAGTTCCTCGTTCCAACATGCACGTACAGGGACCGCGGAGGGGGAGGGGCTGGTAGGGCCGCGGCCCCACCACTTTTTTGCGCCCCCGCCCCAACTTTTTTCGATTTTCAATATGAAAAAATTATTTTCAATTGTCAGCACTCCAACTTTTCAACTTGTTCTGCGGTCCCTGAATTGTAGAATATATGTGATTTTAAATAAAATTTGTGAATTTTTTAATACATACATGCACATGTGAGAGACTCTCCTTAATATGTCTTTACAGCAAAGAGCATTAAAATATTGATCAGTATCACAAAGAGCTTTGCTGTATCTTGGATTAATTTTTTAATAGAAATTAACACATGATAACCAATCTGGGAGACTAAAATTTATCTGTACATGTGAAATGATAGTAACAAACCAATTTTTTTATCCAAGTGAGATTCTCCTAAAAATGCCTTTATAGTTCTATTTTAGCCAACGTGTCAGTTTCGCGCGTGTTTTATACAAGCAGAGCGACAAATAAAGGCGGAGTTGTCTTTTATTAGTTGACAAGATTAGTTTTTTTAATGAGTTCTCATACTTCGTGAGCGGAGTTATCTGAACGCGTCTGTTACAGAAGAGAATGCAGTCCCTCCTTCCTTTCCCGCCTCTTCCCCAGCGCCCCTCGGTTCGCATTACTTTCGCTCGCTCGCAGCTCGGTCAATCGCCAATGCCGATTTCCCTTTCGTAAACAAGCGATGCCATTTTTAACGGTCGATGCCATCATTAACATTCATTAGTAACCAAGCCTTTTGTAATGGTCGATGCCATTTCTCTATAGTTTATGCCTGGATTGGGGTGAAAGTAGGCTATCAATTCATTATTAGATAAAACTGGGTTTAGGTAAAGCGATTATTAGACCTAAGCTAGATTCGCGATTAGGTTAGATCTAGGGATAGGGTTAGGGTTATAGATCTATAATTAAGAAAAGCATCTTTTATATGCCGTTTCCGGATCAACACAGTGGTCTAGTGGTGAGGGAGGGATGTTAGCATGCAGAGGTTTCGGGTTCGATTCTAGTTAATAGGCCATTTGCACGATGGCGTCGTTTGACTACAACTACCAGAATTCATTTCGTTTTTCTTTTCTTATTTAAATTTTGTAATCCCAGTGCGGTTTAAATAACAATAGCTCTAATTTGTAATGGTCGATGCCATTTCTCTATAGTTTATGCCTGGATTGGGGTGAAAGTAGGCTATCAATTCATTATTAGATAAAACTGGGTTTAGGTAAAGCGATTATTAGACCTAAGCTAGATTCGCGATTAGGTTAGATCTAGGGATAGGGTTAGGGTTATAGATCTATAATTAAGAAAAGCATCTTTTATATGCCGTTTCCGGATCAACACAGTGGTCTAGTGGTGAGGGAGGGATGTTAGCATGCAGAGGTTTCGGGTTCGATTCTAGTTAATAGGCCATTTGCACGATGGCGTCGTTTGACTACAACTACCAGAATTCATTTCGTTTTTCTTTTCTTATTTAAATTTTGTAATCCCAGTGCGGTTTAAATAACAATAGCTCTAATTTGCACTACAAAACAAAAAACTGAAGGATTCTGGTAGTTGTAGTCATATGACGTCATCGTGCAAATGCCTATTAATTGCATTTTTCTTTTTCTGATAGAAAAAATAATTCGAAAATTGGTGAAAAATTGTTGCTAAAATGGCATCGCTTGTTTACGAAAGGGAAAATCATCGCCGATCGCGTATGACGTGCATTTTATAAGTCGTTTCCACTTTATTCCCGGCAGAAATATAGCTAAAAAAATGAAGGACAGTTTAAATGTTCATAAAATCAGCTTCTTAATTGTGTTAGTTATACAGAAATAACATAGCATGTTTGAAAATTGTATGAAATTTACAGTTAGACTGCCGTTTTTAAACCACATAAACGCTTTTTACGGGGCATTGGCATGAATTACGGGCATCCTAGCGTGCCATGGCAAGAACAGTTGTGCGTTAATCGTGCGTAAATCGTGCGTAAATCGTGCTTAAATCGTGCCTTAATCATGCCTAAATCGTGCGTAAATTGTGCGTAAATCGTGCGTACATCGTGCCTAAATCGTGCCTTGAACGTGCCTAAACTGTGCCTGAGTGTGCCTAAACAGTGCTTTCGAATATTGTTTTCTTTTTCTTTTAAGTATTCAATGGAAAAATGAAAGTGATGATGATGATGATGCTACTGATGGTGATGGTAATGGTGAACATAATAACCATTATGGTTACAAAGATGATTAGAAGATGATAGTTGAATATGTTGATAAAGTTTATGTTGATGAACTTTAAAAACGTTGGACCCACATAGTGAAACTTTGTTCTGTATTTTATGCTATAAAAAACTTTCTGTGACTCCTCTTCAGGTTTATAGATTATACATGTATTTGGAAACAAAATGATAGTACATTGAGTAGTACACTTCTCAAATGTGAATTCCTGTTGTCATATCAAGTTAGGTTACTTGGATACATTGAGATACATTAAAGAGATTTCACAAACGTTTGTTGTCGTTAAGACAATTGTGGGACATGAATAATCGACTGTGACCAGGGCGTGCTGGCCCTTGAACCCTAACAAGTCCATGCCCAGGATTTCCATTGGACGAGTTGCTGCATGAGCTCTGGCGCTCTGGAGGTCTTGGCTTCTTGTTACCGTGTATTTGGCACTTGTCGCACTTTTGGATCATTTCAAAGACGTCGTCCTGTAGTTTTGGCCAATACACAGTTTGTCTTGCGCGTTGAAGTGTTGAGGTGAGACCTTGATGTGCGCCGTGGAGGCGATTGAGGGTTTCAGTTCTCGTACTTGTAGGAACGACAACTCTGTGTGTTGATTCTGGGTTCGATAGACGACGAACAACTGTTGAACTCAACTAAAACACTTTAATACGAAGCCGTAAAATAACATGGCTTACAACACGTGAGAACGTTTTACGGGGCCTGTCTGAGCCTGCGCTCAAAATAGGTAAGCGGTTCAAGTTACTACTTCATGAATACTGTCACATCTTCCCTCTTATGAGAATAAAAATGAAATATTAAAAACGAGTGTTTCTTTCTGAAAACTTATTAGAGTAACAAAAAAGTTTGAAAGTCAGTGAATGTTCTTTGAACTTAGACACAGTCCTGAAATCTTTGAGGTGGGCGAATACTTCTGCCAAATCTCGTAAGCATCACAGGTGATGTTAATGTCTTGTTAACGGCCGAGGATAACAAGGAACTAGCTTCTTTAGCGGGTGGAGAACTAAGACGACTTTCCTCTGGGACTGTTGACTGGATCTCTTTGAATGGTGTTGATATTTCTGGTCCAGGCTTTGGTGGTGGTTCTTTGGTCTTCACCAGGTGCCTTCTATTTCTCCTGTAAAATCTTCCTTGTAAATCGACTTCATACGATCTAGGTGCGACTTGCTTGACTACCATTCCTTTCTTCCACAGTTTCTGCTTGTCTGTAGGTAGGGGTTTCATGCGCACGGTGTCGCCGGGTCGTAGGTCAGGTAACTCTCTAGTCCCTTTGTTGTAGTTGTGTTCTTGCTTTGCCTTTCTTTCTTTCAACTTGTCCTCTGTTCCTTCTACAATCTTGGGTTGGAGTAGTGCTCCAGCTGTTGGCAACCGTGTCTTTGTGCGTCTTCCAAACAATCTTTGGACCGGCGATGTTCCAATGCTTGCAGATGGCGTGTTTCGCCAATCAAGAATGGCTAGGTATGGGTCTTGTCCACTTGCCTTTGCTTTGGTTAGTAGTCTCTTGGCCAACTTCACTGCATTTTCTATCTTCCCATTTGACTGGGGATAATGGGGTGACGATGTCTGATGATCAAACTGCCAGGTCGAAGCAAACTCCTTGAACTCTTTTGACACAAATTGAGGTCCATTGTCACTAAATAGTGTATCCGGTATGCCATGGCGAGCGAATTGATTCTTGAGTGACTTGATAACAGAACTTGCATGGGTATCTGGTTTAGTTCAAAGTAATCTGACCAGTGGTCAACAACGATGAACCAATCTTTGTTGTCAAAATTGAAGAGGTCTGTTGCTACATGGGACCAGGGGCTCTTTCTGTTGGTTAGCCTGATACGTGTTGTATGTGTCACATTTAGCAACACAGTCCTTGATTTCAGATGTCATCCCTGGCCAAAATAGGACATCTCTTGCCTTTTTTAAACAACCTTCTATACCAATATGGCTCGAGTGTACTTTCTTCACCATGTGTGACCTCAGTGCTCCAGGTACGATCACTCGATTTCCTTTGAAGAGAATGCCATCTTGAATAGTCAGTTCCTCTCTGAAGTGAAAGTAATTTCGGATTTCTGGTGGAACTTCTTCTTTCGTATTTGGCCAACCAACCCGAATAACATGTTTCAGCTTCTGAAGGCTTTCATCGCTTTCAGTTTTCTCTCGAAGATCTGCAAGGCGTTCGGCTGTGATTGGCAGAAATTCAACCATGTTAATTTCTTCTATGGACTTGATTAAATATTCTTCTTGCTTTACAGCAAACACATCAGAATTCATCTTCTCTGAAGCTGTATCATCCGGTAAGTATGCTCGACTAAGTGTATCCGCGATGAACAGTTCCTTCCCTGGTTTGTACACTAGGGTCAGGTTGTACTTCTGCAACTGTAACAGCATCCTCTGAAGCCTCTTGGGAGCTGAAAGCAGAGGTTTCTTGAATATATTCTCCAAAGGCTTGTGATCAGTTTGTACAGTTATTTCTCTTCCATAAACATACTGATCAAAACGTGTGCATCCGTGAACTATGCTGAGTAACTCTTTCTCGATTTGCGCGTAGTTGCGCTCGGTGCTTGTTAGTGCCCTTGAGCTGAAAGCTACAGGCTGACCTTCTTGCATAATGGTGGCACCAAGTCCAGATTCAGAGGCATCACATTACAGAGTTACTTCTTTGGCGTTGTCAAAGTACCTGAGGACTGGTTCCCTTGTGATCAGCTGCTTCACTTTATTTAGCGCATTCTCATGTGTGTCATCCCAATGCCATAACACATCTTTGTCTAACAGGCGTCTTAACGGTTCAGTGACGTCAGACAGGTTGGGCAGAAATTTCGCAAGATATGTGATCATTCCCAGCAGTCTTTGCAGGGACTGTTTCTCAACAGGGGTGGGCATCTCCAAAATTGCTTTAACTTTGTTTGGATCAGGCTTTAAACCATCCGGGGTTAACAAATGACCAATGTACGGCACTTCTTGCTTTCTCAACTGTAACTTCTTTAGATTGAGCTTAATGTTCTTTTCACGGCATCTCTCGAGGAGTGCGATTAGATTTCGGTCATGATCTTCAACTGCACTTTCATAAGTATCGCCCTCTCCTACACACAGGATGTCATCTACGATGTCTTCAATACCACTGAGACCTTGAAGACTTTCATGGATTCGACGCTGATATTCCTCTGGGGCTGTTTTGATACCAAAGGGTAGGCGCAGCCAACGGTAACGACCGAAGGGCGTATTAAAGGTAGTGAGGAATGACGACTCTTTATCTAACTGGACTTGCCAGAACCCGTTCTTGGCATCCAAAACAGAAAACACCTTTGCCTTGCTTAGCCTGGTTGCCACTTCTTCTATCGTCGGAAGAGGATAGTGGGGTCTTAGAAGCGCCCTGTTTAAATCTTGTGGGTCAATACAAATTCTTAACTTGTCTGGCTTATTGACTAAAACCAAACTGGACACCCAATTGGTAGGCTCTGTGACTGGAGTGATAACTTCTTCTTTAACTAACTTATCCAGGTCTTCTTTCAAACGGTCTCTCAATGCTACTGGAACCTTTCTAGGGGGGTGAACAACTGGTTTCACAGTCTTGTCAAGTTCCATATGGTATAACCCATCCATGCACCCTAGGCCTTCAAACACATCACTGTAATCTTCAACAATCCGCTCTCTGGTCAGAACACTTGGTGTGGTTTGTAACTTATCGTTCACTGAATTCACATTTTCAGAGTCTAGCACGTTATTCACCATAACTTTGAGGAAGTTCAGTTCCTGAAAAGTTTCAGCACCCAACAATGGTCTTACATCCTCATCAATAATAAAGAAATCAACATCTTGACTCACCTCACCTTTAGTACATCTGAGAGTGGACTTTCCCAATGGAGCCATTGTAGTTCCATTGTACATTTTGAGTGTTGCAGATGTTTTCTTCAAATACAGATCCCTGGGATTTCCCATGATGTTTGAAAATCTTTGAGAGATAACAAGTTACAAGTTGCTCCACAGTCTAACTGAAATGTCACATCTTTAGAGTTGTTTACCTTCACTGTTGCGAATAGCTGTTTTGGGCAGGTCTTTGCTTCCACAGCACTAACTTGGTGAGTAATGACATCAATAGTATACTCTTCAAATGAACATTCATCTAGATCCTCAACATAGTGCAAATTCTGATCAACATGTGAACTCTCATGCGACTTCTTGCCTGTTGTGCACTTCAAAGCAAAATGGTTATTCCGACCACACTTCTTGCACTGCTGTCCATAAGCAGGGCATTTCATCCTATCTCGTACATGTTTCCTACCACAAAACTTGCAATTAATCTGCTGCACACTTCCACTAGACGGTTTCTTCTCTTCAGGTTTCTTCCTGGGATATCTATCTTTCTTGTTTCCCACTGCATTGACTTCGTGAAGATTTTGCATTTGCTTCAATTGGCTTTGAGTTGCTTCTGCGGCCCGTGCAATTTCTAGAGCTTTATTCAGTGTCAAATCTGGGACTCTCAGTTATCGCTCTCTCACGTGGTTATCCGTCACTCCGAGCACGATGCGGTCACGGATCAATGAATCTCTTAAATCTTCAAATTCGCAGTTATCAGCCATATTTCGTAGAGCTGTGACATATTTATCAATTGACTCGCTACTCTCCTGTCCTCGTGAGAAGAACAAATATCTTTCGTAGATAGTATTCTTCCGTGGCTCACAGAAATCCTCGAATTTCTCCAGAACTTTATCCATCTTCACTATCCCACGTGAAGGCATTGTACACGTCCAACGCTTCATCCCCGATCACAGTTAGAAAGGTTGCGACACGAATTCGATCTTCCTTTCTTGCTATTCCAATAGCTAACTCGTAGTTATTCCACTTCTGTTTGAATCGTTTCCAATTTTGCGACGAATTTCCTTGCGACAGCTGCAAAGGATCCGGTGGATTGAACAGACGGATTGAACAGACGGATTGAACAGACGGATTAAACAGACGTCCCGCCATTTTGTAAAACGTGGTTTCGAATTATGCGAACAGCAACGAACCTGATGTTCCACGACGAGAATATTTTAAACACTCCTTACACAACCACTTATTGACACCATGTGTTGATTCTGGGTTCGATAGACGACGAACAACTGTTGAACTCAACTAAAACACTTTAATACGAAGCCGTAAAATAACATGGGTTACAACACGTGAGAACGTTTTTCGGGGCCTGTCTGAGCCTGCGCTCAAAATAGGTAAGCGGTTCAAGTTACTACTTCATGAATACTGTCACACTCTGTTCCCTTTCATTGAGGATTGTCAGTTCGTCACGGAAATACCAATATGGATGGAGATGGTCTGGTAGATCTTGCATGCTATCTGGCCAACCAGTAATGATGAGATCGGTTAGCGCAGCCAAAGTGAAGCCAGCTCTTATCTCCTTTTGTAGGGATTCGAGTCGGGTCGGCTCCACCTTCAGGACTTTTGCGATGTTGATGTCTAAACCAGGGTTTTTATCTGGCGCTGCCTGGTTCAACTAGACGAGAGAGTGTGTCAGCAAGCACTACACTCTTCAATCCAACGTACGTCACTTGGATGTCGTATTTAGAGAGGTGTAGCAGCATCCTTTGCAATCTGACTGGAGCCAGGATAATTGGTTTCTGGAAGATGGACTGCAGGGGTTTGTGGTCCGTGTGCAAGGTGATCGTCCGCCCAAACGTGTATGTGTGCAGCTTTTCACAAGCGAATAAGACGCCCAGCAGTTCTCGCTCTATGTTTGAATAGTTAGCTTCAGCAGGTGCGAGTGTCCTGCTAAGAAAACGTACAGGTCTCTGCCGTTTTGGATCAGGACTGCACGAATTCCTTTCAGAGATGCATTAGTCTCGATAAAAGCTGGCTTGTTTGGGTCATAGTGGATGAATTTAACAGCATTGGCGATATCCTTCCTGATGGTGTCCAGTTCGTTATGCATGTCACTGGTCCATACGAAATGTGTGTCGCGTTTCAGCAGACTGCGCATGAGATGAGTTTTCTTGATCAAGTTGGGAATGAACGTAGACAAAAAATTCACTGTACCCACAAGGCTTTGCAGCTCTTGCTTGTCTGTTGGAGCAGCGAGCGTTTTGATGCCCTTGGCCTTCTTTGGACACGGTCCAACACCTTGCGGGGTGATGACACGTCCAAAGTACTCAATCTGCTGCTTCTTGATGAAACACTTGTCTGGGTTGAACTTGAGTCCTGCGTGGTGTGCCTTTTTTACAGTCTCCAACAGGTGGATGTCATGACGCTCCTCTGTTGACTGAACGTCCTCCCAAGATGCGGTGTAGTGAACGTTGCGGATCAGGTACTTGTTCAGATTCCTCAGATCAAGACATAGACGAAGAGTTCAATTCTTCTTGACAACAGTTACCAGATTATGGACCCACTCAGTTGTTTTTGGACAGGCTCGGATGATTCTTTCCTGCTCCATCTTGTCCAGCTCCTTCTTTAAGTGCGGCATAATGCTTTGTGGTACAGCACGGGGAGGCAGCTGAACTAGTTTCGCGTCTGGTGAGAATTTAAGGCTGACCTCACCTTCAAAGAGACCGACCTGACCGTCAAAGGTCTCGGGGAATATCTGCTTCAGGTCCTCCAGAGGGTCGCATGATGTTTTCTTCCCAAGAGGCAGATGCTTCTTCCACTCTTTTTGAAGCTTGTGATTGTCAGCTTCTGATTCATTGGTGATGTGTACGGCCTCTACGTGGTGAAGCTCCATGGTCGTGCTTTGCTGTATGCATACAGGTGCAACAGTCACGAGCTTGAACGTTTTACAGAATTCAAGACCAAGAATGAAAGCACACTCGCGTTTGGTGACGTAGAACTTTGTTTTGGCAGTGATGTCGTTGCAAGTGACACAAACATCTAAAGTTCCACAGTTCTGAAGATCTGCTCCGGACATACCTCGGATGACGGCGTTGGTCGGCTTCAGGTCCTTCTTGGATAGTGTTATGAGAGTTATGCTAATGTATGCTAATTTATGTTAATTAAAATGAGCATGTGCTTACTGGAACTACGGAGTCCTGTCGTAGTTTGCATAACATGGTGTTATAAGCGGGATTTAAGCCTCCTAGAGCTATAGCAAGAAAGGAAAAACGCCATCCGATCACTGCTAATCAGCCCAGGAATAAACACAAGCGGATACAGAATCCATAATACAAGTCTAAGCAACAAAACAAGCATTCATCGTTTCATTCACCGGACGCCATATTGAATCACTTTGAACAACAAACCGAAAAGCCAGCAAAGAACACGACGAAATGGCACGAGCAAACATACCGCCACCGTCGCAAATGCAAATGGAAGGAGATTTAGCCTCTAACTGGGAATTTTTTAAGGACAGCTGGGAAAACTACACCGTCGCAACCGAGCTAAACAAAAAACCACCCGCAGTAATAGTAGCTACACTTCTGTCCATCATGGGAAAGGAGTGTTTCAAAGTGTACAAGAATCTTCCAATGACTGACGACGAACGGAAGAGCTCGAAGAAAATCGTCGAGAAACTGACACAAGAATTCGAAAAAGAAAGGAACATCATCTACGAACGATACGTCTACAACTCGTGTGTACAAGGAAACGAAAGTTTCGACCGCTATCTGGCAAAACTACGAGAGCTAATTGCCACATGTAAATATGGAATGCTAGAAAACGAGATCTTGCGTGACCGAATCGTCATAGGCATCAACAATAACGACACCCGAGAGAGATTACTTCGCCAAAAAGATCTCACGCTCGACGCAGCGATCAACATCTGTCGTACGAGCGAAAGAACTATGATGCAATTACAGAAGATCGAGCAAACGGAAGTGGTTAATTACGCGTCAGGCTCGCGAAACATCAAAGGCTGCAAATATTGTGGAGATGATCACATCAGAGGAAATTGCCCAGCATTTGGACAGACTTGCTCTAAATGCAAGAAACTCAATCATCTAGCCAAAGTCTGCATGTCCACAGCCCATAAACCAGCCAAACCCAACAAATCTGGTCAACGAAAATACAACACCAACGAAAGCAAATCTACAATGAGCGATTCGAAAAACAAGCACCGGATACACCAATGCGAGGAAAATGTCCCTGGTCACTACAACTCGGAAGACCTCAGCAGCGACGAAAGTCTTTACACTATCCAGACACAGAGCGGTAGAAACCAGTACGTTGCAGAAGTGTTAGTCAGAGCAGAAGACAGCACAGACAGTACGGAGCCACAGCCAATTAAATTCCAGATTGATACCGGTGCCACTTGCAGCACCATTAGCTTTGACGACTACACGAAATTAACCATGCAGGCACCCCAGCAATCACCAACCAGATTAAAATTGTACGATCAATCAACGATAACGCCTATCGGACAAACCAAGCTGCTCTGCAAAGCAAATGGCATCACCAAAAAGGTTCATTTTCAAGTCATCAAAGATGCACCTACCTCCCTTCTCTCTGGCAAAGTATGCGAAGCCTTAAAACTCCTGCAGTTCAATGAAGAATGTGTCTTGCATGTTACATCGGCCAAGCAAAATGCACTTACACAGGAACAAGTCCTACATGACTACAATGATGTATTCACGGGTCTAGGAACACTGCCAGGAGTCTATCACATCGACACAGACCCTAAGGTCAAGCCTGTACAAAACAACCCAAGACGTGTTCCCATACCTGTTAAAGAAGAGCTGAAGAACAAAATCGATGAACTCGAAGCAATGGGAGTTCTTGCCAAAGTCACAGAACCAACTCCCTGGATAAGCAGCATGGTCGTAGTCCGACAGCCAAACAAGTTGAGAGTGTGTCTGGATCCACTAGAGCTTAACAAAGCGATAATCAGAAACCACTATCCAATCCCTACTATTGAGGATGTAGCACCTAAACTGACAAAAGCTAAAGTGTTCTCAGTAGTCGATGCTAAAGATGGTTTTCTGCAAATTCTCCTTGACGAGCCGTCAAGTTACCTAACAACGTTCTGGACACCATACGGTCGCTACCGGTGGTTGAGAATGCCATTCGGCATAAAGTCAGCCCCAGAAGAATTCCAACGAAGATTAAACGAATGCGTAGAAGGCTTACCCAACATAGAAGCAGTTCATGATGACATCATCATCTATGGATCGGGAGACACTAAGCAAGAGGCCATAGAATGTCACGATTCCGCTTTAAAAGCTCTACTTGAAAGATGCAGGGATCGAGGCCTGAAACTTAACAAGAAGAAGCTCAAATTCAAGCTAGACAGAGTGGCCTACCTGGGACATGTCCTGAGCGCAGATGGAATCTCAGCCGCTCCCGAAAAAGTTCAAGCCATTTGTGATATGCCCCAACCAACCGACATACAAGGAGTGCAGCGGCTCCTAGGGGTAGTTACGTATCTAGCCAAGTTCTTACCTCAACTAAGCACAATCGCAGAGCCTCTCCGGCGTCTCACAGACAAGGAATCAGTATTCTACTGGCTGCCACAACACGGAGAAGCATTCTCGCGCATCAAGACCCTCCTAACCCAAGCTCCCATTCTACACTACTACGATGCCAGCAAAGAAGTGACCATAGAAAGCGACAGCTCCGATGTAGGCTTGGGCGCCGTCATTACACAAGAGGGTCACCCCATCGCCTACGCATCAAGAGCGCTGTCACAGACGGAGCGCAATTATGCCCAAATTGAAAAAGAATGCCTCTCTATCGTGTTTGCCACGGAGCGATTTGAGCACTACATCTTAGGAAAGGAGAATGTGCGTTCCTTAACAGACCACAAACCCCTTGTCACGATCTTCAAGAAGCCTATACTTACCAGTCCGAAACGTCTTCAACGAATGAGGTTGCGACTACAGAAGTACTCACTCAGCGTAGAGTACAAGCCTGGATCACAGATGCACATCAGTGACACGTTGTCAAGGGCGGCACTCCCTATACCTCAAGTCGAGTCCCACACAGACAACTACCAGATCTTCCAAATCCAGGAAGAGTATAAATACCGCAGAGAGATAGAGGAAACTGATATGCAAGAAGCGCTATACGTAACTGACTAAAGGCTCGACAGCATACGATGCGAGACGACTCACGATGTCTCACTACAAACACTAATGAACACCATCAAAGATGGATGGCCAGACAGCAAAGCTGCGGTACCCTTATGCATTCACGAATATTGGCCATATAGAGACGAGCTAGCCACACAGAATGGACTCGTCTACCGTGGAACCAGAGTCGTCATTCCCTTGACCATGAGAACGGAGATGACCAACAGAGCTCATGCATCCCACCTCGGTGTACAATACACTCTGAACACCGCCACGGATATAATGTATTGGCCTCGAATGACGGCCGACCTTACACAAGCAGTTCAGAGATGCAACACTTGTCAAGAAACCCAGCCAGCACTTCAAAAGGAGCCAATGATGTCCTACCCCATTCCTCAGTCTCCTTGGCAAGCAGTCGCAAGCGACTGTTTCGAGGTTAAAGGACAAAACTATGTCATTCTTGTAGATCTCTACTCTGACTACATTGAAGTTGCAAGCCTTCCCGATTTGTCCACACAGTCCCTAATAAAACAAATGAAACCCATCTTTGCAACAAATGGAAGTCCAGCAGTGTTAGTAACAGACAATGGCAGCAACTACAGCTCACAAGAATTCACTGAATTCACAAAATCCTGGGATATCAATCACATCACCTCCAGTCCGCATCACCATAAGTCAAACGGAAAAGCCGAATCGGCTGTGAAAATCATGAAGAACATTATTAGCAAGGCACACAAGGAAGGGAAGGACATGTGGAAAGCAGTCCTGGAATGGAGAAATGCACCGACCCCTGGATCATCTAGCTCACCTGCCGAAAGACTTATGTCACGGCGAACTAGATCTTTCTTACCTTGCAGCAGCCACATGTACAAGCCCGAAGTACAGACCTCAGTACCAGCCGAGATCATACACAAACGCAAACAAGCCAAACTCTACCATGACCGCAGCTCCAAGGCATTGCCAAAGTTAGTGATTGGTCAGCCCATACGTGTAAAGGCGCACCCACAACAGTCGCACAGCAATTGGGAGAAAGGAAAGGTAGTGTCAACTTCAGTGGCACCACGCAGCTACATTGTGGAAGTACGAGGACGGAAATACCGCAGAAATCGAGTGCACCTGAGGGAAACACAACCACCAGCACCGGAAACTTCACAAGCATCAGGTACCTACGAGACCGCTGCAGAGAAACCCACAAAGGAAACTCCGATTGATTCACCACATGCTGAGCAATCGGATGTTCAGCAAGATGTTTCCGTTTCTACTACTTCCCCAATCCAGAATATGACCAGATCGGGGCGAGTCATCAAGCCTCCAGACAGATACAAGGATTATGTTCAGTGACATTGAAAGACATTGATATTAGAGGATCTCAATGACTTCAGTCATTTTGAACTTTGAGTTTGTTTAAGGAACAATGTTTATTTCTATCTGATTCAATGTTCAGTTTACCAGTTACTTGGAAAGGAGATGTTATGAGAGTTATGCTAATGTATGCTAATTTATGTTAATTAAAATGAGCATGTGCTTACTGGAACTACGGAGTCCTGTCGTAGTTTGCATAACAGATAGCCCGATCTGTTGAAGCATGGAGGTTGGCATGCAGGATACCATGGCACCAGTGTCAACCTTACCTGAGACCTCACCGGATAAACACTTTTCACCTTTTGGGTGAAACACAACTGGAGCAAATACCCCACGTGACTTGCGGTTGTCTATGGCATGGATTTAAACAGCACTGTAATCGAAGTCATCATCACATTCACTGCTGTCCTGGTCGATGTGACTTCCACGGTATGTTGGCGCTTAGATTTCTTGCAGGCTCGCTCGAAGTGTTCTTCCTTGCCACAGAATTTACACGTTGCATCCTTGGCGGGGCACTTTTCGCGAGAATAGATGTCTCCCTTGCAGCAGATACAGGATTTATTTTTATCTGACTTCTTGTTGTATGGTTTTGACTTTGGCTTGAGGTGCTTTTTCTTGGACTCATTTCTTTTGTGACTTCTTGGATGGGTCTTGCGTGTATGAGGAATTGACATAGGCGTCACCGTTGTCTTCTAGCTTTTTCATAGTGACTTCCACGGCTTCGAATCTTCGCAAGACTTCTAAACAGTCTTTCCAGACACGTCTTTCCCTTTTGCCATCAGTTTGCATTTGCACTGTTTGTTTGTACACCCATGTATGAGCTTATCTAAAATGAGAAACTGAGTGTTGCCTGTAAAATTCAGCTTGACGAAATAGATCCATGATTCAGCGTGAGCACCGTCCCAGATGTACACATGGTTGAGCTTTACTCGGTCTGAACGGGCCGCTAAAGGTCCGACTAGGATCCTCTCCACCTTCTTCCTCCACATCTTGAATTGCGAAACATAATTGGTCTCAGCCAAGTTGACAATTAAGATCAAAAGTGCCTTTAAAACTGCATACAATGTCACAACTTGGCAAATTTGTCAACGACCACTTGCCTGGACTTGCAGAAGACAGTCAAAACTATTCACGGTTACAAATGGCTGTAGAGAGTCTGTAGAAGCTTTTTTTCCTGAAGAGTCTTACAGAGAGTCTCTCGTACAGAACACTGTGAAGGTGATCTGGTCGAAGAAATCGGTGCTGATGTCCATTTTAATACCCTCGCTCGTGTAGCTGAAAAAGAGTTGAATTCTCTCAGAGGCTTCGTTTACGCGTCGGGATCACCATGTTGTAGTTTAATACGTCGCTTGAAGTGAAGAGTGTTGATACCTGTTGACTGTTTTGCGACCAACTAACTGAACACTGTGAACTCAAAACAAACATGGCTTCCGCGAGCACGAGGTCGATCTCTCGGTGCCAACTGGTAATGAGCCTTAGTTATATCTGGTTATATCATGTACCAATCATGAAATGTCCATTCGGAACCTAAGTCAACAATAGGGCCGTTTATACGAGAGAAAATAGTCCGCGGATAAATAATTCGCGGACTATTTAAGCCGCGAACTGACCCGTTTATACGAGCGTGGCTAAATAAGACGCGAACTGCTCGTATAAATGGGTTCGCGGCTTATTAATCCGCGGACTATTTCCAGCCTCGTTTCCGCGCTGGTTGTCATGACTATATGGCGTGTAGACTTCCGGTCCAAAATGGCGCGGGTAAGCAAAAAAACAAAGCGCTTGGCTTTGTCGCGGAAAAAAAACAAATGTACCTTGCTATGATAAAATTCAAGTTGCCACTTGCAATGAAAGTGTATCTGGCTAAAAAAATCATAAAAAATTTCAAAGGAAAAAAAAAAGATACGCCAGGAAAACCCGAACGTTTCGTCTCTTTGCAAATTTGTAAGAGTTCCTTCTCTTCGGAACAAGACCACGTATTCCTGGAAGATTTCTTCTTACTTTCAGACTTTTCCACAGCAGAACTAGTCGCAGAGGCCATTTTTACAAGCGCTAAAAAAGGCCGGTGCTCACGCGAGAGTGACGCGAGCGCAAGCAAACCTTACGCCTGCGCAGTGAGTGTTCGCGGCTTATCCCCGTTTATACGAGCAAGTTCGCGGCTAAAATAGTCCGCAGCTTATTTAAGCCGCGCTCAAAACCCGCGGCTCAAATAGTCCGCGGACTATTTAAGCCGCGGAGGGATTAAGCCGCGAACAGTCCATTTTGTACCGTTTATACGGGTCAGTTCGCGGCTTAATAGTCCGCGGATTATTTATCCGCGGACTATTTTCTCTCGTATAAACGGCCCTAATATTACAATGTATCTTGCACTATCCGGAAGAACTCTAGAATAACCTAGAATGCAACAAACACAAGCGTCATGTTCCTAGAGCGTTTGCTAACCATTACAATCCGGCGGCATTGGCATTTAAAATCCATTGGTTTTCAAATTAATGAAATACAGCCTAAGAAAACACACAAATTGAAACCATCTCTTGCTCCCTCGTTTCGCTGGGACTGACAGTACTGTGGTAGTGCTTGTGGATTTTCTTATCGTATTAATATCAAAACCCCTTTTGCTGCGGTTGGTGACAGATAATTCGAGTAATAAGCATCCCTGACACTGACATTTTATCGCCTATAAAAAAAGTGACCCAAGCATCACTTGCATTTTATAAATCGGGCGGCTTGGCACAAAGCTAGCCCGATTAACAAAAACAAAATCACAGAAAATAATTTCTTTGTGTGAAAGTACCGGACCTTACATGTCAAACGACCGGACGTCAAACGTCCGGCCTTCGGCCTCAAACGAAACTTCTGCTCTATTTATTACTAAAATATACTAATTGCGGTGTTCATTTATCAAATCTCATCTTTTAATGACTCTAGTCATTGTAAGACGCGGTTTGGAAAGTCCAAAGTGCAATTCGTAATGCTATTTGCCTTAAGCAAGAGGATGACTTGAGATAAGTTAGATTGCTTGTGCATTTCGTTGAGTACACTTCTCCATTTGGTAACATCTACTAACTAACAAAGGTAAACTTTTTATTGCATATTTTCTAGTAGACAAAAAGCGACGGAATAATCCTACTCTGTCCATTTGAATACATGTTTCACTATTTTAGTCTAACGATTGTTTATTATTGCTGTATGTTGCTACGTTGTTGATAATTATTTAAACTGGCTGAGCTTTTGCCGTAGTCATTTCAGTAATCAGTAGGACTGTCGCCAATTCTCGGCGTACGGTTATTGGACATAACTCTACATAACGCTTCGGAATCCATGAATGGCTTGTCAAACCATTCAAAATATGGATTATGGATGTACTATTGAAGATAACGTTCAAACGTAAAAAGATAAATAATCAGTTTAATGTTTTAATAAGATTTCGTAAATTAATTTCAAAGGACACAATTCTTAAACTTTACTGGGCTTTTACTCTACCACACTTTTAGAGTTATTATTGGTCTGGTGGTATGGCATTTTTGTGGTTCCCGCAATTCTGACAAACTGGAAGTTTTAAACAAGCGAATATTGAGATTTATCCTATAAACTCAGTTAACTTTCTCTCTATGATAGACTCAGTGTATCCTTATTTTACTTTGCAAAAACCTATTTTAACTACTTTCCGAAGTACATGAAAGATATGTTAACTTTTCGTTCTGTCAACTACAACCTAAGTGGCAATCATATTCTTTCCCTCCCCAAGCCACTAACTTATGAAATTCGCTCCCTGACAATATTCGGTCCTCTTTTATACTTCTTGAATTTAAAAATGTGATCAAACAATGTATTAGTTTCAATTAGCATAGAAAATTATGTATACAGTGTAAATATTTATTTTTTGTAAATTTTATTTTTTGCATTGTTATATGTTATTTTACTCGAAGAAATTAGCTTCACAAGCTACACTTAAATTAGAGTTAGAATTAGAAGTAGAAGTGGTGGTGGTGGCGATGGTGGTGGTGGCGATGGTGGTGGTGGCGATGGTGATGGCGGAGAATTGTGGTGGTGGATTTGCAAAAACAGCCTCGAATAATAAATTTCTTGGATATTAAACGTGGCGTTATAGAAATATATCAGTTCCCGAAATCTTTACAATCCCCGTCCGAGTTCTAAAGTTTATTACTGCGGAGGAAATAATTGATCAGTTAAATAAAGACATTATTCAAACGATAAAACAAAGTGTATTTACTTACACAGAGATGAACCAAACGTAAAATCGGTTAAGAGGAAACCTTTGCTTCCGAAAAAAAGCCAACAAAGCTTTAGGCCTACAATACGGCCTCATAGTGAATTCGCGCTACGTCCGTAAAGTAATTTCATTTTAATATTTTGTTCTTGATTCAGCCTTATCATTTGTGGAGTACATGGATTTGAGTTGTTCTAAATAAAACAGCTTTTGTTGACATAATGATTTGATGTTACCTTAATGCGATTTGTTATTATTAAATTTATTTAAACTTAATCAAAGTGGGGGTTTATTGTTTTAGCACGCACATGTAATTGGCTGTTTTGTTAAGTTTTCTGAGGTGCTAATTTTTCATGCAAATTTAGAGTAGAGTGTTCGCATAATTAAAAGTTTGAACATTGAAGCTACCGGAAAAGAAATTAAAACTTAAAGTGGGTGATGGCTGGGAAACTGAAACTCGATATAGAGTCTAGCGATGAAGCGGCAATGAGAATGTTGCGGAAAATACGAATGGATGATAAAATCGCTGCTTTGACTGAGACAAACTTCAACTTTCTACAATTTGAATAGCTTTCTTTTTAACCTACAACTCTCCCTGCTAAGCTTGGCTGACAGATCAATTTTCGTGACAAAATCCTGCAACGAAGCCAAGCATGACAAAAATAACGTGTTCACGGCCGTTTCCGGTGTGCGACAAATACAGATCCTGTTATTTCTGAGGGAAATACTAGAGGTTAAAATCTTTCTTACATAAAATCCAACATGCCGATAATGGCCAAAGCAACACACTAACTGCAATGCGAAAACGGACGCTAAAAGAGTTTAAACTCTACAAGAGCAAAAACCACAGGAAGCTAAAGACAGACTTGACCTCTAGTCCCTTGCACGCGGCATTTGAAAGGTTTTAAGAGCGACTTTCTCTACCGACCGGGTGAGATCGGAAAAACCTGGCGGGAGGTCGAAATATCAAGCACCCAAATATTTCACCCAGAGATACCCTTATGTGTCCTAGTAAATGTGAGAAACTTATTTTGTTGTGGAGTTAAATATATTTTTAGAAAATAATGAAAAGCTCAAGACGGCCGGATTTGCCCAAAAATCACAAATCCGACCTCAAATACCGAGAGGTTCAAATCGATCTCGCGCACACGCGCAAAGCAAAATATTATAATTATTTTCAAATCACTTGATTTAGATGATAATTCTGAGCTGTTTGAGCTATAATAGAAACATAAAGCGCTTTTATTTTATTTTTGGCGGCTTTGCAAAAGTTGATAAAATTTCAGATTTTAAAAATACCGAATTATACACTGTTTTCGAATTATTAAAAACACACTCGGTATAACTCGTAATTCCTTCAAACTTTCAAAATAGCAAGTACATGAGTTATATTTCAGCTGTGCATAAAAATTTGTTTGGTAAAATTTGATTCTGAGGAGACCGGCTGCATGTTATTTGACCTAAATTGGGCTAAGCTTACAGGCAGAAATGTAAACATTCGGTACCGACTTTTGTCTAACCAGCTATACAATCGTCCCGAAAACGATGCAGTTGCTCTAAAAGCTATCCAAATTCAAAATCCCCTTGAAATTAACACTCATTATGCAGCTTACCTGGATTCTCGTAGGATTTACAGTCCTGTAATTCTTGTATTTGTTCTGTTCGAACGGGGATTGAAGAAACATTTCCAGACCACTGTTGAAGTGTATTCCATCCCTGGCTAAATTCTCGCCTTTGACGTCCTATTTTCTTTACGTGCATTGATAGTGACTTTTATATGTATCTCCCTAAGCTTTGTATCTGATAATTTTCTCGGTATCTCTAACTTTTGAGGGTGAAACGGGCAAATTTCTGGCCAACTTGAAAGGTCCTGCAAGGCGCCGAAACGACAACTGAAATATGATCGCAACAGTGCCCTGTCACGCAATATGCAGACTCATTATATTGTAACGCAAGACTTACTCCTCACTAGGAGTAAGTGGGGAGGTGGTTGGGGAATTTTATGACGCATAATTTTTATTCACCAGTGTCTTTATTTTGCACAACCGCCGCTTTGATAAGGGTTAAATGCCAGACTATTTTAACATACACAGAAACTATCCAGCAAATGAATCAAAACGGTTCATTACAACCGACACTAGTTTGGAGAACTTGAGAAAACAAAACGTCTACAACTCTATGGCTCCGCAAACGGCTACTTTGTTTTAAGTGATATTTACTTATAACCACTTACGTGCAAACTAGTTTTGTATACTTCAATATCATATGAGCTGGTGGATCCAGTTGAGGAGGGGCTCAGCGTCGCTCCTACCCAGTCCCCCGAAAATAACATGACATGGGCAAAAACGTTTGAGAATGTTTCAAAACCCAGCCTATAAATGTATGTTCAAAATGTTTATAAAAAGTAATACAAATTTACTGCGCGTATCGCGTTAGAGACTTTGACTGCCCATTTTGGTACCCAGGGCGTCGCGGTCAGCGGAAACTAGAGACAAGTCCCCCGGCGGGCGTCGGGTAGGAAGCCAATTTAACATCTATCTTATCCCTTCCCTGCTGCGCGCCTTGTCTTGCGTAATACATACCAGGGAAATATTACGAACACCCTCGGTGATGTCAGAAGTCTTCGGGTCTTGGCGCGCGGTTTTCGTTCGTTCATACAGAGTTGATCTTCATTCACTGCAAATTCCTATTGACATGAAAGAAATGTCTCAGTTTAAGAAAGCGACCACTATAAATAGAATGAAACCTCCAAGGGACGGACCATTATTTTTCTGGAGGGCGGGGAAGATCCTCTTTTGACGTTGTTCCCACAGGCCATCATACTCGTACCACCCGGCCTAGCTGTGGTACCAGTGGTGAAGGCAGGCACATTGCTGATTTAAAATGATTCCCATCGCCATAGGTTACTCCAAATAACTAGCTTGTAAACAGTTATTGACCCATCAGTTTTGATGGTGATATCGTCAGGAAGATGACAGACTTCTGAAACTCGCCCATCTCTCGGACAGAATGTCAACGTTAAATGGCAAGGCAAGCGGCATTCCTTAAATGAAAACCCGGACCTTAAGTCCTGGCACAACAAAGAGTTTTTTGGCTGCTTTTTGCGAAGACAAGGTGAAGGAGTTGTCTTGTGTAGCCAAATGGAAAGAATCATCACTGAGCAATATTCAGTTTTGGAACTAATATTTTTTAATAATTTATCTGACTTCTCTGCAAACATTTTGTTTTACACATATCGTGTTTGCAAACAACTATTTTGTCTTTTCAGGCCCTGCAAACATTTTTTTCAATATTTCTTATCCCCCCCCCTCCAGAAAAATAATGGTCCGTCCCTAATTTCAAAATAAATTTGTGTAGCATAGCTTACCTGATCCCACAGGTAAAAATATTTCTGTTATATTGAGAATATGCTGCGAAATCTGTTTGCTGATGCCGCGATCTGCGGCGCGCGACTTTTACAGATGGTTCGACAGCTGAACTGGTACTCGACAGCGCGATGAACCTTTTCGCCAACCAATGCCCAAGGAAGAGCGATGGGCCGAGCAAATATCCAGGTCATTGATGTTTGAGGGCAAAGTAAAGATCAACGATCTTGCCAAGATAAGCTCGACCTCAGTGTCGAGGGAGGCGGCGGACATCAAATTTAGGGAGCTCATGTGATTAGAGATGTCCTTCTCGCAAGACACAAGTGGAACAATCACACCGTCTTTCTTGCTGCGTGGATCTTTACCGCACTGGCCGCCATATAACCGCTTGAAAGAACAACTTTTCTCCATTTCACTGTCTCGATCAAAAATATAACCCTAACTTCTAGCAAGCGTAAACAACAACTGAGGACTCCACTGAGGGGACTTTTAGCGGCTGCGCTGCCCTGTCAATCAATTTAGAGGTACTTTAAAACAGACCGATTTTCGAATTGCAGTACACACAGATCTGTCTTGTTATTGTACATGATTGCAATCTTTATTGTCTAAAACCTTTATTAGTTTGAAGGAATCTCGCCGTGGTATTGGCCATCATTATGTTAGGGTAGGATGTAATTTTACAAAACGCGCATCAATAGTTTGAAAGTTATAGTAAAGTTACGAGTTGATTCTAGTTATTTCCTTCAATGATGACTATAAGTGCCCAACTTTTATCGCAATTTTGACACTTTATCAGTGCAATCTCAATTCAATTTGGGCTTTGTTTTTAAAACAACAGGCTGAGAGGTATGTGCGTAAATCTACACTATAATTCGCAGCACCTGCGACAACAAACGAAGGAGTGCGCAACACAATTATTTTTGCGTGCGTAGCTTCACTATAGAAATTATTATTACAATTGCAAAACAGTCATTCCCAATAATTGTGACATTCAGTAAGCGAACTTAGTTTTCGGAATCAAATTATGACAAACCAATTCTTCTGCACAGAACCAAAATAAGCACTCTATCAAAACTTGTTTTCCCGGCTTTTCATTTTCGAGATTGGGCTGCGGAAAATGCTGAAACAAATACACGAATGTTTTAATCAGAAATATTTCTTTTTAGTAAGTTATAATATTTGAAAAAAATACGAGGTTACGTTTTATCCTCTATTTATTATGTTTTCAAAGAGAAATCGTGTTTTTAACTCGCGTTACAATAATGATACTCTGCGTATTGCGTGACAAGGCACTGTTGCGATCATATTTCAGTTGTCATTTCGGCGCCTTGCAGGACCTTTCAAGTTGGCCAGAAATTTGCCCGTTTCACCCTCAAAAGTTAGAGATACCGAGAAAATTATCGGATATAAAGCTTGGGGAGATACAGATAAAAGTCACTACCAATGCACGTAAAGAAAATAGAACGTCAAAGGCGAGAATTTAGCCAGGGATAGAATACACTTTAACAGTGGTCTGGAAATGTTTCTTCAATCCCCGTTCGAACAGAACAAATACAAGAATTACAGGACTGTAAATCCTACGAGAATCCAGGTAAGCTGCATAATAAGTGTTAATTTCAAGGGGATTTTGAATTTGGATAGCCTTTAGAGTAATTGCATAATTTTCGGGACGATTGTATAGCTGGTTGGACAAAAGTCGGTACCGAATGTTTACATTTCTGCCTGTAAGCTTAGCCCAATTTAGGTCAAATAACATGCAGCCGGTCTTCTCAGAATCAAATTTTACCAAACTAATTTTTATGCATAGCTGAAATACAACTCATGTACTTGCTATTTTGAAAGTTTGAAGGAATTACGAGTTATACCGAGTTTGTTTTTAATAATTCGAAAACAGTGTATAATTCGGTATTTTTAAAATCTGAAATTTTATCAACTTTTGCAAAGCTGCCAAAATTAAAATAAAGGCGCTATAATTATGTATTATAGCTCAAACAGCTCAGAATTATCTTCCTAATAAAGTGCTTTGAAAATAATTATAATATTTTGCTTTGCGCGTGTGCGCGAGATCGATTTGTACCCCTCGGTATTTGAGGTCGAATTTGTGATTTTTGGGCAAATCGGGCCATCTTGAGCTTTTAATTATTTTCTAAAAAAATATTAAACTCCACAACAAAATAAGTTTCTCACATTTACTAGTACACATTAGGGTATCTCTGGGTGATATAGTTGCGTGTTTGTATTTTCGACCTCCCGCCACGTCTCACCCGGTGAATAGGGAGAGTGTCTCTTAATACTCAGTCTTTTATGTAAAAGACCTGTGTTTTTACAAAAAATATATAATTGTAAAAAAGCTGCTTTTTTACAAAAATATATAATTGTAAAAAGGCAGCTTTTTTACAATTATATAATTGTAAAATTATATAATTATATTATTGTATAATTATATAATTGTAAAAAAACTGCTTTTTTATGTAAAAAAGCTGCTTTTTACAAAAATATATAATTGTAAAATGACAGCTTTTTTACATAAAAATTTGTTTTTTTACAATTACATAATTGTAAAAAAGCTGCTTTTTTACAGATACTTATTTTTGTAAAAAAGCAGCTTTTATACAATTATGTAATTGTAAAAAAAAAGCTTTTTTACAAATATATATATATGAAGAACGCCCTTTATAACTTTCAAAACATTATTTTTGTACATATAAGTCGCACTCAAAAGAATGTTCTTTCAACAAAAAAACTCTTTATTTACACCCAACGCGTTTCGGCGTCTGCCTTTATCAGGGGTGTTTGTTTGGTTCTAATTACAATTGATTAGAGTAAATTATCTTGACGTAGATAGTGATCTTGTAATCATGCGTTAATTATGGTTAATTATGCGTTAATTATGGTTAATTATGCGTTAATCATGCGTTAATTATGGTTGTTGATGTTAATAATAATAATAATAATTAATAATAATAATAATTATTACGTGTTACGTGCGGACTAGAGTAGAACGCCCTTTATAACTTTCAAAACATTATTATTGTACACACTACTTTATAAAGGTCCTTTGCGGATCTTAACTCTGGCCTATACGTCTATTCAGTCCGGTAGGTTGCAGAGTTTTTAGCTTTCTTTGCCAAAATATCTCCCTTGTGCGGAGTAATTCCTTTTTTCCTCGTTCAAAAGTCATATCAATACGTTTTATTTGCTCGATAATTGTGATGGTGACGTCATTGTCAAAGTTATGAGTTCTAGGGTTAAGAAGAAAGTGCTCCGCGAGTTCACAGCTCCTGACTGCCTTTTTAATGTGGTTTCTGTGGTTGTTTAGTCGCAGGTTGAAGCCTGTCTCACTCTTTCCTACATACTGTAATCTGCAAATCTTACATTCAATAATGTAAATAACCCATGTCGATTGGCAATCCACTGTATGGTATATATCAAAGACCATGTCCTGGGTGCCTGTGAAGGTGGAGGTTTTATTTATGCGTGTGCACCAGCTACATTTAGGTTTATTACAGGGACCACAACCTCCCGTTGTGGAGGTACCTTCTCCAGGGGTTTTGCTTCAGTTTCAGTTTGGCGCTCACAAGTGTATCCCGGAGATTTTTGGGTCGTCTATATGCGATTAATGGTGGTTCGTGGAAAATGCGGGCTAACCTTTCCTTCGATTGGAGAAAGGGCCAGTGTCTATTCGCTCTTTCTGCGATAAATGTGGTATGGGGGTTGTGTGTAGTTACAAAGGGAATGCGGTTAGTCGTTTCCTTATCCCTGGTGCGCAAACTTTCTTCCTGCGTAAGAGAGAGAACTTTTCGCATCTCGGTTAGTACCATTTTTCTCTTGTAGCCGCAAGCGATGAAAAAATTAGCATATTCCATTATCCTCTGTTCTAGTATGTCCGTTGACGAGCATATCCTTCTAAGTCTTAAGGCCTGGCTGTACGGAATGCTGTGTTTCAAATGTGGCGGATGCGCCGAGGTCCAGTGTAGGTATGGTCGGTGGGTTTCTGGTATACATCCGTGCTGAGGTCACCTTTCGAATTCTTTATGACCTTCGTGTCAAGAAAATTCACGGAACTGCAGGAGATTTCGTGCGTGAATTTAATCAGTGGTACCACGCCGTTAAGATACTCAATAAATGCTGTAAGAGAGTCCTTGTTACCTTTCCAAATTAGAAATATATCATCGATGAAACGTACCCAGTCAATAATACCGTTGAACCAATCTGTCTGGTAAACAAATACATACATACATACATATTTATTGTAACTCCCTAAAAGGGTTTTTCAGTTACAAAGTGGATAAAATAAAATACAAAGAATAACAATTAATTAATAAATATAAGTTATGTATATTCCTAATTAAATTAAATTAAGTTAAAAGTAATTGTTTAGTTAATTTCGATTTAAATGCTTTTACAGAATTTACATTTTTAAGATCGTTACTTAAATTGTTCCATAGTTTGGCTCCGCGGTACGTAAAAGAACGCTGACCGGTGGCCAATCTGCATCTCAAAATGTTCAGATGGTTGCTCTGTCTTGTAATTCTAGCATTGGTATGAGTCGGCCCATATACACGTTTGCAAAGTTGGGAGCAGCTCTAGTACCCATTGCCGTTCCTTTAACTTGTATACAATTTTCATCATTAAATGTGAAATTGTTCAGTTTAAGTACTTTCTCGAGGAGGCAAGTTAATGTTTTAGCCGAAGGTCGGCTCGGTCCGCTTTTTTCGAATTCCTCCTCGACTATGGTTAGTCCATCATCTGTGTCAATAGAATACAATACAATACAATACAATGCAATGCAATGCAATGCAATGCAATGCAATGCAATTCAATACTTTATTTTCACATTTCCGTGACATTTTTTGTTACAAGAAAAAATATATCTAGCTAAACTAAAATTACTAAAACAATAGGACGAATAACTAAATATAAATACCGTTTTGAGGAAATGCCTAGCGTCTAAGTAAACCATACAGTTTTCTAGTTAGACACTAGTCTTGTGTATAGACTGGAGACATCTAGGGTAACTAAAATTCTGTTTTCTGGTACTCTTCCTAGTTTTTTCAATCTTTTGATAAAATCTGTGGTATCTCTTATGTATGTATATATATATATATATATATATATATATATATATATATATATATATATATAGCTGAATTTATGTAAAGGTGGTCAACGAAAATTACAGCAATTTCACTACAACAAGCCCAAACAAGGGTTTTTATGAGCCCGATCAGCCCGAAAATCACAGAGAAGAGAGAGAAGAGGGAAAGGGAGCGAGAGCGAGAGAAAAAAGACTAGCAACAGTCCTTAGTTTTTATATTGGGGGGTTTGGAGAAAAAAAAACAAGGCCAAGAACGCTCACAAACGCTTACTTGGGGCGACCCCCTTTTCAAAAATCCAGGTAGATATATATATATATATATATATTTCTTTTTTTTTTTTTTTGGGGGGGGGGGGGGGGGGGGGGGGGGGTTCAAAATTGTTGCAAACGGGGGGCGTACCTGCCTGTAGGCCAAGTAAGCACTGGCTTACAAAGTTTTTTTTTTAATTTATCAGCTATAAAATGACAACGTGATGTCTTTCCGTATAGTATGCTATGTTTACCTTTTCTTTTTTCAACTTGTGCCTCCTGGGTTACTGGTAAAAACTGGCCATATATAAAAACTGGCCATATATATATATATATATATATATATATATATATATTAATTTTTCTTTGTGATGGTCAAGAAGCCAACTCCAATTGGACTTTCAGATGTTTATATTTAAGTGCTCAAGTGGAGCACTTAAATATAAACATCTGAAAGTCCAATTGGAGTTGGCTTCTTGACCATCACAAAGAAAAATTAATTTACAAAACTTCAAGTCCCCACGATCGCTACAGTGATCCTCCAAATTTGGACTACTTAGGGAGCATTGTCTGAGGGACCCATCACAAAAGTTAACGGAATTATATATATATATATATATATATATATATATATATATATCATCTTGCATTTGTCTAACTACTGGACACTGTATTTAGGCTATTAACTTACATTTGAACTTCTAAATTTTCATTCTCTCAGAATGGCAAATTTTCAGTCCAGCAACAGCGCAGCAGATGGTTACAAACAAGCATCGATTTCCGCGCAAAAAGTGGACGGGGAAACGTTCATCGAAACAGACGTTTGTCCTCAAGCTGGAGACGCCATCCTGGATTTAGGCTGTGGTACAGGAGAGCTTTCTGCGCACCTAGCTTGGCTAGTAGGACCCGAGGGACAGGTTATCGGCGTTGATCCTGACAAGAACCGAATTGAGTTGGCTCGACAATCTCACAATGAAATAAAAAATCTCTCATTTGTGGAAGGAAGCGCGTCAAACGTTCTCGGAATGGGTTCAAATGCATACGACATTGTTTTCTGCAACGCTGCTCTTCACTGGATGCCAGACAAGCAACAGGTCTTCAGAAATATTTTTGAAAGTCTTAAAGTCGGTGGGAAGATAGCCATTAACTACCTCGACCATCTGCCCCCGTTTGAGTTGAACGCTTATAAGGAACTTAATCCAGAGAACGCGGATCGTATTTGCCGGAGGTATCAATGCGAGTCGAAGGCAAAGATCGAGCAGTATTGTTTATCAGCGGGATTTGAAATCATCAAGAGTTACGAGACTGACAGCGAAGAAATGATCTTCAAAAACATCGCGAGCCTGCTTAAATGGCACTGGTCGACTACACACGGCGTTTTTGATCTTTCGCTTATCACTGAGGAGCGTTTGCAAAGGTATCTTGCTCCGTACCTTTGCAATGATGATAAAAACAACATTGGAGAAATAAGAGTGAAGTTGCCTGTGTGCCGACTGATAGCTGTTAAGGGAATAGGTCAAAACTAACGGTTCTCGGCCAGGACGCACTGTTTTACAAAAAGACTAGTAGTCCCTTTCCCATCTCACAAGATGGTATCTTTAATTGTTGGTATAGCCCCCATTCTATCAGGTGTAGAAACTATACTTAAAAGATTTAAACATTTGTGTGCCGTTTTACTAGCAATATAAGCTTCATGTAAGTAGTTAGATATTCACGGTATCCGGTGCATCCGAAGCCCCCCAGCTAGTTTTAACGTAAAAACCTTACTGTCAATTTTCACACATAGTGAATTATATGACTCGATTGATCCTTTATGTTAAAACCACCAGAACTCAACAAAAATATTCCAGAATCTCATTTTTCAGTTTCTCCTAAAATTTAACAGCATAAATAAATGCTAACTTTCTGTCTAAATTTACCAGAGACATTTTTTCATTGATTGTAAAAGTGCCACTTCATATTCCTGTCAAATAGAGCATATTCTAACTATCCTAAATTTCACATAAGATAGAAAACGTTCGTACTATGGGGGCCTTCGGGATCCACCGGATACCGTGAATATCTAACTACTGTCTCAAAAAATATTGGGGGGACCAAATATTTTTTCATTGGGAGAAAAATCATCTCAATCTCCAGTGTCCTCTCGCAAATGTATCTATGCCATTTTTCAAAATCACTCTCTTGTCATCATTGGCAGACAGTGCAATCTTCTCCATTCGTTCTGTAAAAAGATGATGTTCTCTGCTGCGAATGACATTTTGCGTCCTGAGTATTTTTTCTTCTCCTTTTAAACATTTCATAAAGTTGTCAAATCGCAGCTGGTTTTTAATCACACATTTTTTCACGCCTTTTGCTTTCTTTTCTTCTTTTCCTTCGTTCAACAGGAAAGCATAAAGTTTTGGTCTCAGCGCAACAAATTCTGTTATGGTTTTTCCAGCGCATTCATCTTTCATCAGCCCAATCTTTTTTTTGTTTTCTTTGATAATAGGCAGTCCATTTATTACTGCAGGATGATCTCTGGAAAAGTCATTTGTGTCAAACCATTCTAGAACATCATCTCCAATGTCTGCATAGAAATCTTCTGTTCCAATCTCATAGACAAGTGAATCTGTATCTGTGTAAAGAACTTTCAAATCTTTCCACTTTTCTTTTGCATAGCCATAATGAAAGTTATACATCAGGGTTTTCGACAAATCCAGGATTGACATGCCCACATAAACTGGTTTGTTCATGCGGACTTGTGTCTTTCTCATCTTTATCCCAATCAAAAATTCATCGAAAATCTGCAGATCAGCAAAGTTTGGCTTGTTGATTAGTTTTTCTGCTCTTTCGACATCTTTAACCAGTTCAATGGAAACGCGCTTCCTTACGTTCTCCATTGTCTTCCCAAATACTGAGTTGTTCATCAGTTTGAAGAAATCTTTTTCAAAGGCATTTTTTGCGTTCATTCTCAGCTTTGTGTTTGTCTCAATATATGATTTCATGAAGGCAGCTTCCTGAAATGAAATTCCTCTCCAAATCTTTTTCAACTTCATTCCCAGGGAAAGAAAGAGTTTCAGATTTTCTCCGTGCAGAACCATTCTTTTTTTATCTCTCAGATTTTGAGTTAGCTTCCACACTCCATCTAGCTTCAAACTTTCTGGAGCAAGCGGAAAATCATTTTGGTCATCGTGCAGTTCATCTGGATATTCCAGATCTACTTCCAGGATGCATCCTACACCTTCTCCATCAACAAATGCCTTCCATTTAGATGGATCATCCATCCAGACGAACTTTCCAACTGGAAGAGGCTTTGACATTGCCCATCCATAAAGGTTATTTGCGTCCAGATAAACCAAAAACTTTGCTTGCTGCGTTTCATTAAAATCTTTCATAAATCGATTATTTGCCTTTGCGTATCGCTTGAATGCATTGGCATTTCCACCTCTCATCCCTCGTTCAACCATCAGCAGCATATCTACGTCGTTCAGAAGCTGCAGTGAAACTCCAGTCATTTTCAGCATAGCATTCCATGCCATTCCAGGGGTTGTGAAAAACTGTGCAGGATCCAGACCATAGTTTTCTTCACAAAGTTTTCTGAAGTTTTCAACAACATCGGCCAGCAACAACACATCTGTTTTCAGATAGAGATCGTGGAACTCTCCCATGTTTTTCATCTGCCATTTCTGCCAGACATGTTTTGCGTGCTCAAAATCTTCTTCTCCGATCCCCGAGTCATTTAAGCTGGAGAAAAACGCTTCTTTCTCTGGAAGTGGCTCTGCAAACTTTTCAAATGAATCCATGAATTCATAGGGATAAACTCCTTTTCTTGTCATCAAGTCAAACTTTTCTCCCTGGAAAAACCTAGCAGTTTCTTTCAGATCTGTCTTGGGAAGATTACCAGCCAGATTTCCCAGAGAAGAAGCCATGAATTTGAAAGAATCCAAAAATCTGATTTCATGTTTGACAATGATTTCTTTTCCCTCAGATATCTTTTCTCTTTTCAGCTCAAATTTCAGGGAGAAAGAGATATATTTTTCTTCATTATTGGGGATGCATTGTATCTCCAGAATTTCATCCAGCAAACCCAAGGCTCGCACAAAAAGATGTGAGTCATAGTTCGCCAGATTATGGAAAAATACTGGAGTGAATTTTGGTCTCTGAAACATTCTGTTACAAGAGCGATGTGCAGCTCCTCTGAATTTTCCAGTAAAATGACAGTGATCTCGTACTTTCATCTTTTCTCCTTCTCTCTCAAATCCACCTTGACACAGCCAGCACCATGATGTTTGATTGAACACATGCCATTCTTCTGGAGTGAGCGGATCCATGGGCTTTGGCTTCAGTTTCAGTTGAGCAGTTTTTACTTCCTCAATGAGTCGTCGCACAAATTCTTTTGGAAGCTCAGCTGAATCTTTTTCACTCCCAGCTCTTTGCAGGACAGGCTCCATTTTCAGAAAAGGAGAGACGAGATGAAAAGCGAATCCACATGGGAGATGCTCTTGTATTTTCTGCGTTTGTTTCATCTTTCCTGCATCTTCCACAGGTTTCAAAATTGACTCAAAATCAGCGTAACCGACAACTGGAACATGAATCATTTTTGAGAAGTTACGGAATGAACATGTTTGTCCTTCAGGCATAACAACATTTGTTGCTTTAAATTCTACGCAGTTGATCTTGTGTTTTTTCAAACTGTCTTCACTGGGGAATGAATTTATACATCTTTTACAGAAGAATCTTTTTCGTTTTGTTTTGGAAACTTGTGATCCAGCCAAACGAGAAAAGTTTTTCACGATGCAGAAGTGACTTTTGAACTCCTTTTTGAGCAGCAGCAGATCCACGTGTTTTTCTTTTTCTTCATCTGTTGCTCTCAGGGTAAAAAGTGTTCTGTCCCATCCAAATACACTTACAGAAATGTTGTTCCTTTTCTCAAATTTTCCGATATCTTCCAGAGTTGTTGGAAATGAAATGCCACTCCAATCGAGTTTTTCAGCTTGTTTTTTCAGCAGAGGTGTGATTCTTTCCGGGTTCTGCGCCACCCAGTTCATTGCTCTTGTCATGCACCATTTGAAACACATTTCATCCTCGTTTTTCATGTTCACTACAGCGTTCTTGTTTGCCACTTCTTTTGGGAGAGGGATCCATGAAGATCCTCCCAGTGGTCTCCACCGAATGAGATGAAGCTCTAATCTGATCACTCGTTCAAACGTCCAGTTTGATCCTCTTTGGTTGAAGTTTTCCAGGTTGATCAGCATTTCTCTGCTCATTTGATCAAACAACTCGCCTGCGTCATTTCCTTCTAGATTTCTTTTCATTCGGGAGTGGGAGAAAGGTGTTTCTTCAATCACGCCGTCGTCACTCAAGTCGGGTTTCACCAGCAGAGAGACCAGAATGCACTTTACTTTTGTCTGCCGATTTTGTCTTATCAGCTCAATAACTTCACTCCTCACTTTCCGGAGAAAATCTTGTGGAGTTGGGGAGTCATCTCCTTGAATGATCAGTTGTCTGGCAAATCCTCTCAAAGCAGATTTTCCTTCTTCCACGATCAGCCTTTGCCCCCACAATGCAGCAATCTGTCTTTTCAGTCGTTCAACTGCAGGAGTTGATCTTCTCCTGATTTCCGCATCATCCACATCTTCCAACCAAGTCGCCCAGTCTGAAATATTTTCTGTTTGTTTTTTAATGATTGGCGGAATTCTTCTGGGAGGAACTCTTCTTCTCTCCGGAACCAGCACTGGAACATTAAGTCTTATTTTCTTCATCCAGAGGGTTAACTTTTCTGCGCTGATTGTTTTTCCCACCTCCAGTCCATAGATTTTCAAAAAGAAAGTTGACCAGATCATCTTTCTTCATTCGAGACCATCCTCGCAATCCGGATGATCGCGCAAATGATTTCCATGCAGTCAACGTTGACATTTTATTTGGGGCTAAAAGATTTTTTCTCCATTTAAAATGAAGTTTTCAATCCAAGAGGAAGGAAAAGAAAAGCAAATCTTTTTCACATTCAAAGAAGCTCAGGAACAAACTGGTCTTCCCTCAAAAACGATTGTGAGAGTTCTGAAATCAGACAACACAAAGTATTTCAGAAGAGCGGATAAAAAAACTTTTTGGATTCAGGCAGAAGAAGAGTCACCATTTATCCAGATTGATGGAGAAGATTTTTTCACCGCAGAGGAAATTCAGGAACGATTTGGCTTGTCCAGAACAGTTTTTTTCAATCAACTCAACAAGAAAAAAACTCATTTTCTGGATTCAACTGAGAAATCTCACGATGTCACTTGGAAATCTCCCAGACTGGAAGAATTTCTCGATTTGATGAAAGAGAAAGCTATGGTTGAAAAAGTTCTTCATTTTCGCTCAAGAAAAGGAATACCAAAAATGGACTCAGATAAAAAGTCTGCGATAAACAAATTCGTTGACCAAACTTGTCAAGCCACATTTTGAATTTTCTATCCATTGGATAAAAAATGAACAAAGAAAAACTTTTCACAATCGAGGGGCAAGATTTCTTTTCTCTGGAGGAAATCAAAATTGCACTGGCTGAAATAAGAAATCATGCAACTTGGATTGATCCTAAATTTTACAAAGCAACAAGTGGGTTGACGGAGGAAGAAATCGCATGGATGCATTGGGCTGAAATTGAAACCAAGATTCAGAAAGCTGTTGACAAGGTAAATGGTTTTCTTCCAGTCAAAAATGAAAAAGACAGACAGTTTGGAGAAACGGATTTGGAAATAAAATGATTTTTTTATCTCCACCAAGAAAATGAATCCTGAAAAAGTCTCTGTTTCCAAGATCACTCTTGAAGAACCTCAAAAACGAACCTCTGGAAAGATCTCATATTGTCTGCTCCCCTGTTCTCTCGATGGCAAAAAACTTCAACTGAAACTCAAAACAAAGTTTAAAATCTTTGCTCATGAAGGAGATTCTTTTTCACTGGGGATCAATCTCCCTGAAGAAAATATCTCCTTTTTCCGCGATCTGGAAGCTCATCTTCGCTCAGCTGCAATGAAAAAACAACCAGAAGTGAAAAAACTTTCTCCATCTTTTGCTAAGTTTCACGCGGAAGATTTTTCTCTCTTGAAAACGGATAAATCTGAGCAGGAAAAGATCTTCGCCAAGATTTATTCTTCCAAAATCCCCAAAACAGATTTCTCTTGTCGTTTTTGGGAGCTGGCAAATGGGAAGACGAAGAAAAAACCTATCTGGAAACAAAAAGAACTCATTGGCATGCCACTTTTTGGGCAAGTTGTCTTTTCTGTCAAACATCTTTTCTGCGGAAATGTAAAATCTATCACAGCGATTGTTGATGAAGTTCTTGTGGAGGAGATGGTGCAAAATGCCTCAGCTTTTGATGATTATGAAGATGTAAATGAGGATGATGAGGATGAAAAAGATATTCCTTCTTTAAAATGAACTAAAAATACAGGGAGGCATGTAAGGATATGATGCACTTGCAAACTTATTTAGATTGATTATATCCAGGATATAATCAAGTTGTTCTGCTGAAAATCTGGAGAGAAAACAAAGTTGTTCTGCTAAAAATTCTTAGCAGAAAAACAATAATGTTTCTGCTAAAAATTTAGCAGAATATTTATTTGTTTCATCAAAAAGTTCCTTCAGGGTAATAAAATAAAAAAATAAAAAATCTCAGAAACAAAATCTAAAAACAGATTATTTCCGGAGAAAAAAATGAAATAAAATCAAGTTGTTCTGCTAAAAATTTTAGCAGAAAACTAAAGTTGTTTCTGCTAAAAATTTTAGCAGAAAACAAAAGTTCTTCCTGCTAAAAATTTTAGCAGAAAAACAATAATGTTTCTGCTAAAATTTTAACAGAATATTTCTTTGTTTCACAAGGAAGTTCCTTCAGGGTAATAAAATAAAAAAAATAAAAAATCTCAGGAGCAAAATCTAAAAACAGATTATTTCCGGAGAAAAAAATGAAATAAAATGAAGATGTTCTGCTAAAATTTTTAGCAGAAAACTAAAGTTGTTTCTGCTAAAAATTTTGGCAGAAAACTAAAGTTGCTCCTGCTAAAAATTTAACAGAATATTTATTTGTTTCATCAAAAAGTTCCTTCAGGGTAATAAAATAAAAAAATAAAAAATCTCAAAAACAAAATCCAAAAACAGATTATTTCCGGAGAAAAAAAAATGAAAAAATGAAGATGTTTCTGCTAAAAATTTTAGCAGAACATCAATAATGTTTCTGCTAAAAATTTAACAGAATATTTATTTGTTTCATCAAAAAGTTCCTTCAGGGTAAAGAAATAAAAAAATAAAAAATCTCAAAAACAAAATCCAAAAACAGATTATTTCCAGAGAAAAAAATCAAAATCAAAATCAGGTTGTTCTGTTAAAAATTTTAGCAGAACATCAATAATGTTTCTGCTAAAAATTTAACAGAATATTTATTTGTTTCATCAAAAAGTTCCTTCAGGGTAATAAAATAAAAAAATAAAAAATCTCAAAAACAAAATCCAAAAAAAGATTATTTCCGGAGAAAAAAAAATGAAAAAATGAAGATGTTCTGCTAAATTTTCAACAGAAAATAATGTTTCTGCTAAAAATTTAACAGAATATTTATTTGTTTCATCAAAAAGTTCCTTCAGGGTAAAGAAATAAAAATAAAAAAAATTTTCAAAAAAAAATCTAAAAAAAAGATTATCTCCGGAGAAAAAAATGAAATAAAATTAAGTTGTTTCTGCTAAAAATTTTAGCAGAAAACTAAAGTTGCTCCTGCTAAAAATTTAACAGAATATTTATTTGTTTCATCAAAAAGTTCCTTCAGGGTAATAAAATAAAAAAATAAAAAATCTCAAAAACAAAATCCAAAAAAAGATTATTTCCGGAGAAAAAAAAATGAAAAAATGAAGATGTTCTGCTAAATTTTCAACAGAAAATAATGTTTCTGCTAAAAATTTAACAGAATATTTATTTGTTTCATCAAAAAGTTCCTTCAGGGTAAAGAAATAAAAATAAAAAAAAATTTCAAAAAAAAATCTTAAAAAAAGATTATCTCCGGAGAAAAAAGTGAAATCAAAAATCAAGTTGTTTCTGCTAAAAATTTTAGCAGAAAACTAAAGTTGCTCCTGCTAAAAATTTAACAGAATATTTATTTGTTTCATCAAAAAGTTCCTTCAGGGTAATAAAATAAAAAAATAAAAAATCTCAAAAACAAAATCCAAAAAAAGATTATTTCCGGAGAAAAAAAAATGAAAAAATGAAGATGTTCTGCTAAATTTTCAACAGAAAATAATGTTTCTGCTAAAAATTTAACAGAATATTTATTTGTTTCATCAAAAAGTTCCTTCAGGGTAAAGAAATAAAAATAAAAAAAATTTTCAAAAAAAAATCTAAAAAAAAGATTATCTCCGGAGAAAAAAATGAAATCAAAAATCAAGTTGTTCTGCTAAATTTTCAACAGAAAATAATGTTTCTGCTAAAAATTTTAGCAGAAATCTTTTCAGAAAATCTTCTCCCAGAAAAAAAAATCTGGAGCAGAAATCTTCTCCAGAAATCTCCTCAGAAATCTTCTCCAGAAAACTTTGAGAACATTCTTGTGGTTTTTTTCATTTTTTTGACAACTAAGAAAATGTGGGTTTTAATCGACGCGTTGACAAAACAACGTCTCAGTCCAAGATTTTCTTCGCAAGCGGCTCTTGCAAGATTTATGAAGATCGCTCCAAGGGCTCTCAACAAAGCAATAAATGAAGGGAGGAATGTTTTCACTTTCAAAGATAAAAAAGTTTTGGTCGCAAATCAAAATGAAGATCGATTTTCTGTTCATAATTCTCTTGCTGAACCACCCCTGAAAACTTTTGAAACAATGGCTGAGATGGCTCAGTGGATTGGAGTGACTCGCCAGGCAATCTATGCAGCTTTCCAACGTTATGTTGAAAAACGTTTTGTCAAGAAAGATGGGAAGAAATTATTCTTGTCCAGAACCTTTGATAAAGGACAGTTGACAGAACCATGGACAGAAGATGAAGCGCCAACTCCAAAGAAGATTCAATCCATCCCCATCCGCATTTCATCATCTTCAACAACAACTATTTTCCCCAGTGTTTCAGCAGCTACAAAGGAACTAGGAATTGACTCAGGAACTATCCGTAATGCGCTGAAAAGCGGGAGAAACAGTTTCACACGAAGAAGTGACGGAGAAAAATTTCAGGTGGAAAAACTTGAGGAGCCAAAGCTGGCATCTCTTCCTCCCAAACCTGCTCTCCAACCACTTGATGAAAATTTTGTTTTTTCTGATTCTATTTGGGATCAAGTAAAAGAAAACTTCAAGGGATTCACTTCAGCTCAGGATTTTGAAGAAGCACCAGCAGAAAAAAATGATCAAAATGTGATCTGTAATATGCGTTCAGGTGTGTGGTTTCGCGCAAAAGACTACTGGGACGTTCAAAAATGGTTTAAGAAGTATGGCTATGAATCTTATCCTGATATAGATGAATACAGGGAGAATCTCTTAAGAGGGCAATGGACTTTTCATCCGCAAAAATCATGCACTTCAGCGCCTGAATTGTGGACACGAACTACATTCATCAAGAACTGAGTTTTCATTTCCCAGAAATGAAAAATCACACAAATCGTTTTTCATATTTTCTCTCAAACTTCTCCAAATCCAATCCCAAATCAATCACTGGAAAGAATTCATCTCGATCAAATTTTCCACTCCTCAAAGCAAAACGCAACTCAATCAAAGTTTTCTCGTAAGTTGTAAACGCGAACTTTGTCATTTCAATTTTGTTTCTATATTTCTTCATTTCATTCCCTGTTTTAACGATTAATCCTGCACCTGAAATCACTCCCAAAATCACAGGATTCAAAGTAACTCCTCCAGCAATCGCTCCAATCGCAACAAGAGCGGAAGATGTCAAATTTACAAACAAATTCATCTTTTTGAAATGTTTGTGAGCTCTTTTCAAACACCAAAATCTTTTGTGATAAAATCGATAGAATTGCTTGATCTCTTCCAGTTTTTCTTCTGTTATGTCAGGGGAGATGTGGTTGAAATCGAGAATCTTTTTCTTTTGTCGCTCTTTTTTCATTTTAAGAGAGAAATGAAAAAATTCACGACAAAACCTCAAAAACCAGTGTAATAAGAATTGTCATATTTGGAGTTTCTTTTAGTGATTTGGCTGGAGCAAAACCAACGCGAGTCATTTCCTCGATTTCAACTCCATCTCCAAGATCATACTTCCAAATGTGTTGACCAAGCTCTCCTTGCCAAGTCCATGTTGTTCTCTTATTGTTTATTAACATATCCATCACAAGATCGATTTTAGGGTGTGTAAATGAGTGAATTAGATGGAACATTATCCCAGCTTTGACAAGTCGTGTTTTCATTGGGAAGAAAACAAATTTTACATCTCTCTCAAACAAGAAGTTATATTTGTCAACAGGATAGTGATAATAACCTGTTTGAACAACTTTATCTCCTGTCAACTTGAAACCATTCATGTTAAGGTTTGTTTCCATGACCATCTTCCCCGAGTCAAAAACGAAAGGAGCATCATAAACAGAACTTGGCACATCTGATTGAGAACCTTTGACACCATAAATAATCAGATTTGCTGGACCTTGAGAAGCTGACGACGGCGTTCCTTGCCATTTCAAATCCAAATAGATGAATTCCGGTGGAGTAATCTGCCATTTATGCATGTGAATAATTGATCGAGAATAGTTGGAAAACTTCTTCGTTGATTGTTGATTGATATTCAGGCTTGTGCTCACAACGTCAACGCTCACACCCGTCATGGAAGCGGGGAAGAATTCAATGCAAATCGTATATTCTCCTTCTGGAAGCTTCAGCATATGGAAACCAAGTCTCCCAGAGTATTCATTGAAAACATCTTTTGTTATTTTCAAATTGAAAGCTTTTTTATTGATCTGATGGGGTGAACTTGTAAAATCAGATAAACCAGTCACTGTCATATTATGTTCAGCTCTGGATTCATCCACATCCTCCATCAAATACCGGAATTCATCCTTCAAGTGGGAGGTTGAAGATATATGCGATTCATTGACATATTTTTTAAGGTCAGCTTCTGTTTTAATCAGTTCCTCTGCCAGAGCTACTGTCTTGTTATTTAACTGTGTATCGACATATTGTTTTGATGTTGCTTCATTGGATGTTTTTGGATCGGGAAGTCCAACAAGTTTTTCTCCTCCCATATCCAACTCCCCAGTCATTGTTCCACCTGACAAAGAAAGCTTTTTGACTGCCGTGTTGGCTATCTGCCCCACCAGCTCGGAGACTGCCGTGTCCACATATTTTTTGTTGACTGCTTGGTCGATTGCTGTTGGATCTTTCACGTTGAAGATGAAATTAGTTCCCATATCCAAGCTTGTTTCCATTGGAAATGTTTCTTTTCGGCTGACAAAAACATTTTTTGCGTCATCATAGGAGATCAGATTGTTATAGTTCGCGGAAAGATCAGCATAAGTTTGTTGCTTTGAATGCGTGACATGGAAAAGTCCTTTCAAGTCAATATCTTTTGTTACTTCATGCGTGTGAGCAGGTGCATTTGGGTGATATTTTTTCAGCGTCACCATGTTCACCGCAGAAAGATCTTGATTTTCATCAGTATCCAGATTTGTGATCAACTTTCGATCCATGTCAATCTCTCCAGGAAGAATCAGTTTCTTTCCCCTGAGGTCCAGATCTCCAGTCATATGGGAGGACCCATCAACCTGCAAAGAATCTGCTCTCAGTTGAATTAGTTTAGTTTCCACACTGCTTTTCAACGAGTCAACTTGATGTTTTGTAACTGCATCTGCATTTCCTGTTCCATCAGCGACATTAACTAATTTTCTGTTTGACATATATCATAATCCCCTGTGGATGTCAGCTTAAAACCAACTCCTGGCAATCCATCTCTTCCATCTCGACCCCCTTGGGAAGTGCTTGTTGTTTCAGAAAGCAATCCATTTGAGTAGCTCATTTTAAAGTCTTTCATCAAAGTTTTTAGCCATGAATTTCCTTGGTTTATCCACATAGAGGAAAGAAAACGGATCACGCGTGGCTTTCAGATAATCTTCTTTCTTGATGTTGTTTTCCCTGCAGATCGCAGTCTGTTCTTTGTTGCTTGGAAATTCAAAAATGCAAAGATGCGAGCAATTCAGGCGGATATCTTTTGGTGTTTGGAAATAACTTTGTGACAGATAAATCACAGAACAATTCTTGTGTCTGCCCTGGATGAAATAATCAATCAATGGCTTTTGATTCTTTTCGCAAACAAAATCATCAAAAACAACCAGTTTTTGATTCTCTCCTTGTAATGCTGAAACTGGGATGATTTCATCCTGGGATGCTTCAATGATGTCATATCCAGCTTCTTTGCTGATTGGGCGAAATGTTTTCAAAAGATGTTGATATTTAGCTTGATCCAGATTTTTCGCATAGAGGAAGATCTTATCGTAGAAAAGCAATCTCAAAATCATATCCAGGAGAACGTTTGTTTTTCCAGATCCTGAAGGACCACAGATCAACATTCTGAAAGTTCGATCCGGCATAAAAGGCTGCAACTGTCGAAAGTTTGTGATTGGGTCATGGCAATCATAATTGACAATCTTCATTTTATTTCCCAGAAGACAAATTCAGATGAACATCTTGTTCAACATCATGTTCTTCATCCAAATTCATGTTTGTGGACTTAAAATGAGTTTATTGAAATGGAATGAAATGGCTAAAAGCAAATCTGCTTTGGGAAAAAAAATCAACTTTGTTCACGATACTATCACCCAGAAAAAGTTGGGTGAAGAAACAAGCCAAACTGGACTGGCAAAAATGTTCAAACCCATAACAGCAAAACTAGATGAGGTTGTTGCGTCGAATTTGAGGCAGCCAGCTTTGCCAGTTCGGAGGAGGAAACAAGTCGTTGGAGAAAAACCAGGCATAGATTATTACCCAGAAGTCGATCCATTTGAAGAGATGGATGTTGGCGGTTTGTTTGATGATGAGATTGTTTCACCGCAAGCAGCTAAACAAATCCCAGCAAATCCTCCAATCTATGCAGAAGAACTACGGCAAGAGGTAGGAGATGACCCACCTCCATATGAAGAAGATGAATCTCCTGATTATGCTCTGGCACCGGGTGATGAAATAGAAGGAGACAGTATAACGGACATTAACAAGATGCTAGATAACCTGGATATTTTCAGTTATGATACAGTGGATATGGTTCTGAGAACTCCGAATTTATCAGCAACACAGAAAAAAAACTATCTTGAGAAACACGTTCAATTTAGGGCAGAACATACACGAAACCAATTAAAAGGTTACAAAGCTTCTTTTACCAAAAAGTTCAACAAAGGAGAAATAACTGCAGAGCAAAAGATTTTTCAACATCAAAGAATAGATCGTTCCTTTAAAGTTCTAAATGAATACATAAACCATTACAAACAGCAAAAGAAATCATTTCAAGGTTCTGGGTTGAAAAAAAGAAAAAAAGGTGGAGCCATCCGCTTGTTCTCCAATCCCAAAGATCTTCTCCAGAAACTTGAGGTAATCATTGGCTCCATCAATGCTGGAAACACAAATCTGGCAATCAGAAACACTGGAGTGGGCATTCTTGATCTTCTCCTGAAAGAGTCAGTTATCAACAAATCCCAGCATGAAAAGCTGTTCAAAAACTATTTCAAACCATAAAATGGAAAGAGAAATCGTCCTGTCATCTTACGCCGTTAAGAACAGACAAAACAAACCTGCAGATTTCACAACAAAATTTAATCGTCCAATTATTCTGGATCCGAATGAACAATATGTTGTTGGGCTGAAACGAATTATCAATATGAGTTTTACGTGGTATAACATCAATCCACAATATGAAAATCAACTCATCAGGTTTTCCTCTGATGGTGGGAAAACATTTTCCGATATTGCGTTTCCTGCTGGAGTTTGGGGGTATTCTGGGATAAATGATTTCATTCGGGAAGCAACAGTGGTGAAAGTCGCTGGAAAAGAAGATGTTTTTCCAATCAATTTGGCTTTCAGCAATGAAACTTTCAGAGTGACAATCACATTGGCTGAAAATTATCAACTGGATTTCACCCAATCGAATTTCGGGGAGCTTGTGGGGTTTGATAAAAAGATTCTGAAAGAGAAAGTTAATCTTGGCCCAAAAGTTCCAAACCTCAGTCAAGATACTGATATGTTGAACATTCATTGTGATCTGACAAATGATTCACTTGTGGATGGGGAAGAGACTGATATCATCTATTCTTTTTCCACATCTGTTCTGCAGGCATCATATAGTTTTGAGCGTGAACCCATAAAAATAGCATTCTGCCCTGTGAATAAAAACACGATCAGCTCAATTCGAATCTATATCACAGACGGGAAAAGAAGAATTGTCAACTTGAATGGAGCAGACACAGCTTTCTCGCTAATATTAAAAAAAAGACTATAAAATGAAAGCATATGAATTTTCTCGTTATTACCATCCCAAACTGGGGAAGTTTGTTTATAAGCACAAAGGAACAGGCATCATTTTTGATTCCATCTTCAAGCCACTGAAAAAGATGGCAGGACCAGCCATGAAAGGAATTCTCAAGAAAGTTGCGAAACCATTTGCGAAAAAAGCTTTGGACGCAGGAATTTCTCACGCTGGAGAAAAAGTGGGCAAAATGGCAGTTGAAAAATCAGGTGATTTGATCATGAAAAAACTGGGAAACATGAAGATTGGAAAACCATCTGCGAAACGAGGACGAAAACCACAATCACTTCCTGTGAAACAACCACAGAGAGAAAGTGCAACTGACATCCTGAATAGACTGATCAGTGGCCAAGGAATTTAAAATAATCTATCAAAATGGCTTTTCGATCGAATGAATATCTCCAAAGAAATGAATTAGTAAGATTCCAGTTGGACAGTGTAATCAGAGCTCCAGCTAATGGAGAACATCAAGCAAAAAATGGTTATAAATTCACCATCAACGACAGATCAGCGTTTTATGACTGGCATAACGCTTATTTTGAAGTGCAATTTCAACTTCAGAAATTAGCAGATGGTGCTGGATATGCTGCTGCTGATAGAATAACAGTCATAAATGGCTCACATTCCCTGATAAAACACATGACAATCAGATCTGCAGGGAAGATTGTTTACGAACCTGACAATCTGCATAAAGTTACTTTTGTTAAAAATCTGTTGGAATACTCAGATGACTTCAGCAGATCAGTCGCAAAAAACAGTTTCTGGTATTTGGATGTGAATGCGACAACAGCTGCGAATAACACAGGATTTGAAGCGAGACGGTTGCAAACTCAGGCAGTTCGAGACAATGGGACTGGAGGTGCTAAAGATGTTAATGCAATTATCCCCCTGAATCGTTTCTCCTTTTTCGAAGAACTGGAAGATAGGATGTTGGTCCCAATGCAGCTGCAATTCGAAATTAATCTTCAACAGGATGATGAATTGATTCATATGGCAAATGGCACGGATCCTGGAAGAGTTGTGGTGAATCGATTTTTGCTTTGGGTGCCGAGATTGACACCAAAAGATTCTCTTTATGACAAATTTATCAGTTCATTCCTGAAAGAATCACAATGGAAATATCTGAGGGAGATATATGATCAATCACCTCCTACACAATCATCAGGATTCTTCCAGATTTCAGCGAGCATTGATAATGTAAGACATATTTTTGTCTGGCTGAAAAGAGCAGATCCACCCAATGATGACCATGCAGAAGATAACCCATATCTCTTTGACACTTTCAAGCTGAATGCAGCAAATGCAAACTCATCCCTGTCAACTTGCAGATTGGAGTATGGAAATGGAGTGTTTTACCCTGAAACTGATTATGACACAGAATCAAAAGTTAGAATCTTCAATGATATCATGGCTTATGCAATGAGGAAAAATGACTTCAACACTGGGACTCAGTTGAATTTGGCTAACTTTCAATCACTCTTCGGCCTCATTTATTTCGACTTGTCTTACCAAGCTGAAAAACCAACACGAGACCCCAAGCAGTTGATATTTCGATATACGCTGAATGCCAATGCAGCTGCAGCCTTCAATGTGCATGCAGTCGTTCTTTATGAGGAAACAGCTAAGATTGATAAAGTTGGAAATGAGCTGGTCATTGCCTAAAACATATGTTATCATTAAAAATGACAACATATCACCCGTATAAAGTAAATTTGTCTAAAGGGCAAAAACAAAAGCTTGGAAGAGCATTCAGAACAAACATGCCTATCACCCTGAGATTGAAAAACAATCAAACAAGTGGAAATGATGAACTGATGCTGACAGCCAATCAAATTAAAAGAATCGCAAAAGCAAAATCTCTGGGAAATGGAGTTGAGATTAAGATAACAAAAACGCAAATCAGAAAAGTGATGAAACAAGGTGGAAGTCTTTTTTCTGCTGTTGTTCCTTTGATTAAAACATTAACACCAACCCTAGGAAAAACACTTGGATTGTCAGCATTGGCTGGATTGGCGAGTGAAGGAGCGAGTCAAGTTGTGAAAGCAATCAGCGGAAAAGGAGCGCAGCAGGGAGCGCAGCAGGGAGCGGGTCAAGTAGGTGGATTTCTCATCCCCCAAAATAAAATTCAGAAACTGATTGACAATAAACATTTGTTGACAAATAAACAGAAACAGGATATTTTAACTGCCCTGAAATCAGGAGAACAGGTTGTTGTGAAACCAACCAAAACACAATCTGGTGGATTGTTGGGAACAATGCTGGCATCCATTGGAATTCCACTTCTTCTTGACGCGGCTAAAAACATGTTTGGAAAAGGAGCTCCAAGAGTTGGCAGACCAAAAGGAAAGGGAGCTCCCAGAGTTGGCAGACCAAAAGGAAAGGGAGCTCCCAGAGTTGGCAGACCAAAAGGAAAGGGAGCTCCCAGAGTTGGCAGACCAAAAGGAAAGGGAGCTCCCAGATTGGGAACTCCTTGGGCAAGACCTCCTCCATTCATTGGAAGTTGGAGAAACTCTGTTGGAATGGGAAAAAAAAATCAAAAAAGGGCAAAGGACTTCTGCTGGGATCGAAAAGTCCATTCAACAGCATTCCAATTCTCGGGGCACTTCTGTGAGACCTAAATTTGTAATTAAACCCCTGAATAATGTTGATCTGTTGAATTGGATTGAATATCTGGGGATTCCCAATTTCAAAGGAATATTTGCAAGAGATGAAGCTATGCCCAAAAAACACAGCCCATGCATCATCAATCTTGATTCGCTTAAAAATGCAGGAACTCATTGGGTTTGTTGCGTCCCATCGCATGATAAAAAGTTCTTGTGGTATTTTGATAGTTTCGGCATGGGCTATCCTCTCGAATTTAAAAGTTCCAAACCTGTAATTTGGAACAGCAGTCAGTATCAAAACATCAACAGTGTTCTTTGCGGGTATTATTGCCTCTTCTTCCTGCATCAATGGTCGCAGGGGAAAGATTTCTATGATATTCTCCAACCTTTCAGTTTGACTGACACAATGCAAAATGAGAAATTCATAAAACAATATTTCAACTGAAAATGGAATCATATTGCGTCAAAGAAAAAAAAGTCACTGGTTGCGTTGAACCATCCGGATATATGACTGCAAAAAATGGGAGAAAGATGTTTTTCTGCCATTGCGCTTCATGCGGAATTAAAAAAACTAGATTTGTAAAAAGTTCGGGAAACTAAGTCTGCCCTCACAAGGTGGGGGCATTGGAGAATTGGCTTTGACTGGTTTTGCTCATGCAATTCCGTGGTTGGGGAAGAAAACAGTTGAAATGGGGAGATATGGGGCAAGTGAATTGTTGCGAAACAAAAACACTCAGAAAAAAGCATTGGATTTTGCTTTGGATAAGATGAAACCATTTCTTGCCAAAACCTCTTCCGATATGATGGATCAACTGTCAACAGCGATAAGACCAAACAGAAAATATAAGACAGATCGAGCTGATTTGGATGGAAGTGGATTGGATGTTCATAACTTGATAGGAAAACTTCCCAGACCAAAAGGAGGATTCACTCTCCCCGGACATAACTTCACTGGCCCTTGGAACCCATTGGATAAGCAAGTCAGATTTAACGATACTGGAAAGATTCTGGAAATCTGGCAACAACCAACTGGAAAAACAGATGCAGTTTCTATGCAACACGATGTTGATTATACAATCTGTGCAAAACAAGCAGATCCACGGAAATGTAAAAACAAAGCAGACAGAAAGATGGTTGCCGCATTGGATGCTATTCCCTGGGCAGAAAGACAATGGGGACATGCTTTGGCAAGAAACACAATCAACGCAAAACAAAAACTTGGATTGGGTGCCCCAAAAAACGGGAAAAGATTTTGAGTGAAGGCTGGACTCAAAATCTGGCAAATGAACTTCACCAGCCGATAAGGAGAAGATTTCCAAAGAGAAGAGTTATTGCATATGGGATTGACAACATCTGGGCAGCTGATTTGGTTGAGATGGGGAAATATTCGAGGTGGAACAAGGGAATAAGATATCTCCTGATGGTGATCGATGTTTTCTCAAAGTTCGGTTGGATTCACCCCTTGAAAGACAAGCGAGGACAAACAGTTGCCGATGCTTTCCGATCCATATTCAGCACGAAACGAAAACCGAAAATGCTTTGGACAGACAAAGGAAGTGAATTTTTCAATGGAACTATGAAGGATCTCCTGGATAAGAATGGGATAAAATTATATACCACAGAGAATGAAGAAAAGTCATCTGTGGTTGAACGCTGGAACAAGACGATGAAGGAGAAACTCTTCCGGATGTTTTCTGCTAACAATAATACAATTTTCTTTGACAAACTGGACAGGTTAGTGGATCAATATAATAACACTTATCATTCAAGCATTAAGATGTCACCCGCAGAGGCGAGCAAACGGAAAAATGAAACAAAGGTTTTTGCTAATCTTTTCGGAGACATGATTTATGCTAAACACAACCCAGCAAAATTCAAAGTCGATGACAAAGTCCGAATTTCAAAATACAAACGAAAGATATTCGATAAAGGTTTCACCCCGAACTGGACAGAGGAGATATTTGTCGTTGATGAGGTTTTAAACACAAATCCTCCGACGTATAGGTTAGTCGATCTGTTGGGAGAAAAAATAACTGGATCATTTTACGAGGCGGAACTCCAAAGGACAAACCAAAGCGTGTTTCGCATTGAAAAGGTTATTCACCGCGATCAGAAGAAAAAGAAAGCCTTGGTTAAATGGAAAGGATATCCCGATAAATTCAATTCCTGGGTTCCACTGAGTGATGTGGAAAATCTCTGAGACAGAATATAAATGTTGAACATTCATATTCAGGATTTGATAACACTGCTTCGCTTCACTTTGCTTTGCTTTCTTTCAATCCCTGGTGAATTTCCCAGAGGAGACAACTTTGTTTTTGGAATTCATTTTTGAGAATCTTGTGTTCCTCTTGGAGGTTGACAAATGATTCAAAGAGGAGTTCTACTGTATCTTCCATTTCTTCATTTTGCTCTGCTTCCTCCATCTCTGTATCAGAGACAATAAATTCTTCGTCAGATGTTGTTGGGGTTTCATCAGAACTTCTTTCTTCCTCCTCTGAGCAAGTGGAACAATCTTCATGATCACTGGCTTCCATTTTCTTTCCAATTTAATTTTTTGAAGATTATTTGGATTATTTTTTCCTGTTCTGCCCTTCTTGATGGGAGAACCAACAGTTTGAAATCATCTTCATTTGGATTGAAACCATTCTTTTTCAACAGGGTGAAAAGAACTTGGTTGAAATTAAGAAACTTTTTTCGCTTGAGATGAAGATCATCATATGCCAGTGAGAAATATTTAAAATCGTCAATGAGGAACTTTTCCAGATGCTCATAATCATTTCCATCGTGATTTGTGATGTGATTGAAAATTTCATGATCGTTGCCATTGACTTTTTTCCATTTGGAAGCTTTAACAAACTCCCTGACTTTTTTTCTTGTGATTTCGTGGAGAGAAATTTGGAAAAGAATTTCTTTTTGATAAAACTCAAGATCTTTAAATGGAATTTGGTTTTTCCCCTGATTTTTACGGATGACATCTTTAAAATGTTCCAATCTGAGATTTTTGTGAGAAGACCATGCTGTTGTATATGTTTCATGAATAATTTCAGGAGTGTCATCTATTTCCTCATCTTCATCTTCATCTTCGGAATCAAACATTTTCTTTCTAGGAGAGACTTTTTTCTGGAAAAGATTCATTCTCTGTGTTTGTAACTTCTTCCTCTTTTTCAGCACCAAGTTTCAAACTTGGATGCTTGAACATTTTTTTTCAGTTGCCTGTAAAAGAAACCTTTCTCTCTCTCATATTCTGCACGGTGTTTCAATTCTTCCTGCCATCTAAATTCTTCTTCTTTTTTGAAAGATTCATTTAGAATTGATAAAAGAGCTCCAATAGTCATGCAATGATCCCACTCAAACTCCTCTCGCAATCGACATTGACGACGATGAAAATAATCTCGTCTCCTTATTTCCACATAAAAAGCATGAAATCTTTTATAGTATCCATGGGGAAGTATTTCTATCTCCTCTATACTTTTTTTTTCAAAATCTTTCAATGATTTCTCAGCATCTTCAAGTTGGTGAAGTCGTTTCTTTAAAAAAGCGATTTGCTTTCTTTTCCCGTTTTTAGTGCGAGGCAATTCTCCAAGTATTTCTAACTCCACCTCTTCTAGTTCTTTGGAATCTTCCAATGATTTCTCAGCATCTTCAAGTTGGTGAAGTCGTTTCTTTAAAAAAGCGATTTCCTCTGTTATTATCAATTCTTCTTCCATTTTTTAAATGGAAAATAAAAAAAAAGAATTCCATTTTGAAAAAATGAAATTTCAGATGATTTTCCCTTTTTCAAAAACCACTCCAGATTCTGGAAACAAAAAATGAAATCTATTTTGTCAACCAAATATTCTCCCAGATTTTTTGAGACAGTAGTTAGATATTCACGGTATCCGGTGGATCCCGAAGGCCCCCATAGTACGAACGTTTTCTATCTTATGTGAAATTTAGGATAGTTAGAATATGCTCTATTTGACAGGAATATGAAGTGGCACTTTTACAATCAATGAAAAAATGTCTCTGGTAAATTTAGACAGAAAGTTAGCATTTATTTATGCTGTTAAATTTTAGGAGAAACTGAAAAATGAGATTCTGGAATATTTTTGTTGAGTTCTGGTGGTTTTAACATAAAGGATCAATCGAGTCATATAATTCACTATGTGTGAAAATTGACAGTAAGGTTTTTACGTTAAAACTAGCTGGGGGGCTTCGGATGCACCGGATACCGTGAATATCTAACTACTCATGTACACAGAATATTCAAGTCTCATCTCAAATTTTTAGGCCAATAGATTTTGTCCATATATAGGTGGTATCTTGTGTAGGGCCCCCTACCCCGACACAAGGTGGATCCTCGTCTAATATACTTGTTATGCCAGTAGGTTGCTTATCAACAGAGTGATCAGAAGCTATAAACCGATAGACGTGCTTCACAATAGTTACTTGTTCCTCCAGTCGGACAGCTTAGTAGTATGAAAATGAATGGTGAAAGGCCGACTGACATGTAATTGATATTCCATAATGCACTGATCACTTTCACAGTATATCAAGTTTTTAAAGTAAATTAATGTATATTTTTATTTGAAATAAATCTTCGACTTTTAGTTTTTAATGGTGTACGATTTATAGACTTCAATATTGTGTTCCTTTGCGCCCACAGGGCAGGATTGTACAGTGGAACCCCCGATTTAACGAAGCGCAGGGGACCGGAAAAAACAGTTCGTTAGATCGGGATTTCGTTAAATCGAGAGCCCCGATATAACGAATTTGTGGAAAAATGGCCAAAAACTTCGTTAGATCGGGGTATAGGTAATAATTAAAATTTACCGTTCTGCTTCACTGTCCAACACTTCCCCGTCTGGCAAAGATGAGAGGCGGTACGCAGCTCTCGGAACGCCTCACAAGATTGGCTAAGAAAACAATAGAACAAACAACAGAACAATGGACCCTAGACCTAAAAACAATACAAGTGCGTGATAACCAGGTCCAATGAAATTAGAGGTTCTGAAGAGGTGCGTGGCTACTGAAAGATGACGCTTTCATATTCTTCCTTTTGTCTTTGTATAACCCTCCTTCATAGGCACTAATGATGTCGTCTTTCTTCTTCATGATTGTTGAGATTCTAGATTGCGGCAAGGGAGGCGTGATGACATTTTATTCGTTATTCCGGGTAGTTTTTACGTTCGGTCCTGTAGATTTTGTTCGTTATATCGGAGATTATCGGGGTTCGTTAAATCGGGGTTCTTCTCCATACATTTTACTGTGACTCTGGCCGGGCCGAAAACATTTGTACGTTAAATCGGGGACTTCGTTAAATCGGGGTTCCACTGTAGTTGCAATCACACATAATTTTGTTATATGGAGTATTGGGCGCCAGAGGCTTCCAACCATCAGGATTCCGGATTCCAACTATCTCGATTCCGGATTCCAACCATATGATTCCTTATTCTAGCATTCTTTCGAATTCTTGTTTCTACTCATGTTCGCGGCTTTTCGACTTCTTACTTGACTTGTTTTCTGTTATTAAATAAAAGAGAACACATTCCTCTGCCTTGTACAGTAGCACTGGAGCATCAAGCCACGTCTCCTTACTGGAAAATCGGCACTAGTTAAACTACTACAACCATGTTAGTTTCTAAAAGTTTTGCGCACCTTTATCTGGGAACTTGTCGAAGTTGTACTCTCTTGTAAACAGTAACGCCAAAGTAGACAAAACGTTTAATCTTGTATTGACACTCATTTTTTTATAAGAACGTCAAAAGTTGGAGTTCAGGCTAAGTCGAAACTTAACGTTCTTAATATTTTGACCATTTGTGCCTGAAAATGTTTTTAAGCTCTTCTCAAGCTACACCAGGACGTGACCAGAAGTACATATAGTTTTAGCTTTGTGGTTACAGATTCCATAAGCAGTCAAGACAAATTACACAACGACTTACATGAAAAATATAACATAATATATATAGATAGAAAAATTAGAAGTAAGATTGACGACCGGGTTAGCTATTTATTAATTTTAGCAATGCTCAAAAACTGTATTACGCGACAGTCTGCACTGTACATTTAGACTGCACAAAAGCTCACAAAAACAACTATTTCTCGGTCTAGAATAAGTAGTGCGACTAATTTCCGAATAAAATACACCTGTTGCGTATCGAAAATTGCCCGAGAAACTGATTTGGAAATCAAAATTGCAAAAAAATGTACAGTCATCTTTGCGCAGTGAAGTTAGATCCAAGTCTGTTTCGTTTACATAAAATCGCTTTTTAACCTATGTTATGAATGAACAAACACATAAAAATGGACAACAAAATATTCTTTTGAAAAATTTCATTCAAATATTCGTTAGTTTATGTTTCACAGCAAAAAGCGTACCATTAGCGCATCGAGAAGCTGTCTGGCTGAGCTCATGGCGAAATCCGACTGAATTTGAGCACGTTTTATAAACATTTCTCCAAAATTAACGAGAACACAAAGAAAAAGTCAATCACAAATTGACATCAACATAAATTCCCATAGAAAAATGCATTTTTCGGCTGCTTCAAAATTCTTTAAAACTCCGCTTCTTCGCGGGTATAAAATTCCTCGAAGCAAGATTTCATCGCTTGAAGCTCTTCTTTTTCTGTGTTATTGCAAAATCACGGCCGGTTTTGGCCGGCACGGCCGTCAATTAATGGATTACTGAAAGGAGTTGAGCTCTAGACAAGTGCTTCGACAATCTACTAGCTTCAATTAAATTGCACTAAGACGAAATCAGGTTTAAAAATACGCACTTAGCTCTATATTATTCCTCCAAAAGCGCTTGACTTGCAGAGTTACGCAGCCTCAAATGCGGTCTTGACCACTGTTTTAGAAATGTGAAACCTGTCTTGAATAAAAACCGCGAAAAAATGCAGGGAAAAACGATTTTCAAAAACCCTATTCTCCACTAAACACACAAAAATGTTTGCTGCAGCTGACGTGACATCGACCGTGTAGCCGCGCGAAAAACAAAGCCTCGCTTTGGTTTCAAAATTGTTAAGATTCTGGATGTTGCGTGACGTTATACGCGCATGTTTTACGATGTCATACGCGCCCGCGAGCTAGCCCTGCCTAACGGACGGACACATGCACGGAAGCGCCCGCGAAACATCCCGCTATTTATGACGACGAAAAATGGCAGGCATAGGTTCTTCGAGTATGGAGCTCCGCGAGCGAGCCTTCGGCCCGCGAGAGCTTCGCTAAAACGTTCTTTTAAGAGTTTTTAGAATGTTCTTATAATTTTGGAAAATCCCAGACTTAACGTTCTCATAAAAAAAGGTTCTTATAAAAACGGTTCTGATAAAAAGCAAATGAGTGTACTTATACTATTCTCATACCATTCACATAATCAACAAATATGAAACAACAAATACAAGCACAGAATCGTGATTGGAGGCCTCAGTGCAGAATAAACCTCGTAGTTCTGCGGCCTGTTGAGCTTACTCCTGTCAACCAATTATAATGCGTATATCACTTACTTGGCGGGAATTTTCGTCCCCGAATGACGCACCGCAAAGATCGCTTATCGTGGTCTTCTCAGTGTCCTCTCTATCGATCTATTGTGTCCGACTTCGACCGACGTCTGGTCGTTCCACCCCATTTCGTCGTTTTTCGTCATTTTTATTTCGGTCAACGGTTAAACGGTCAATTCACAAAGTGGATTTCGAATTCCAAGCTTTTGTGGATTCCGGATTGGATTCCGGATTGGATTCCGGATTCCGGATTCTGTTACATGGGGCGATATATTATATATATATAACTAGTAGAGGAAAAATTGAACTCTTCATCTGCTATAAAAGTGCTCAATGAAGCATGAAACTCGGAGTTGCAAATATATGTGTTTGAACTAGTCCATATTTTTTCTTTCTATATATATTGTATATATATATTAACCTATTTTCTACTTGCCCCATTTCATATTGCGAGCTGACAATTTATAAATTATTTAATTGAAGGTACTAGTGATTTGTTCTGTCTACAAGAATATAAATAGTTTTGCAACTAACAAAATATGGTTTACAAATAACTCGTCCTCGCACCTTAGAATACCAAACATTATATATCTGTCAGAAAGGTGTTAAATCTTGACTTCAAATTCTTGATTGTCAAGCCATTTTATAATCTCAGCCCATAAAATCTTAGAGCAATGACAAGGATTCGTTCATTTCGCCACAAAAGGAACACGCCGGAGATGATATAATGCCAATTTTTCATAAAAAGGCATTTGTTACAAGACCGTCTTGTTAATAATTTATACTGAAATTCACGCGACTTTGAATCCAAAGCGGTGCAAAATGGCACACTGTAAATCTCTTTCCATTCTGAAACGTCATTCACAAAACGGGTATCAAAATTCAGTCGAGCAGTTGGTAGAGTGATGATTCTATTTCGAAGTTCCTTATAGACCGTCTTCGAAACCACTGTTACGTTCTAATTCACTACGTTCAAACGAACGTAAATTATTTTCGCCTTATTAAAGCACCCTGTAAAACAGACATAAAACAGTAGCAAAAACATAGTTGGATTCTCCCAAGCAAAATCGAGTTTATTTTATACAAAAAATGATTATGGTCGATTTACAAGTCAATGATAGGCTAAATCAAAAACTAAACCGAGAAAATTTGTAATCTGTAATCTTTTACAAACGTCTTCGTCTTTTAAAGCATTTCAGTGTTTTCCCAACGGCCATGCAGCTTCAACAATTGATCGGAAATCGAATTGTTACTATTATAGTGGGGAAAAAAGGTATCTGAAGAGAAACTTGTTGAGCGTGGCAGCAGTCGAGAAACTTCTTATTTCAGATAAATATCTTTTGACAGTTGAATCAGCTTTGGAACTAAGAAGCTGTTTAACGAAACTATTTTTAAAGCAAATTAAGTTCTCCGGTAAATGTCTCCAGGAAGGACTTCTAAGTCAGTACGCGATTAGTGGACTGCTTGGTAGCAGTTGGATCACACTGTTCTGGAAGTGTGGTTGCTGAATGGTTTGGGTTAACCTCTTTCTTCGTGCTACGTAATACCCTGCGAGCAGAGCCTCTTTCGATCCTCCTAGAAAAATAGGGAGGAGGAAAGAGACTCTGCTAGCGGCCTCGACAATTCCTATTGAGCATGCTCCAAATTCAAATGCAACCGAGCCTTTCCGAGCCTTCTCTTTCCTCCTCCCGATTTTTCTAGGAGGATCGAAAGAGGCTCTGCTCGCAGGGTAGCTACGTAAATGTAATCTGTTTCGGCGAAACTTTCTCCCATCCTCAGTTTCTACCTCAAGTAATCTTTTTTTTTTTTTAAATAACAATGCAAATTTTATTCAGATACTGACTAAAATACAGTAAATACAGTGTTTTGATTAGAAGTAGACTTACAGAGACATTTGAGTATTTACAGAATCATTTGCATAGTTATTTTTAACACAAAGAATTGTTTACAGTACACACATACTCGCACACGCAAACGCAACTAACAGTAAAGAAAAGAAAAGAAAAAAGAAAGGGGGGGGGGCGGGGAAGGAAGTTTAAATGTCTTAAAAAGGGCATATTTTGACAGATCTTTTATTTTTGCTGAATCTATATTTATTAAAGACAAGAGAGGCGCTGTTTGTTCTCAGTGCACAGGGGAATGGAATTAGAAAGTGCAAAAAGAGAATAATTAGAATTTTTAAAGTCAAGATAAAAAAAGGCTACTCGTTGATGGAGGTTCAATTTGATTCTTATACTGTTTTAAATAGCACCAAAAATTCTCAATAATTGGGATACGTTCTTTACTTCTACAAAGCCTCAAGTAATCTTACGTTAACCTTGGCTTTCACCACTGCCTTTTGTAAGTCTAAGTTCTTGGTATCGTTCGTGCGAACTCTGACGACATCTCCTTTACGAAGTTCTGGTAGATCATGTGCTCCCTGATTGTAATACTTCACCTGACGATGTTGATTGGCAATCGGCAATGTTAAACTGAACACAAACAATGTTGAAGGGGTTATCCCCGAAAACGTCAGACTGTCTTTGTAACAGTTTTTTCAACACTCAATCTTCACTCAATTTAGGCTAAATTTCAACATTATCATTCAACGTGAGTGCTACGCAGCAAAAAACATTTTTAAGTTTGTGCTAATCAACTTATTGTGCTTATCAATCCTTTCGGGCTTGATCAAGTGGGCTGTAGTTGGAAGCATAGTCTTTGTTCGTCTATTCATCAGTCTCAGCGCTGGACTAGTGTCTAGGCCGTGGGTTGGTGTACTGCGGTAGTCCAACAGTGCCAGATATATGTCAGATCCGTCTTTCTTTGCTGCGCGCATGAGTCGTTTGGCTATTCGTACTGCATTTTAGATCTGCCATTGCTCTGTGGTTGATTTTGTTTTAACGAAACGCGGGTTGCATATTGCTACTAAACTAAATTCCAGGCACATTCAAAGATGTATTTGTTTTGGGGTACCTTCTTCTGGTCTGCTCGCCTCTGCTCGCAAAGCAGTATTTATTGCCTGACCGGCTTTCACAGAAACACGTGCTCGTCCCTTTACGGGTAGAATTCATGTACACTGTAAAGGGCAAAGGAAACTGATGTTAAATCAGGATTATAACGTGCAACCGCGACTGGAGGGGGGGATATGTGGGGGAGAAGTAATTTACCGCAAAAAATTTTCAACAGTATTTTCTGAATCAAAGTTTGGACCCCCCCCCCCCCTCCCCAATCACAAATTCCTGGATCCGCCTCTTTTAAATATGAAATATTGGTCTTACCATAAACATGCAATATTTCCACAATATTGATAAGGACGATTACAACAAGAGCTATAGGAAAAGTGCATTTCTACTATTTAAAGTTTTATTTATAAAAAAAAACAACACGTTTTTGAGGAAAATACAACTTTATTCAGTTGAAATGCATTTTTCCTATAGCCCATGATTACTAGTTTCACATTATGGAGTTGTCAGATAATAGTACTGTTATAAATAGTATAGCATTAACAAATTTTCTAAATTAGGACCAGTGTTGTTTCCGTAGTGTAGTGGTTATCACGTCCGCCTAACACGCGGAAGGTCGCCAGTTCAAGCCTGGCCGGAAACAGTTATTTTTCTTTTTGTTTTCCTTTGTACATGGCAAGACCAGTCAGAAAATAAAGTGATCATGTCCATGAGCTTGCTTTAAGCTTGTTTTATTATCTTGAAATAGGAAGAACAAATCGCTAAAAGTGATGAAAGAAAAGAAATATTGACTAAAGAGACACAATAACGGCCAAAAGAGTGAAAACTCATCGAATGGCAATTTTGATTTCTTGACCGCCTGTCACGAAATCAAATTTGATGAACTGTAATCCACTTCCATTCTTGCAATCCTGCACTTTCTCTCCAAACTACTGCTTCTGGTTTGCTGTATCACAGGCAGCCCAAGCTTTGTATGTGATGGTTCTTTGTTATAACGCAACGACCGATTTATAGACTTTGTACGGGGAAATTCATTTTAGTCTTACATATGCTAAAATAAAGCTTTAATGAAGAAATAAACTTCACTTACCTCAACATTGTGTTTTCGTTGTGTCTTTTATGCAATTTGGGCGCAAATGATGTCCATTTTAGACGGTTTTGTGGCTTACGAGTTTTCGCGACGCCGTTGGTTGTCGTTTCCACTCAGCTTCACTTTATGAGCCACAAAACCGTCTAGAATGGACATCATTTGCGCCCAAATTGCATAAAAGACACAACGAAAACACAATGTTGAGGTAAGTGAAGTTTATTTCTACATTAAAGCTTTATTTTAGCATATATCGGACTAAAATGAATTTCCCATACAAAGTCTATAAATCGTTCGTTACGTTGTAACAAGACCAATCTCATACTAAGCTTGGGCTGCCTGTGGCTCTATAAAATCATTTTATCCAATTTAGTGAACCAGGCTTAAGTTGTATTTTTCATTTGCGTGACCACGCCGTTATGTGGTTATGTCACAAGTGTGAACCAGGCTTTACATGTTCCACTGTCACCCAGTGAACCCTATTTGAACACAGATAATTCCATGGTTCTTTGAGGTTTACTGTTGAAGAAAAACTAAATTTTATTTTTTTTGTTGCTGTTGTTCTTTGCTGTTGTTGTTTTTGCTGCTACCGATGTTAATGCATCTTACTTTACTTTCGATGTACTCGAAAGACAAAGAATAATTTTTCAATGTCATCAGCACGCCTTCAGGACGGGGAAGTTCCTATTTTTCGATTGTCAATGCGTGTTTCACAGACCACTCTCTCCGTGTGTCCTGGGGCACCAAATGGTGAACAACCTGCAAAAGAAGAATTAGGTATAAACCCAGTGATACACGGTTCAACATTTGTTGCTCGACAAATGTTTAACTATGTTACATCTTGTTGAATAAGTAGAAAACACATTCAACATTTGTTGTCGTTATCAACAAATTGCAAACTGTTGAACGGAGTAGAGCCTGTCTCTATTTTCGTCCAACAACGTTCAACATGTTGAATGGTCAATTTCAGCATTCAACATGGCATAAAAACATCTATAGGTGGTTTTCACGTTACGTCACGGCGGCCATATTGGTGCACACCTACAAAAGAATTTTAATGAACTTCTTTTGTTATGTGCACCAACATGGCCTCCATGGCCTTTGTCATTTGAGTCCCACAGGACTGAAGGTCACGTGAATGAAAACCATCTATTGATCAAAAAATGTCGAACCGTGTTTTATTGGCTTAAGACAAAACGGATCACCACCTGACTAGAGTTTCAAAACGACAGGATGTCAAGCAGGTTGGAGGGTCAAGAAAACAGGAAAATTTGTAACAAAAAAATGGGGGGGGGGGGGGGGGGGGTTGTTCTATGAAGCATACATGGTAGCTCTTAATGATGCAAACGATCGGCCCGGAGGCTTGTCTCTAGAGGGGTCCGGGTTATTCTTCCCAGCGGGCATTCTTCTTTTCTTCCTACTTCAAGATAATGATGCAAGCTTTGTACAACTTCCTGGCCTTATAGATAAAAACACGAAATAACTAACTGCCTGTCCACTATTTTATGTGCCATTTCCGAGATGACTTTTGACACCAAGTCAAAACCACTTAAAGTAAATTACATTTCATTCACAGGGTGACCGCTCACTACAGGTTTGACTGTAGGAGTGTCTCCTTCTTTGATGCTCCCACCATTTTGTTAGGTTTGCCATTTATATTTCTGGGAGTGGAGATGGCGCAGTGGTGAGAGCCCTCGCCTGTCACTCGCACATGTAGCCAGCGTTGAGTTATCTGTTGGTTCTCGTACATGCTCAGTGGGTTGTTTTCTCCGGGTTCTCCATTTTCTGTTCCTCCTCAAAAACCAACATTTCTCAATTCTAGCTATGTATTTTCCGATTTACACATTCAAACAGCAATTTGGCAGTAACACTACCAAGTAATAATACCGACACGTGGTAACATGCTTAAATGTATCATATTGTGTTTGTCTTAGGCAAAAATGTCTCTCAGACAAAAAACAAATCACTTAATCATAAGTGACCTCATCTTTTTTTTCATTTATTTGTTTTCTCCAAACCTTTACAATAAAAATTTATTATGTGTCGTTGAAACGATGTTTTATTCCGAAGGCAGCAATCCGTATTATGATTGTGTAGACCATAAAAACAACACAGACAAATAAAGGCAGAGTTCCTACGTGTCCGCTGCCGTTTGTGGCATAACTGAGCCCAGACACAAACGCTTATGTTCTACATGATTTTATTCCTCTGATCGGTCTGTTTGATTGGCAATAAAAAAAAAAAAGTCAAATGTGAAATGAAAGTTAGTTTGGTACTGTTAGTGCCAAGGCCTGTAAATCGGATTTAAAAATCTACTCGATCTGGAATCCGAGGACCACAGGTTTGTTAACACTATGGTAGAAAAAGAATGTGTAGCAGTGTCTTCTCTAAGGACACAAGTATAAAAGGTTGTGGTCAGGGATGAAACCATTGGCTTTTCGATCTTATTTGTGATGTTTAAACACCAACGCATCTCTTTTGTTATACTTAGATGGAAATGTCTTTAGTCTACACCTTGCACTTTACCTCTGTGCTGTTGTTGTCTATCTTGATAATATAGTCCAGATCCCCTCGGTGACTCAGACAGTTCTTACTCGCCCTACAGTCCACTCTCACATCAACATCACTGTGGGACTGGAATCAAATGCAAAACAATCAGGTTTACATGCCAAACATGTTTGCATGGGTGTAGTTCACATGCCAATCATGTGTGCATGGGTGTGGTTTACATGCCAATCATGTGTGCATGGGTGTGGTTTACATGCCAATCATGTGTGCATGGGTGTAGTTTACATGCCAATCATGTGTGCATGGGTGTAGTTTACATGCCAATCATGTTTGCATGGGTGTAGTTTACATGCCAATCATGTGTGCATTGGTGTAGTTCACATGCCAATCATGTGTGCATGGGTGTGGTTTACATGCCAATCATGTGAGCATGGGTGTGGTTTACATGCCAATCATGTGTGCATGGGTGTGGTTTACATGCCAATCATGTGTGCATGGGTGTGGTTTGCATGCCAATCATGTGTGCATGGGTATGGTTTACATGCCAATCATGTGTGCATGGGTGTGGGTCGTGGATTATATTTAGAGGAAAGGACCTTCTTGCGTCTGGAAAAAGGTACACCGTGGAATGAGCCATCAAATAAAAAAAAATCATTAACACCGGCCTTCTTGTTGAAAGTTCAATTGACCTGACCAAGCCTCTAGTTAGATTACATTAGTTATGAGTTGATGGTTTGCACAGATACAGTTTACATGTCTCACCATGTTCTGCAGCACCAGTGTCACTCTGATGGCACTCTCATATCTGTACAAAATAAGATCCTTCATTCCTCTCACATTCTCCTTTCTGGAAATGTTCTTTAGAACTGATGACATAACAGCCTTATTCAGTAGTTCATTTCTGTTGTCTGGTATTGACGTCACATCAAGTATTGGCCTACACTTGTTGCAGAACACCTCCAGAAAAAATGGACAAGACTGAAAAATAGATCAAGAAAATTCTGTTTTCAAACGCATAACTGATGGTGTAGCCTGTCAATTGGCTCTCTATCTCCCTTCAACTCCCAAAGCTGGCCTCGCTCAATTTGCTGTGCTTTGCTTCTAGAGCTCATGACTCTATTTTCCCCTATTTGCCAACCAAATGTTGTGAATAAACAGTCACTTCCCATTAACCCAGCCAGTTAATAAGGAATGGGTTCATGAGGGAGGCATTAATTTGAATAAGAGGTCAGGAGTTTATTGGAATAATTACGGTATGCATCGTATTTGGTCTCTACAGTTGTTGCTAAATTTTTGACAAGGCTGATCAGGACTTGGTTACTTTAAGGTTATTGTAAACCTTCATTGGTCCCATTTTGCATAATTTTATTTTTTTTAATTTCTGTGAAGATATAACATTAATCTAGAAAATATTGAAAGAAGTTTTGCAAAATCATTAAAAGAACTCGAGATATTCTTAAAAAAGAGTTTCAAGAGAATAGTTGATAAGTAGCAAAAGGTGCGATAATCCGATAATCTCTTTCCGGAGTGCAGAGACTTCTTGTACTTTTCCCGCTAAACTTTATCGGCGGGATCTCGCATTACATGTTATGCATATTTTGTTTACATCGCAATGCGGAGCGCAATTCGCATCGTCATAGCGTATTCTCCCCGGCTATTTTCCATGTTTTACACCGTCGTCTACGCTTGTTCCAATTCCTGAAGATTTACAATTTGACTATTAAAGCCAAAGTCGAAATTTTTGGTTAGCAGAATTGTAGAGATCACGAGTGAAAAGAACCGCGGCGAAGAGTAAAAGAATAATAAATGAATGAATAGCTTACTCGCCTGCATTTACTGCTGATACCAGCGCGTGTTTTCGGTCAATTTCCGTGGCCACGTCTGTTGTGTTTTCATTTCTTTGAAAACTCTCACTCGCCCTTTTCGCTCGTTTGTTTCCACAACAATTTTGCTGCGTTTTCGTTACGTTCTTTCCGCTCATTTGGGTTTGCAGTTGCGCGAAACTTTGCCGTTTTTTCTATGGTTTTCCCTTTGAATTTTCGCTTTGAATAACTTGACTAATCGGCGGTTAATTGAATTCACATATACTGCTGTGTGACGATGCTCTTCAGGGGGTTCTATGTTTTATTTCATTGGTTGGCGGCACGACCACGATGACAGCTAGCCGCTTAAATGAGGTGTGAAAACAGTGAAAATCTTTCGAGGCCAAAACCTCAAGGTTTGTTTTTGCGAGAATGACCTCTGTTCAAATGAATTAATAGGGTATGTAGATTTTTCAGATTTTCACGAAACTTGGCCAGTTTGTTTGCTGGATATTTATGCACCAAAGTGTGTGGGGCTTTTACGAAATTCCAAATACTTTTCTCGTGGCGCCCCAAAGTGTGACGCGCAAAGAACAATTTTCTATTGTCCAACTTCAAAGTGGATTTACTCGGGAACCAATAAAAATATCGAAAAAGCCTCACACACTTTGTTAGGCCATTAACTCTCGAGTGACACGGACCAGTTTGTTTTGATTTTCGCGCTAACACAGAGACTGGTAATTCAGTGAAGCAAACACCGTCGGTTTTGCGTTTAAGGCTCGCGCACGCTTAACTAAAGGAAAAACAGGAAAATAATTTCTATTTTCGGAATCTACAATTTATTAGCTTTACAGTGATATATAGTTTTCTGGGGTTTCGTGAAAAATAGCGCGAGTACGAAAGATTTTCGGGAAGGCACCCTCGCAGGTTTACAGTAACCTTAAATCTTTTTGCTATCTCAAACAAACTGTCACTTTACCTCATCCTGGGTAATTATGATATTGATTAAAATAATGATATTAAATATCAAAATTAACAAATGACCTTTGATACCAATGACTTTTGACACCAACCTCGTTTTCTCGGACCCCTGCTATCTCCAACATGTTTGCGGTTCGTTAGAGATAACAGGGATTGTACTAAAGACTAGAAAAAATGATTGTTCACTTCTTTTCACTTTACATGTAGATTCACCTACATGTAAATAGCCTGTGTACGTTATACAGCGGCCCCGTCCCGTACAGTGGCAAATCCGTCTACCTATCTGAGCCTACCATAGGTGGCACATACATGTGGAGCCTCAACACGGGCTAATCCATCTACTGCAAATTACTAAACCTGAAAAACAGCTAGTTATTCCCTCTAAAACTCACAGGGGAGGCAGAGTGCTGATACTTGCAAGAAGAGAGTGAAGTGTTAATCCTCCTCCAAGGTGCGAGATTGCAGAAAATTAATTTACTGGTGTCTTAATACTGATTCGTATCTCATCAAAAAACTTTTACGCTTCAAGCTATCCGTTAGATGAATTTGCCATACCGTTAAAAGCTTCAAGCTAGCCGTTAGACGAATCAACAGAAGCGTTTAAGGCTTCAAGCAATCCGTTAGAATGCTTTCGTCGACCGTTAGAACGGTTTGAAGGCCGTTAGCTATCCGTGCATAAGCCGTTCGTTTTTATCCGTTTAACGGATAAGCGTTAGTGTACGTTCTCCCGTGTGAGGCCACATATAGAGCCTGTTGTCTCATTCCTCGTTCTTAAGAGCACTAAAAAGCACTGACTTAATTTTTCGCATTCCTGTACTCTGATCCTACCTCTCTATAAACACACTCACTCCAAACCTCTTTGTCTGCCCTTGCAGGACTTGTCTTCACTTCTCTGTACAGCAGACATGTAGTCTAGTTATACAATTTGTATTAAACGTTTTGCCAGTCTATTGTTAGAAAAGACCAATTTTGTCGTCTCTATCAGTCTATTACCGGTATATATGTTAGTTAGTTTTTTCATGGCTGTGAATAAGTTATTTGTAAGGTACAGATGGTTGTTGACATCAGTTAAATAATATTATATAAGGGGTACCGGCACTAATGTTCTAACAGACCTGAGGCGGTATGCAAGTCTCGGAACGCCTCACGGGATTGGCTGAGAAAACAATAGAACAAACAACAGAACAATGGACCCTAGCCCTGAAAACAATAAATGTGCGTGATAACCAGGTCCAATGACATTAGAGATTCTGAAGAAGTGAATAGCTACTGACAGACCTGATCTAACTCAAGAGCATGGTTATAACCCATGCTCTCAAGAGTTGCCCATAAATCATCCGGATCTCCATCAGCATCCTGAGCTTCCATCAAGTTCAAGTCCAAGAATCCCTTCAGGGTGATCTCATCATCTTTCATTTCAAAATTTTCTAAAAAAAGGCAAGAGAACTATAATAATTAGCCTTACTGCAGGTGTTTTTTTGGTGGGCATGTGTAGAATTTAAAAAAACATGTTCAGTGTTTATCACTCTCACTCTATTGGCCATTTGCTTTTGGCTGTAGTTCAAATTCTTTTTTTTTTTTCAAAGCATTGCTAAATACATTATTATGTAAAATAAATAGTATGTATAGGATTTATTAAAATCACTGGCCACAAACATCTATTAATACAATAGACACTCTCCCAAAGTGAATTTATGATTAATACAATTGAAGCAGGTTCTGACTCATATAAAACAACGAGACACGTCATTTTAAAATTAGCCCAAACAATCAACATCCAAGTTCAAACAAATTCATACTAAATGGTGCCAAAACAATGGTACAGCCCAACCTCTTTGATACAACCACCAAAGGGACAGACTCGAGTATCTGCATTAAGGGTGTTTGTATTATATTGGTGCACTGTAAGGATTGTATGAATTATTTTGGTATCTTCATGACATTGGTTGCTTTTATATCACATCATCATTACTAGGAAACAGATCAGTTATCAAAATCGTTTAAAACTATTATTAATGCTATTGTCTCATCACATTAAAGTACACAAAAATTAATGTACATGTACTGAACGAGCAATTGCTAAAAAGAACGACAAACTTACAACCAACAGTGAAAAATAAAAACCTTTAATAGATATTGAATGAACGATCATATAAGCTTGCATTACTTACTTTTACACCACTGGAATTTACTGCTTTATACTCAATGTCCATTGTAATGTAATGTAAAGCATTGTAATGTGATGTAGCGAAATTTAATGAGTCAATAAGTAAATTAAAAAAAAAAAATAATGTATTTAGTTTGTACCTTTTTTGTAATTTAGTCAGTAGGTAGCAACGTATATAATGTAAAAATGTATGTAATTGTAAGTATGTATGTATGTAACAGTAAATGTATTGTATGCAATTTCATAAAAAAAAAAAATTAAAAAAAATATTCGGGTAAAAGAGAACTGTTGATAATAGAGAGGTGTCTGTAAATTATGGAGGAGTCCATAAGCAGAGGATCAACTGTACAATGTGTATTACACAGCTACGCAACAAAATACATTTTTCATTACACAGCTATAGAATGTTTGGATTCCCTACATGCTTGCGACTGCAACCCCCAAAATGTTAAACCAACAACAATACATTTATTAGTCCCCCCCCCCCCCAATACATAAAAGCAACGAACAAAAGCAAAACTTGTCACTTCCCGGCAGAGCTTATCATGCACTGTAGCAAGGAAACAGATAAGCAATTTATTTTCTTCAAGAAATTCATTGCACTAAAGATAAGGAGGTCTTCTGGTCTGCTGAATGGGGGTATTCAGCTATATTTAGTAGCTTTTCTAGCGCCAGCGCCGGAGTATGTGTACTTTTCAATAATAGTTTCAATTTCCAAATTTTGAAATCGTTTTCTGATCCAGAGGGAAGATTCGTTATAGTAGATATCAAAGCAGAGAATAAGATTTTGACTCTAGTGAATATTTATGCACCGAATAACGACAATCCTGCTTTCTTCAAAAATGTTCTCAATCAGCTTCTCTCTTTTGACTGCGGTGAGATAGTTCTGGGGGGTGACTTTAATTTAGTGCTCGATGTCCAAAAAGACAAAAAAGGCGGAAGGCCGGTGACTCACGAGAAGTCGTTAAAAGAAGTTAAGTACATCGCAAATATGTTAGATCTCATAGACATCTGGCGTATTTTCAATCCAGACGCTAAAAGATTCACCTGGAGAAGAAAACCCGATATACACTGCCGTCTCGACTTCTTTTTGACCAGCTCTAGCTTAAGTACAGCAATTACAAAAGCAGATATTTTAACTGGATTCAAAACTGACCATTCTCTAATAACTATCCACCTTGCAAACAATGCAAATCCCAGGGGCCCAGGTTTTTGGAAGCTGAACACTTCCTTTTTGTTGGACAATGATTATGTCAACTTGATTAAGAACACAATTGCTGAAGTAGAAAATGAATATGTAAACAATAAAGAGGTTGACGCCGTTCTCTTGTGGGACACCATGAAAATGCAAATAAGAGCAAGCTCACTAAATTACGCAAGGAGAAAGAAAGCTAAAATGAAATCACAAGAGACGATCCTAGAATCTGACATATTATCTCTCCAAAAAAGACTTGAAGAAAACTCCCTATCTGAAAACGAAAAAGCCCACATCTACAATGAACTAAATATTAAGATCCTACAAAGAGAAGAAATATCAAAGTATAAAACCCGAGGAGCAATAATTAGATCTAAGTCTCGATGGTACAATGAAGGAGAAAAGAATACAAAATACTTTTTTAGCTTAGAAAAACGGCATTTTAATAAAAAACTATCAAACACCTTACCCTGGCGGATAATAGCGTAGTTAACATGGATAGTGAGATCTTACAAGAAGCAAAAACTTTCTACCAGAACTTATATTCTTCAACTGATACACAATTTAATGCTGCATACGAAACAATTTTCTTCCCAGAAGGAAATACTTTGACACTAGATGAGATAGAGCAGAAACAGTGTGAAGGCCCTTTGACTGAAATTGAATGTTTTGAAAGCTTAAAATCAATGGAATCAAATAAAAGTCCGGGAAGTGACGGCCTCCCGGCAGAATTCTATAAAGTATTCTGGAATGATATCCATCATTACCTACTAAACGCCTTAAACTGTGCACATGCAAAGGGCCTTCTATCAATTACACAAAGGAGAGGATTGATTACCCTCATACCAAAGAAGAACAAACCTACTAATCTTTTAAAAAACTGGAGGCCTATTACTCTTCTTAACTGTGATTACAAAATAGCAACTAAATCCATTGCTAGTCGATTACGAAAAGTCCTGCCAAAGATTATCAACAATGACCAAACGGGTTTTCTAAAAAATCGCTTTATTGGGGAAAACATCAGACTTATAGAGAGCATAATAAATTACACAGATAATGAGCAAATACCGGGTCTTTTACTGTTCATTGACTTCGAAAAAGCTTTCGATAGTATAGAATGGTCCTTTATAGAGAAAACCCTTAAATATTATAACTTCGGAGCTTCTCTGGTATCTTGGATAAAAATATTCTATACGGATATCAGCAGTTGTATCCAGAACAACGGTTGGTCCTCAGATTTCTTTAGCTTAGGTCGCGGAGTGAGACAGGGATGCCCGCTCTCCCCACATTTGTTTATCTTATGTGCCGAAATACTAGGTAACGCGATAAGGAATGACAAAGAGATCCGTGGAATCAAGGTCCTTGGCACTGAGTGCAAACTATCTCAATACGCTGATGACACGACTATGATTTTAGATGGTTCAGAATCTTCCTTTTCAAGATCCCTATACTTACTAGATGCCTTTGCTTCCATATCTGGTCTTAAAGTTAATTATGACAAAACTGAAGCCCTCTGGATCGGATCATCTAAAAGTTCGGACATCACTTTCCCTTCAATAAAACCTATAACATGGGCTGAAACAAAGATCTACGCCTTGGGAGTTTGGTTTTCCACGTTGGAAGATAAGTCTCTTGATGTTAACTTAAGCGAGAAAATCGAAAAAATTCGCGGCATTTTGAATAATTGGTCAGCAAGAAGACTAACCCTCTTGGGTAAAATTACAATCATAAAAACCATGGCCGTGTCACAATTGGTTTATGTTTTGTCTTCTCTTCCAACGCCCTCGGGTGCACTTAAAGAAGTCAATTCCTTATTGTATGATTTCTTATGGGATGGAAAAGGCGACAAAGTTAAAAGGACAGAAATGATAAACAATTACGAGAAAGGAGGACTAAAGATGATTGATGTTCAAAGTTTCAATGAATCTCTTAAAATGAAATGGATACAAGGGTATTTAAATGAAGATAATAAAGGGAAATGGAAACTTTTTTTGATCACTACTTATTGAAGCACGGAGGCAGGCTTTTGTTTCAAAGTAATCTAAAACAACAGGATACTTCACAGCTTAATCTAAAGGACCCTTTTTTAAATGAGATTGTAGAATATTGGACCAATTTCAACTTCAGTGCTGAGAACCTTCAGTTTGCTTCCACGTGTATTTGGCATAATTCGCTCATTAAAATAGAGAACCAACCTTTTTTTTACAATCATGGTTTTATGCGGGGGTAAAGGAGATTAGAGATTTGCTAGATAATGATCAGAATTTTTTAAGTTATAATGCATTTATAGACAAATACAACATTAAAACCAACTATTTGGAGTATTACAAAGTAGTATCAGCTATAAAGCACTACAGGAAAAAATACTCCTCAGTTCACAATAGCCCTGCCCAAAAAGACTCCGCTGAGAACTTTCTGTCTAACTCAAAAGTGTGCAAAAAATTCTATCAACATCTTGTAAATAAAAGGGCTTCCATACCTTCAAAGAGTCAGGGAAAATGGTTGGCGGAAGAGGAAATATTTGGTAATTCTACTGTAGCGGTTAATTGGAAAAACACCTATTACTTACCATTTTTATGTACAATGGAAACAAAACTTAGAGTGTTCCAATTTAAACTGCTTCATAGAAGAATAGCTATGAATGATTTTCTTTGCAAGATAGGTATAAAACAAGTGGATTCCTGCTCATTCTGCAAAGAAACACCAGAAACCCTTGTTCATCTGTTTTGGAATTGTAAACATACCCAAACCTTTTGGAAAAATATGTCTAAGTGGATAACTCAAAACTTTACTGGAATGGAGGACTCTTCATTCTCCCCATCTTTTTGTCTTGGTTTAATTGACGACATAAAAGATTTGCTCTTCCACCACTTACTTCTTATAGCTAGACATTATATATACACATGCAAACTTGGGAATACCTTACCTGAGCTGCAGGGATATATACAATTTTTTTTTTTTTTTTTTTTTAGTTTATTGATTTTTCCTTTTTTTGCACATAAAACAATACTAAATAAAACCATATTACTTACAAAAACACTTACACTACTTACAATACTAATATTATACTTACATTTACATTTACATTGCATTACATTACACTGTTTATACTTACACTATTAATACAAACACTATTTACAATACATATAATACAATACACAACAAACTACAACACACTACTTAAACTATACTACCTATAAAGTGATACTTACACTATTTACAATACGGTACTAGAAACGACTAAAAGAAATACGAAACTACTTACAATACGGTTTTACTAACGAAACGATACTTATGATACTAAGAACAATACTACTGCTGCGATACTATACGGATACGATTACTTATAACAAATAGATAAATTTAATAAAGTTACTTACAAATGTATAGTAACGATATTTGTATTTACACAGCTAGTTTCAAGTAGTTAATTGTTTAAAAAATTAGACCATTTTTTAGTAAAAGAAGGTAGTTTATTTGTCATAATCGCAATGTATTTTTCTAATTCAATTTTTTCGTTAACAAGGGTTATAAAATCTGTGAAACGGGGTCTTTTGTCATCTTGTACTGCGTTAATGTAAAGAAAATATTTTCCAATTATGATCAAGTGATTTAGGGTTAAACCGGACGATGTATGTTTTAAAACACCATAGATAATTTCGTTTTGCTCCAAAGCAATGTTTCCTCTACATGAAGCGTTGTACCACCTTGTAAATTTATTCCAAAAGGATTTAGCAATTGGACATTCCACAAATAAATGGAGTGGTGTCTGATCAAAGTCATGGCAATAAGGACAATCGGGTTGCTGTTTCTTTTTCATCTTATACAGTATTTTATTTGTATACAGGATATTATGTACTATTTTATATTGAAACACGGATAATTTTACCTCATTTGTGACACAAAAAGGAAGTGAATAAATTTTTTGTCTTTCTTGAAAGATAAAGCCGCTTTCAATAAGTCTTCTCTCGGCAGTTGGAGTAGGAAATTGCTGGTGATTGAGTAAAGTATTTTAACTTGTTTTACATGTGAGCTTTTCGATTGCAAGTGGTACGTATTCAGTTGACGGTAGAAGACATTCCTTCTTTAGCATAGTTTTCCATTCCTGTGGTATTGCAGATAGAAGGCTGTAATACTGTAGAAAATTACTCTTGACATTGTATTTCTGCATGAAGGTTTTAAAAGGCATCAAGGTGTTACTTTCGTTGTCGAAAAGGCACGAGAGACTTTCAATGTCGACTCTTTTCCAACCAGGGAAAAAAACAGATAACTTGTTTACTCGAATAAACTGATTATTCCATATTATTTGATTTAGCACGTCACCTTTTGTTTTCGGATTAGTGCTATTAATTTTCTGCCAGTGGGAAATTATATCTCGATAGAATTTTGGTAAGTTTTCATTCAGGGGTAGATATTGAATGTCATAGTTACACCGGAAAAGGAGATTGCCGCCAACGTTAGAAAGTAAAGATAGTGGGATAAATTTCCATGGTCTTTTATCGTTAGCGCACAAGCGCTTTACCCAGACTATCTTTAACGCTTTATCAAATAGCGTAAAATCTAACATATTAAGTCCCCCCTCGTTCTTATTTTTAATTATAGTCGTTTTTTTGAGTTTTGGATTCTTGTACTTCCATATGTAATCAAAAATTATGTTATTTACTTCATCGGTAAACCCATTTGGAGTGTCTAACACGCTGCAGATAAAAGTTAGTTTGGATATTGCTAACGTTTTGACTATATTTACTCTTCCATATATAGATATGTCTCGAGATGACCAAATGTTGAGTATCTTTTTAAATTTAGGCAACTTTTCAAAGAAGTTTTTTTTTGTGGCAAGTTCTTCATCATATGAAAAATATACACCTAAGGCGTAGACAGACTCATCGCTTAATTTTAAATTTAGAATGGAATCCTTTCTCTGACGTAATGATCCCAGCCAAAGTATTTCTGATTTAGATTGATTTATTCGGAGACCAGAACAGTTTTCAAATTGTTGCAGCAAATCAAAGAGCCTATGTACAGACCGAATATCTTTAACAAAAACAGTTGTGTCATCGGCGTACTGGGTTATTTTTATAGAGTTATTTGGATCAATTTGAATACCTTCTATTTCCCTTGAGCGTTTAATTGCGTTGCTTAAAATTTCTACTCCAATAACAAACAAGATCCCAGATAGTGGGCAACCCTGCCTGACACCTCTGCTTAGATTAAAATGTTTGGTGGCAAAGCCATTGTTCAGGACACAACTTGATATGTTATTATACAAGACTGTGATCCATTGTCTTAATTGAGGACCAAAGTTAAAAACTTCAAGGCATTTTTGAAGGTAGCTCCATTCAATAGAATCGAAAGCTTTTTCAAAATCAAGAAAGACCGCTACACCTGGAATGTTCTTCTTTTTAGTAAAGGACATCATATCTGTTATGATTCTGATGCTCTCACCTATATATCTTCCCTTTACGTATCCTGTTTGATTCGAGCTAATAATCGTGGGTAACACTTTTTCCAAGCGTAAAGCTAACGCTTTTGTGACAATTTTGTAGTCGTTGTTCAATAGGGAGATTGGTCTCCAATTTTTGAGGTATTTTTTGTCTTTGTTCTTCTTTGGTATTAACGATATAATACCGCGTTTTTGTGAGATTGACATGTCACCATTCTCAAAGGCATAATTAAAGCTATCAACCATGATTTGACCGATGGCATATATACAATAACTTAAAAACTCTATGGAACTTGAAAAACAAATTGCGTTTGACAACAACACCATAAACTCCTTTCAAAAGAAGTGGTCTCGCTTTAAGAAAAACCCCTCACAAAATGAGACGACATAATTACCATTGTAGTATTGTGGCAAAGCAATGTATAACGTACTTGAAGTGGATAGCTTTTAGTTCTCTGAATGTGCTCTTTCTATATATATATATTTACTATTTCACTTATAACTGAGTGTTCATTAAATTATGTTATGTTAATTATAAGTATTGCATTAAATGTATGTAACACTACGCATATATGTGGAAATATTAATAAAAAAGACGTTGCATTAAAAAAAGTATAGTATTGTAAGTAGCGCAAGTATCGTATTGTAAGTAGTGTAAATATATATCGTATTGTAAGTAGTGTAAGTATCGTATTGTAAGTAGTGTAAGTATCATATTGTAAGTAGTGTAAGTATCGTATTGTAAGTAGTGTAAGTATCGTATTGTAAGTAGTATATGTAATAATAAAACTTTATTAAAAAAAATGATTTTATGTTGAAATGATTTCAAAGTATTTTTATTTTTATTTGTCTTCGTCTAAGAATTATGGTAATTAATCTGGAACAAAAGAAAATAAAAACCAGTTTGAAATCTAAAAAAAAAAAAAAAAAAAAAGGAAACAGATAAGGTGACATTAGTATCTACGTACCTTTCATTATTTCCCATGCATCATCGTCACACTTTTCACCAGCAGATTTCATATGAAACAGGTTAAATTCTTCACGACTCAAATATCCATTTTCATCCAAGTCACACCGGTCAAAAATGTCAGCAAGGGCTTCCCTACCAAAAAAAAGGTTGCCTTTTTTTCAATTGCTACTGGTTCACTGAATGTTTTTAAATGAAGACTTAAAGAATACCAGTCGTTGTCTTAGCTAAAAACACATGACTTGTTTTAATAAGTTAAAAATTTGTCTGTGTATACAGCCTGGGCTTACTAGCAGTGCCTGGATTCCATAGCTGAGGCAACTAACTTTTGTCTTCGGGGTGACAAGAAAAACTGAGTTTTTGCACATAACTTAAAGTGCCTATATATTTTCAGAACTTATGAACTCTGCGTACATTGAATATTTGGATAGTGAAAAATTTCATGTTTTGAACGTGGCGTTAGTGAATTATAGAGATTTGAATCAACAAAATGCTAATTAGATGACGTCAACACGGGATTCATTTATTAACCCCCGGACATACACACACATTTATACCCCCACTGTAAATGTTACGGCTTGTAGCGCTGCTGGGGGGGTCTGTGACGTCATCCAAAATGGCTGACAATATGGCCGCCATCTTGGATTTTACTAAAAATTCAACTTTATCTGGAAAATGCAGAAATTGCAAAATAACATTTTTTGCTAGAGTTGCAATGATACAATTAAACATTTTGCTGGTTTTGGTAGCATATTATTATATGTTTTTTCACCGAAAAAAGGTGAAAAACACGCATTTTTATTCAAAAATGGCCCATGCTACCTCTGATGTCATATCTTGTTACCATAGCAACCGGTAGTTGCCAAACTTTACCAAAATGTGTCAAAAGGATATACGAACAGCTGCTGAAGACGGCATGTGCCAACAATAAATGCTCTTGAAAAAATCCAAGAAAAACCTTAAGGGGGGGGGGGGGGTTAAACAACTACATGCTGCAGTACTGTCTTGTTTTCACCTCCAAGTAAATACCTCTTATTAGCCGAGTTCGAGGTCCGTACTGTAGTTTCTGACCAAGTTTTTTTTCCTCGATTTATGGCCTGCGTGAAGCGCGCTTGGGCCATAAATAGAGGGAAAAAAACGAGGATCTATAACTTATGGTACGGACCGAGAAAAACGAGGCTAATAAGATATTTAGTATATATCTCTAAATTGGAAATAAATCAAAACTTTTCAAGTCAAAAGATGGACGGCTTCATCTGACTGACGTACGTCACAAGAAAGCAAATTATTAAAGAGCAAATTTTATTGGCTTTAAAAAATAGTGTGATCGGTCCTCGATTTGGTGTGAACTTGCGTGCCTCTTGAATGAAAACTATATAAACAAATTAATTTATTCTTTCATGTGTTCGATAGGACGACGGAAAACTGACACAGGTAGTTTTCTTTGAAAAGAATTCTTAGTTACTGGCGAAGACAAGTGAAAAAAAGAAGAATGAAAACGCCGCGATAAAATCGCCAAAACAAAGTAACATGTTTGTCAAACTGGAAAATGTGGCAGCATTTCGGGCAACAGCGGTGAACGAAGAAACTCTCAAATTTCAAAACGGACACTGAAAATTAATTATCCCCTCATCAAACACTGCAAGTTGTTTTTGGCTTTTTTGTTGAGCTTTAGTGGCTTCATGCCAAACTTTGTGCATGGATGAGTTTGAATTTTAATTGCACCTGACAAATTTTCAGCGTGAGCTGCAGCAAAAATTGTTTTCATGGAATCCACTGCAAGGACAAAAATTTGGCTGAGGAATCAAGGTACTCTTTTAACGTAATTCTGTAGCTTCAAGTTTGTTCTGATTAGAGCCACTGCCTCAAACGATAACTCTGAACTTACGTTTTATATATATTAAGCTTTGTATAGACAAGAACTTTATCAAACTAAGCTAGCTATGGAAGCCTTTTCAAGTTGTTTTGCAGCTTTATGTTTTTCATAGAGAAGTTTTCTTACGAAGAAAGGTACTCTTTTGTCAGTGCTGAATTAAATTGTTAGAGTTAAACGAATTTGCAGAGTTATTCGAGTTTTTACAACTTACAGCCTAAAAGCTAAATACCAAAACATGTAAGCTTTATACTGTACTCGAGAAAATTGTTAATGCTTTTTGATTCGCGGCTAATCAGTTTTTTGCTAAAGTTATAGCTTAATTTCGTCAAAGAGAGTTTTTGTAACATGTCATGTTAACCCATTTAGCTCCAAACGTTTCCTCTGGATAATTTTTAATGTAGAAAACAACTTTTGTAAGCGGATGCTAGGCCGATGCTGGGAATCTCAAATTTTGCGGGCCGTTCTGTAACTGAATACGGACCGGAAAATTGACCAATCATAGCGCGCGTACTATAAACTGAGAGATTTTAATGATGTTTAAATACGAATCAGTTGACTACTGTATCCACAGTTAATATTTTTTGTATTAATTTTTTCAAATTGATTATCCTAAAGGTGTATACTGCGTATTGTAAATTGACGTAAAAATAATGGAAAAGTCTTGGGTTGACGTCATCTAATTAGCATTTTGCACAACAAAACATGTGCAAGCAAGACCAATATTTGGTTTTGGTTTTACTTCTGATTGCAAAGTTTTCCTTTAACCAAACACAAAGCAGAGTGATGCAAAACCAAAGCAAATGACTGAATCGTGCGTTCAATGCTCAGTCTCACTCTAAAAGAGGTACAGTGTATTTATACTATAGAAACCAATTTGCCCCTTTTCATTTTAGAATTAAACAATCAGTCAGGTAATGTAACTTTACCACTGGCAATTCTTTTACGTGGTGCTGTTTAATCTACAATTTTTCCAAGTGGAGAAGTTCATAAAAAGAAAATCAAAATGTCTATACTGTCTTACATGTAGGGAAGCAACATTACCTAAAAATCTTGGTGAGTTTGAAGTTTTCTCCTGATCCTGTTGTCAGGTTGGCTTTCTTTGCATGATGTGACTTGCGAACAGAAAGACGGCAGCCAGTTGTAAACGTGATCAAACTGTATGTTCCTCTCCTTAGCTCACATTGCAGGCAATATTTCTGAAACAATGTAAAGCAAACCCAAATCAGCCTTAACCTCTTTCTTGTATACTGTCTGGGTTGAATTTTTTTTTATAGTTAAAGGAACATAATTATACGAATGCACTTTTCACTACAATAGAGCGTTATCACTCAGTCCCGTGGGACTCAAACGACAAAGGCCATGGCAGCCATGTTGGTGTTCCTAACAAAGGAAGTTAATTAAAATTCTTTTGTATGGGAACACCAATATAGCGGCTATGCGCATTTCCCTTTCGTAAACGGTCGTTGCCATTTTAGCGACACTTAGAAAACTTTTCACCAATTTTAGAATTATTTTTTCTATCAGAAAAAGAAAAATGGAATATAATTGCCTGGAATCGAACCCGGAACTTCTGCATGCTAACATCTCTCTCTTACCACTAGACCACTGGGTTGATCCGGCAAACCCAAGAAAAATTTAATTATAAAAGGTGCTTTTCTTAATATATATCAATAACGGGTCACCCTAACCCTAAATCTTACCTAACCGTGAATCTAGCTTAGATCTAATAATCGCTTTACCTAGGCCCAATTTTATCTAATAATGATAGCCTATTTTTGTCCCAATCCAGGCATAAACTAGAGAGAAATAGCATCGACCATTACAAAAAGGCTTGGTTACTAATGAATGCTAATGATGGCATCGACCGTTAAAAATGGCATCGACCGTTTGCTAATAATGGCATCGACCGTTAAAAATGGCATCGACCATTTACGAAAGGGAAATCAGCAGCGGCTATGATGTCAAGTGAAAACGCTCTATTATAATTTTAACACAATACATGATTGTATTTATTAATGAAAAAACGTGACACTGGCTAGAATACTAAAATAGGTTGTCACCTAGAAATAAAACAACATTCTGTTTAAAATAAATACTACGAAAATATATGAATTAAAAATTCTGTTTAGCCACTTTCTACAGCTACAGCAGTTTCAGTTCAGGTGATCGCGTCATTGGGCAGTTACAATAAGTTAAGCTGGACTTGTGAATCTAACACTTTAAACCACTGTTACTCTCCAGATAAAAAGGATAGTGAGTATTCGGCTAGAGCGCAATCATTTAGTTAATCCTTTTGAAAGGAACATAATTAGCCTGCGGACAGCGGGGTGGCTAGAACATAATTATACGAATGCACTTTTCACTACAATTATACACCTTTTGCCATTCATTACCGCAAAATATACAATCATTTTAGCCAAACTTATGAACATATGCGCCAATATACGTTCATTCAAGTGAATGTTCAGTCATTTGAACTAAAACAACATTCATTAACGATTTTTACATAATCAAGTGCATTCAATTGCATTTTTCGGACAATCATTAGCGCGAAAAGGCATTCACGGATGTGAAATAGATTTTCATTTGCGCGTTCATGCATTTCAATAACATCAACGCGAAATCAATTGCACGATTGGTCAATCAATAACGTGGATGTGATATTCATTAACATTTTTATTACAACTAGTGCAAACAATAGCATTTATAGACAATCATTTGAGTGCTCCTTACAAACGTTACCGCGTCCGTACAAACATTTGCACGTTCATGACATTCAATTGCCAAAAATCTATTTTCAATCACAAAAAAGCTTTTTCATCGGAATTTTCACATAGTTTCGTTGTACGAATTCTTGACAGGAGGTTATCCAACCATTTTCTCGCCTTAAATTTACTCTCGAGCAAATCAATAGACAGCTCCGAGCGCGTCTCCCTGGCAAACCTGAGGTCCACGATCGGAAGGTGGCGAGGATGCTGGACGGGATATTGTACCGAGTGAAGCTTGTCAGACCACTCCCCGCCGAACGAAACAGACCAGACATACTGCAGAAACGGGTAGATTACACTACCTGGTTTATGGCGCATGGCGTTGTGTAAACCATTGCATTTTTATAGACGACACGGGAGAGCGAGGCTGGGAGAAAGGGCTTACAGGCAAGTGTGCGGGCCGCGTTGTCGAAATCTTACCGTCACAATGACGATTTCGCCCATAAATGGGCTCATCTTTCACTCAGCAGTTGTCCTGTCAAGAATTCGTACAACGAAACTATGTGAAAATTTCGATGAAAAAGCTTTTTTTTTTTTATTGAAAATAGATTTTTAGCAATTGAATGGCATGAACGTGCAAATGTTTGTACGGACGCGGTAACGTTTGTAAGGAGCACTCAAATGATTGTCTATAAATGCTATTGTTTGCACTAATTGTAATAAAAATGTTAATGAATATCACATCCACGTTATTGATTGACCAATCGTGCAATTGATTTCGCGTTGATGTTATTGAAATGCATGAACGCGCAAATGAAAATCTATTTCACATCCGTGAATGCCTTTTCGCGCTAATGATTGTCCGAAAAATGCAATTGAATGCACTTGATTATGTAAAAATCGTTAATGAACGTTGTTTTAGTTCAAATGACTGAACATTCACTTGAATGAACGTATATTGGCGGATATGTTCATAAGTTTGGCAAAAATGATTGTATATTTTGCGGTAATGAATGGCAAAAGGTGTAATAGACAAATTCGGCTAACGCATTGTTGTATACCCAATTCAAACCTTTTGGGATTAGAACTCTTTGTTCGTCATATTTCCATATCAATGAAGCATTGACATGTAAATTATATGGAAATATTGTGAGCAAAGAATCTTATTCCCAGAAGGTTTGAATTGGGTACAACAATGCGTTAGCCGAATTTGTCTATTTTAACACAATACATGTATTTATTAATGAAAAACTTGACGCTGGCTAGAATACTAAAAATAGGTTGTCACCTAGAAATAAAACAACATTCTGTTTAAAATAAATACTACAAAAATATATGAATTAAAAATTCTTTTTAGCCACTTTCTACACTGACAATGCCATTATTTTTATCACTTTTCACTTCTAAGAAACATTATCAAAATACTAAATAAATAAATAAATAAATAAATAGAAATTTCAGTGAAAATGTTGATTTTTGTGGACGGATCAGGTAAACTGGAGTACCCGGAAAAAACCCTCAGATTATTTTGTGTAACCATTAACAGCAATATGAATAGTTTTTATGCACATTTAAAATTTACAACTTTAATTTATAATCTTTGTTATCTTTAGTAAAAAAAATAACAATAACAACCGGTTTCAATAACAAAGAAAAAATCATTTTCAAGTGGAATAAGAAGCGTAAAGAAAATTTAAACAAATATTTGTACAAACTGAACAATAATTATTTTAAACTAAGGGAATGTAAATTAAAGTAAAAAATTGTTTTTAAATTTTAAAAATTAAAAAAAAAAATTAAGACAGTGCTACAGTGTAATTGCACTTAGGTCACAGTTTCAGTTCAGATGATCGCGTCATTGGGCAGTTACATTGAGCTGGACTTGTGAATCTAACACTTTAAACCACTGTTACTCTCCAGATAAAAAGGATAGTGAGTATTAAATTCAAACATCAATTAAGACTCACTGGCCCAATTTTTGACTCAGTAAATGCAATCAGTTCAGAGTGCTCATCCAGACAGAACACTGCCATGTCTGTTGCCTTTAGGCTACCTGCAACTTGAGTGAAAAATACTAACATCAACAAACATGATAAGTACAGGTGACTGTGCATGTATGTACAGTGTATCATGTGTACACTGTACTGTTAAACTACAGTGTACCTTTGAGCTCTTTCTGTCTGAAGCTTATCAGCTGTATTTACTAGTAACAGGGGTGTCACAGTAGAAAAGTAGTTAAAAACTGTTTAGATATGAATTGGAAAGATCTGAGAAGGCTCAAAGTAGAGTTGGCTGGAGAAGATTTCTTGATGGATCAATTATTGCTCTGTTGGAAGCATTTAGTGGGCTTAAGTAAGTACAAGACTGCATACATTTAATAGTTATAGTGCCAAAATGAAGCACAACATCGCCAGTGACTTAGCCGATAAGGCTGTAGGCCGAGTTCGCTAAAATCAGGTGATATTGCACAAGCTTGAGCACTATACCTGTTTAATAATTCAACACATTGATAACAAATTGCAGTTTCAAGAAACATTCATTGACATATACAAGCTTTTATAAAGTAAAAAGGCTCAAAACAATATTTTACCTCGCGCCATTTCTTACACAACAACCGAGCAGTGAGTGAAAATTAATTTAGCGTAAACAAATTGAGAGTTTTATGCCAAAAGCTTTCGTCTGCGCAAAGAATGGAACAGAGTAGTGACTATACAAATTAAAGCACAGTAAAATGGCATAGAATTTCTAAGTGACAAGTGTTTCGTGTCTCAAAAATCAAAACAAATTGAACAAACACAGGCTACCTAAACAGAGCAGTGAAAGACTGAAAGAACTGCAGCGAGACTGTATGTCTTAAAAAAATTTACAGCTATTTACAGTTACCTGTAGTTGGTGTGGCTTTTTAATCCCTTCCATCCACACCAAATTTTCAAACATTGAAGTACATGTACAAGCTGTACGATCACTGTAGCATGTTATTTACAAACTTGCTTGTCTATATCATATCCCAGAGATGATTACTATAAGACATTTTCCGAAAATTGCGTCCCTTCATCCATGGCGCATCAAACAGTTGAAACATTGAACCAGCTTTGTCAGCTTTCATTTAGCTTCACCTACAGGAAACACTGTGACACAATGTACAAATTTCGTTCCTCTTTTGTCCAATCATGTGATCAATAACTTTAATTTTCTGACTCTTTTCTTTTCTTCTCTTTTTTCTTTGTTTTCCCTTTTTTATATAATAATTCACACAGTCATTTTTTCTCCCAAAGATACTATGAAATTGCAGGAAGCAGTCATTTTCACTTCCCTTCATTAAATGCAAGATTTTTCACCATTGCTGGATGTACTATACTAATTTGCAGGTCTAGGATGTATTACCTTTCTTGTTTGCAGCAGATTGAATGGTTATAAAGACATCAGAATCCCTGTTAATCTGGAGTTGATACTCATGACTGGTGATGACTCCATCATTGTCAATAAAGAAACCACCTTTGCTGCATATATGACTCCAATCCTGATAAAAAAAACATACATTCACGTAAATAATAAGTACTGTAGTTAGTTCACTTTTCATTGTTACCTACATGTACATTGTATATACATGTGTATCTAATGTTCTACATGTACTGTATGCGAGCAATGGAATTGTGTGTACACTGTAGACACTAGTCATGCAGTGTGTTTAATTTAAAGACACAAAGTCGCACTACATGTATATAATGCATGTATAAAATAGCCTGTATAGTTTACACAATAAGCTGCCATCATTGTCAGTTGTAACAAGGGCAGCCAGTAGTGTATATTTAAAATAACTGACCAATACTTTTTAATTACTAATGATAATATGAACGCCTGTTACTAATTTTGAACTGTAGCCAGGGAAATGGAAAAAGTAGCCAGGGAAAAAACAGTTCTATTAATTACCGGTAGTAGCATTTCCTTGTTTGTGTTAAAGGAAATCCCAACTCCCATCCCTAAATGACAACCCTGTTATATTTCTTAATATACAAAATTGTGTGTTGCACTTTGTATCATCTTTTTGTTGGTGGCAAAATAAAAGTATGCAAATCATCTCATTTTGAAACAGAGTGGCCGGCCTCAGGGGCAAATCGTAGTGGGCACACATTTAACTATGGGATTGTGTGACGAACACAATGCAACATAATTTTGTTCAGGAATGTAAACAATAGTCATAAGCTAATTCATGTTACTGTATGTCGTGTCTGCCATGCAATCCCATAAATAAAAGCGCCCACTCCAATTTGCCTCAGGTTACCACTCTGTTTCAAAATATGGTCTATTGAAATATCACAAAAATTATTATGAAATTATGACTGTAATTTTTCATCTGTAACTAACAATTACCATAGAACACCGAGAAGGAAGAAAGAAGAACAGTTAGGAAGAGCAGGGACCATACAGAACCAGTTCAAAATATCCAAAGTCGAAGGTCTATTTAAATGTATAATTACAAAACAAAGTTGAGAGGGGGATTAATGATCCTCGCAGTATGCTCTCAACTTATAGCAGTTGAAAAAGCAACCTGAAAAAAATTCAGGCTTGAAGCGTTCAAGCCTGAATTTTTTTTCAGGTTGCTTTTTCAACTGCTTAAGTTGAGAGCACACTGCGAGGATCATAAATCCCACTCATGTACATCCGCAGTTCGCATAATAATATGATTTTCATATATTCATATTCATAAAGTTGAGAGGATTATGAAGATGAGAGATGAAAGATTTTGGAAAGGGAGTCCTACATTGTACGTAATACCTTTATGTTTTCAGGTTCCTTTAAGTTTTGGCCGTTTGTAGTCAGTCTTTTATTAGAAGAGTGTGACACAGAAGGAGAAGCAACGTCATCGTCTCTTGCTAGTCTCTTTAAACTTTTCTGTTTACAATCCTCTGCTGTTGCCAGAAGCATAGCTGCAAACTAAAATATATTCCATGTAATAAAACTAACTTAGTTTGAAGTTCAAAATTCAGCCAACAGCAGGGCACCAGGCAAAGATGTCCAAAGTAACATTTCAGGATGTTTTGGAAGAATTTTAAGTTTTACAGGTATACAGTGTAGGCTATAAAAGGGACTCTCCAGTTGAAACACCATCTGGATTTTGCAAATAATGCAACTGAAAGGATTACAACCCAACCAAAAAATAAATTATGTTTTCCATAAACAAATTAAAACAAAAGTAATTTTGGGGGTGTTGGGACTTACTGGATCTTGGTCAAGAACTTTTAACAGAAATGAGCCATCAATTTACCAAAATGGTGCTTAATGGGAGCCTAAACAAGATTTCAGTGATAATTGCCAAAAGCCACTTAATTACATGTAGGACATTCTTAATTGGAACCTTTCAATTTTATTGTGTTTTCGTACTCAGCTGCCAAATATTGATCTACATGTTCATGGACAAGTGAGTACATGTAGCAGTCATTGCCTCTGAAGTGATGATGAGGGAGCTTCAAATTCCTTGTTCATGCAAGGACGCAGAAGGGGGACATTGGGGGTTCTGAACACCGCAATACCGCAAAAAAATTGATAAATACCGCAATATTGCAAAAGAAATCGCCAAATACTGCAATACCGCAACACCTGGTCAAAAATAGATAGAATACCCAAACCGCTACTCTGTTCGTTAAATTTCGTGCAAATATCCGCTTAGATTTTGTTTTTCGAATGTTAAGGCAAATTCTGTTCATTTTAGCAAAATGAGTAACGTCCAGTAACGTCCAGTAGCTTGTTGGCTAATATTGAACAAAAATCAACTTACCTTGTTTATTGTTTCAATTTTTTTCTGATCGTGGAATAAAGAAGGGACTGCAATTTTTCGCTCCCAAACTCAGTGCTTAATGTTTATCAGTAATATTTACATTCTAGAGAGCAGAATGACTTGGTTGCTGGTTTTAATTACGTTAATGCTTGCTGGTGATGTTTTTACAGGTAATAGCGTTCCTTACATCCTGTTTGTGCACTATAAAAAGTCTTGAGAAACGTCTTCTCTATTAGTGGCCCTACTCCCGCAACATCTACCGTCATCATCACCATCATCATCATTTTATTAAACAAATAAATTATTTACAAAATTATAGGCACCCGCAGGTAGAATCAAGCTAATCGAGGCGGGTGCTTTTAGAAATAAATAGATAAATAAGAAATCACATTACAAATAAAATACGGAGATAAACAAATTGGTACATAGATAAATAAAGAAACTGAGTCTTACAAGGTTTTGAGTGAGACATTTAACAAGTCGGATAATTATTTTCACACGTCAAAATAAAATAAAACAAAGGAGAATGTCAAGAAATCATGTCTATTATTGTGGGCACGTTAATATACGAATCAGCATTATCAAGTGTTTTGAGGAGTAATTTTCGTAAATTATTTTTAAAAGCATTTTTAGGGAGTGTTTTCAAGGTGTTCGGCAGCGCATTCCAGACCTTTGCGCCTACCTTTGAAAAGGACTTTCGTTGAATTTCCAATTTTGCACTTTTAATGTAAAAGTTGTTAGAAGCTGAAGCTCTGGTGTTATAAGAATGCACTTGGGAAACATTAGTAAACAGATTCGTGATATTCTTTGGCGCAAGCTTATTCGAGACTTCATACATTAATTTAGAAATTGTTTCAAAGTAGATAAAGCTCAGGAGCAGAGTATTAGCATCAATAAATAATGGAATGGCATGTTCGACCTTTTTCTGATTATATATTAGACGCAGAGCTCGCTTCTGCAGAATTAGAAGTTTATTTAGATGTGATTTAGCTGCTTGGCCCCAGATTGAGACAGCGTAATTAAGATAAGGAGAGATAAGAGCTTGATAAATATTAAGTAAAATCTGCCGCGGTACAAAATGTCTGAGCTTCGCAATAATTCCTACTGTTTTACTTATTTTTAGAGCAATGTAATCAATATGAAATTTCCAAGATAGATAAGTATCAATTAGAATACCAAGAAATTTAATGTGATCTTTGCACTCAATAACAACATATTTGTTTTTCCTCTCTTTTTCACAGTCAACAGGGCCTATTTTGTGACGGCCCAGAGGTCTAGTGAGTAGCACATTGATTTCCCTATATAAAAATACATGTATCTATGTGGTTCCAACTGCAACCTTTAACTGTCAAGAGTCTTGTCGAAAATGCAAACTTCTCTACAAGCTATTGTAGGAGCGCGGTGGCCTAACAATTTATTAGTGCACTGGTCTCCGTATCAAATTGCCGGTTCGAGTACTGGTCGAATACTGTGTTGTGTTCTTGGGCAAGACACTTTACCCTCACAGTGCCTCTCTCCACCCAGGTGTACAGATAGATACCGAGAAATGTAATGCTGGTGGGCAACCTTGCAAAGGAGTAGCTTCCCATCCAGGCGATGGAGGTCACAAACATACTCGTAATCGCCTCATGCTACGGAAACCGGAGTTAAGCACTGGCCTGATGAGCTACTAGGCTAGAAAACAGACTGGTGAGAACTGTGTTGGTTCATCTCTTCCTTTTTTCAGGACAAGAGATGATTGTTGAAGTGAACAATTCTGCCAAATCGAGATCGTGCACCAAGGAGAAAAGTTTCGGAACTTCCAATTTCTTGTTGGAACGAGTCCCCTCCGTCAGCTTATTCTCCTTCAACCTTTTCGTCGCTGCTGGGGTCAACAAAGGTGGATATGAAATATTGAATGTCAGTGCGTCAGTGTCGTGACTTTTAATTGGTTGTAAAAACAATCACATTGTTATCACGTGACGGATCGATTAGAGGAACTTTATAGGACTTTTAAGAGATCTTTAGAGATCGATGTTTCGAAGCGTTTCCGAAACGACAAGGGTCAACAAGAAACTGGAAAAGGATCGAAAAGGGAGGATAATTTTTAATACCAATCAAAACGTTAAAAATCAGAATCCTGCAGGTTTTAAGAATACCGCAATACCGTTCGAATTACCGAAATACTGCACGAAAAATTGGCCAATACCGCAATACCACAAACCCCAATGTCCCCCTCACGCAGGCATGCAATGGCTCGCAACTGGAATAAACATTTAAATTAGGCAATTGTAATCCGTCATACAAGTACTTTGTACACTAACCTCATTATAATCCAGTTTTCCATCATTGTTTAAATCAGCGTCATCAAGAATTGCCTGCACCTCGGATTTAGTCATCCTCTCTCCTTGCTATTAAACAAAAGCAATGGATTGTGACATTTTGCACACAGTCTATCAGTTTATTTATTTAATTGGCTCAACTGCTGGAAAAACTACACTGTACATACGGTACAAGACCAAAAGCACAAGCAACTGACGACATTAATTTTAACCCTACATTTACATACAGCAGAAGCTTCAATCACTGACCTTCAGATCAAACATCTAATGTCTACATGTACACTGTAACCACTATGATCACTTAAATTTTGGGCTATATTTGACTACAGCACTGTGTTTACTCGAATAAGGGCCAATGGCACTTCATGGCTTTTATTAATTTTTTTGACTTGTCAATGTGGCACTTATTCAAGGGAGGCACTTATTTGGGGGCGGCGCTTATTTAAAATGTCATATTTTTGAAAAAACAAAACAAAAACAGTACTACTTTTTTGCTAATAGTAATCTTTCTGTTCCTTTGTTTTTTTAATTGTTGAAAAATGATAACATTAGAGCATAAGAAGTCTAAGAACGATTTGGGCGGCGTTCATTCGGGGGCGGTGCTAATATTGATATTTTTGTTTGAAAGTGCGGTGCTTATATCAGAATCGGCACTTATTCGAGTAAACATGGCATGTTCAGAGTAATAGACGAAGAAAAAAAGCAAGGCTGATTCGACATTGAAGAAATATAATGAAATTTATCCAATACATTGTCTTTCGAATACCCTGAAGAAGAAAGGCCGTGCCTTTTGAAATATTGGATAAATTTCATTATATTCCTTCACTGTCGAATCAGCCTTACTTTTTTTCGTTTATTGCTATTATTTATAGCTGATTAGATCCTCAATTTGGATCTGGTGCTTCTGTTTTGTTACGTTGGTCCTTGCCTTCAAAATTGTATGTCCAGAGTCAAGTTTTATAATAACCCAACATCTCACTCCATTATTGAAGAAATATTTATTTTAATAATAATAGTTAAATTGCAGTATTACAAGAACTGAGGAACAAAATAATTATTACTCTCCAGTTCTTGGGCTCTTGTCATACATGTAATGCAATTTTATGACTTGCCACAAGGATGTTCCATGCCCCACAGAAACCAATAACAAAGATATTTCAAAACTGATGATGATACATGTACAGGCTGTACACAGGGCAGGAAAAAAACCCAAGTCCGATTGCCCGGGGCAAGTAAATTTTGATCTTGGGCAAGTGAAAATAGAAGTTTGGTGGCCCAGTGGGCAAGTGAAATTAGGCTCAGTAGTCTTGTGAGTCTGTCTGTAAGTGTCAGCTTGGTAAATGATAATCTCCCGTCAGAAAGTATTTCAAAACTTTAGACTGCAAAATGAGTGTGCATTGTGCATTGTGCTCCCATTGGGCAAGTAATATTTATGTGGGGGCAAGTGAAAACTGAAATTTACTTGCCCACTGGGCAAGTGGATTTCAAAATTTTTTTCCTGCCCTGTGTACAGTGTACTCAGCTGTACCTTGGTCAACAGTCTAAACAGCTCATCATATGAAATAAATCCATCGCCATTTGTGTCAATACATTTGAAAGCCTTGATCAAGGATTCCTTGCTGAGTGCTTTTTCTTTTCTCATGATGTCACAAAAATCATTATATGATATGCTATCTGTCATGGGAATTGAAAACACAGCAAATTAAGTATCATAAATTAAATTCAAATAGAAATCAACAGAATCAAAGCATAACACTATACAGCATGCACATGTAAACAATGTACTGGATGTACATGCAAACAATTTAATATGTAACTTTTATAAACATGTACACTATAACAGTGAAAATGCAGGTTACCGTGGAAGATGTGGACAAGGATCTAGTGTTGTTATTAGAGCTAGATCCGGTTAAAGTAAAATGATAGAATGTACTGTAACTGTCAATTACAGCTGTATAAGCTGTATTAAGGTTTTTTAGGCATCTTACATGCATTACCTTTCCTTAGGAGTACAGAAAGAGACTATAGTTCCCCAATCCAGGGACACTTGAAATCAATATTTATTCCATATACTGTGAATTTCCTATTTACACACATGTACATGTATACTGCAAATGGGAAATTTCAGCTTGCCACATGCCATAACTTTGCAAACAATGTTCATACAGTGAAACCTTTATTAAGCGGCCCTCTGTTAAGTGGTCACCCTCACTTAAGTAGTCACTTATCATATACCTGTCAACTTTTCCTAAGTCAAATGCGTGTGATTGTCATATCCATATTACCCGAATTTCCGAAAAATTTCCGAGCATTAAAGCTGAAGATGTTCAAACGACTTCCAAACATTTCCAAAGATCCCTGAAGATGTTCCAATGATTTCAGAAGGTTCTCAAATGTCACAGTGCTCAAAAGCTTGGCATGATCTTGCCAAGATAGTGCTTATCTCGACGAGATCACACATACATGTATCTTGGCGAGATTACCGAGATCTCAGTGACGTCTCAGCAAAATCTCCAACTACAGTTCAAATGCCATTTAACTTATTTGCTTGTGATCGTTATTAACAGGTAGTCCGGAATTGAGTCAGGCGTGTGAAATTGTCCTGTATGCGTGTGATCAATGTTTCCGATCCGCAGGCGTGTGAGTTGGTAGGTATATTATCAAACCCCTGGAAATCGCTCCCCATATTTACTGTAAAATTGACCTCTTTTAAGCCGTCACCTCTACTAAGCGAACACTGTCACCTTTTTGATTTCCCATTTGGCAAATTTTATTGTACTTCACCTCTATTAAACTGTCACCTTATTTTATAGTCAGAAATATCAGTCATTTGCACTAAACAAACTAAGTGGCTTACTTCACAAAATTACATACAAGCTACGCAGCCCCAATCAAAAACAACCATAACTGATTTTTTTATTTCTGATAATTATTGAATGTGATGGCAAAACTTTTGATGATGTGTTTTGCAACAAAGACTTGCCTAACAAACAAAATTTTAAAATTCGATAGTCAGACATGAACTTCCTTGAACATGCAATTACCGGCAACCCTAAAACCAGGAAACCAGAATCCGGATTCCGGAATCCGGAATCCGGAATCCGGAAACCGGAATCCGGAATCCTTTTTTAAGCCTCTTTATAATAATTAAATTCGATCGCCAGGAAGCATCGTATGAAATGCGATCATTAAAAACGATCCAGAAAAAAGGGGACTTAGGCCCTTCAAGTCTATCTCATTCAGGAGATTTTGCGTCTAATAAGCCACCATAAGAAAACTAATAACGGAAGGCACTGAGTAAGTTGGCTTGAACGTCGTCCAAATATTGTTATATTATTATTGTACACATATTCTCTGATTTTTATATTATATCTTAGTGTTTTCGTTTTTCTTTTATTTTTGTTTGCGGCAATACCTGGAAAATAGCGATACTTACAATACTGTAATGAGCTACATGTAAGTGTATTAGACCACATTAATAAGGTTACTTACTTACTTACTTACTTACTTACTTTAGAGCAAGAAGTGCAAGACATACAGCTGTATGTTTATGAAAGCACTTGCTGCAAAGGACTGCATGTCTATTCTCGCTTTAATATGCCGTGGACATTTCCAGAACAGCTATTAAAATCCAATCAAAGGCTCCTGAGAACCAACCTGTGAATAAGAAATGCTTACACGCAACGCAATATTTCGGTTTTCACACTGACACGGTTCGATATTTTTTTAAAAAAAATAATAACCGTAAGGACTTTTGACAAACGCAAAAAAAAGGAAATCACTTTCATAATGTCCAGTTCGAGGAAAACAAAAATGTCACGGGCGTGAATTGAATCCGGGCCTCCCGAGTGCAAATCCGGCACCTTAGCCCACGAGGCCATCGAGGAACACATGCTCTATTAAGACTAAATTTTGTTATTTAAAGGTAGATATGCATCAAAACGCGTGTCTCGATTGGAAAATCTTTTTAGATCGATTTTATGTCGCATTAAAGACTCCAAATGCGAAACATCTTTAAGCTTATTGTTGTTTATATTCACAAATTAGTTATTGTTATCGCTGGATTCACGCTGTTCTTGTTACGAAACGCATTCATAACAAAGCATTACAAAATACGTCACTAAGTTTACAGCTGATGGAAGGAGCGAGTGAGTGTTCATTTGCATATCTGTCTTCGTTTAACGTTAACCCGTTCATTATGCGTGCGTGTATTCACGGGTTAAAAACGGATCATGAATCTAAAGAATCCACACTCCGAGTGGATCTAAATCTAAATTTTTGAAATTCATAAACCAAGCGTTTTTTGGGGGGGGAAAGGTCCGAAAATAGTACACCTGTCAAGCGGTCTTGATGCAAATTTACTCGTCCCGCCAATATTTCATTTGCACGCCATTTTTGTCTTTCTCGCAGTAAAGGACGCCATAAAGTATATATCATGGACAATTCAGGTGAGATTTCATCATTACTCTCAGGATAACTTCATTTGTTACACATTCCTGAGGTTGTGATTGATTTTGAATGTAAATAGATTTTTAAACGAGCAGATAATGCGCTTGTTGATGAATTGTTGCAACCATTGTAGGGCAATACTGGACAAATCCACTTTGGTGCGGCGATGACTACAGGGCGAATAATATATTTTTTCGGATTTTCGTTTTTTGTGTGTTGAAAAATCCATATGATCTGGGATCACAAATCCGTTTTCGGATTCTACCAAAAAAACGCCGGATTCCGGATTCTGGATTCCGGTTTCCGGATTCTGGATTCCGGATTCCGGGTTTTAGGGTTGCCCTGCAATTACTAAATTTCTATGTATCACATACACTGTATGTTGTGTTACTGTTGCTGTTAGCAATAAACTAGTGTATCCAAAAGATAGTAATTGCTGCGGTAAATTTGTTGTAATAATGCTGTTTTATCGTCTCACTGGTATTACAGAATTTTGTCTTTCATTTTTTGAGGGGAAGCAAAGCAAATGTATACAGGATGAATCGACGAAAACTCCAGCTGATATTAATTAAGTCTAATTTTGTTAATTCGCACATCAAGTTCTTGCAATGTCTTTAGAATATTGTTGAGCTAAAGACGCATTCACCACGAGGTAGGTGTGAAAATTTAGGTTAACTATTGAGTTAAGTATGTTGCGTTACTAGCTAGCCGTATCGTGTTCGCGTCTTTACGCGCTCAGCTCAGGTTTCGGGTCCCCACGCGCTCAGCTCAGTTAGTCTCATCGACCGCTGTCGGAGTGATTTCAAAATAAATGGCTTTTATCCCGTACAATCTTCGAAAATCTTTGCTATCCAACAGTCCTATCGCCATGCCTCACAGTCCTCGCTCAACTCGCGGTAGCCTTCGACAATTGAGTTCCGATTTCGACTGGGACATGTTGGACCAAAATATTACAAATCTCGCAGTGCATTCTGGCCCAAAATGTGTTCGTGGCGCAGTGAATTCTGGTAAAAAGCTATCAATTCGAGATTTTTCGTAGCTTATATTTTTTTCTCATATATTTCTCTTAAATCCTGATGAAGTTGCTGCTCACTCGCTGCGCTCGTTCTGCAGCAACTAGTGTATCCGAAAGAAAGTAATTGCTGCAGTAAATTTGTTGTAATAATGCTGTTTTATCATCTCGCTCAGCTGGTATTACAGAATTTTCTCTTTTGTTTTTGAGGGGAAGCAAAGCAAATGTAACCGGGATGAATCGACGAAAACTCCAGCTGATAAGACTAATTTTGTTTTGAAATTCACGCATCAAGTTCTTGCAATGTCTGTAGAATATTGTTGAGCAAAGGACGCGTTCACCACGAGGAAGGTGTGAAAATTTAGGTTACTAGCTAGCCGTATCGTGTTCGCGTCTCCACGCGCTCAGCTCAGGTTTCGCGTCTTACACGCTCAGCTCAGTCCAGTCTCATCGACCGCTGTCGGAGTGATTCAGATCAAAATAAATTTGTGTTTTATTCTGTACAATCTTCGAAAATCTTTGCTATCCAATGGTCTTATCACCATGCCTCACAGTCCTCGCTCAACTCGCGGTAGTCTTCAACACTTCAGTTCCGATTTCGACTGGGACATGTTGGACCAAAATATTACAAATCTCGCAGCCAACAGCTTGAAGCAGCAAGCGAGGCTATTGTCTGAGGCGCAGTGCATTCTGGCCCAAAATGTGTTCGTGGCCACTGAATTCTGGTAAAAAGCGATCAATTCGAGATTTTTCCTAGCTTATATTTTTTTTCTCATATATTTCTCTTAAATCCTGATTATGTTGCTGCTCACTCGCTGTGCTCGTTCCGCAGCAAATATACATCATGTGAGCAATTTCGCATTCTACTGTAGTTGGCCATAATTAATTTTTTATTACGTGCTAAATTTTAGAACACCTAAGTTAGCTATTCCCCGATGGTGATGACTGTATTATAAAAACATGACATTTTTGTACAATGTAACAAGCTGGTTACATAAGACACAGAGAAAGATTCAGTATAGCTGAGAGCTTGAGAACCTAAAGAATAATAATAGATGGCTTCCAACTGGCTGCAGCTGAAGGACTGAAGGAGTACAGCTGTACATGTACCTGTAGCTCAAAGATCACAAGTGTTCAGACTAGTTGAAAGACTTGGTGAAAAAGTATGACATAAATGACGATTTTGGTAAAGAAACACAAATAAAATTATACCCTTTAAGACATGCCCAGTGTTTGTAAATGCACAGCAAATTTCGTGTTTTAAGCAACAATCCATATGCATGTACCTGTATTTGATTTTTCTTTCTTGATTTTTAAGGATTTCACCAAAGCAAAAGGATAATAAAAACAATGGTTCTTGCCATTTAAAACAAAGAAAAAAGTTTATAACATGGATCATCCTTTAACTCACAAAATTGCCAGTAGAGTGCATGTAAACAATAAACAAGCTGAACTCGTCAATCAATGTACATGTACATGTACATAAATTGACAAAACTATCACTATTAACTCTGCACCTGTGTCATGTTTCCAATACTTCTGTACAACTTTTAGTGATGGGTTCCTTCCACCAAACTGAAGAGCTGAACAAAGAATATTTCTCATTTTAAAACATTGAAACCCAAAATATTTTCCTCAATAATGTATGTTCAAGTCAGAGAGGATTTAGATCCAAAAGCTAAAGCTAAGATTGCACACGGAGAAAATGCATACTTCAATTCCTACTATTACCATCTACATGTATTCTCCAGGCACTAATTTTTTGTTCAATTAACGTCTTATCTCCTTTCCACAGGTGTACAGACAGAGACAGTTCCCCATCCCTGAGACACTTGAAATCAACTCCATACTGAGAATTTTCTGGTTACATACATGTACAGTGTGTATACTGCAAATGGTATTTAAATCTAAGCTTGCCATACACCAAATTGTATACCATAATTGTGTCATTGTAAAACAGGGCTTAACTAAATAGACAATAACCATGGCCACACTACAGACATTTGCCCTAGGAAACTTGACTTGTTGACAGTTTACTTAGGGAAACTGAATTTTTTAACTACTGTATGACCAATTTTACCCTACATGTACATTGTAGGTTTTTTTATCTCAGGAAAATTTTAATGTCTGGAGCTTGGATATGTCACGGACAGAACCGAACATGTATATCACGTTGTGAAAGTAATTTTCTATTTAAAAAAAAAAGCAGGGCGTGTTGTCTGATTGTAGCTATTGAATTCACAATTTTAAATTTCAATTCAGTTTTAGCTGCCATTTCGAACTGATTTTTTTAATTGAATTGATTTTTCTGTAGAAACAGTTCATCCCTCTTTTCCTTCAACTGGTCCAAACCAAGCTTTGGATAACTACACCACTCTCTCTTACTGCATTCCTTCACAATAGTTACCAGTTTCTTATCAAAGCCAAAAATTCATTGCCCAAATGAAATTTAAAGTTTTACTTTTGCCTGACAACCCCAGGTGTTGATTATAGCAGTGCGACCTTTGCAGATATTTCACCTAAGGAAAATGAAACCCAAGACAAATTTACCTTGAGATACACTGTAGTTTAGGTGAATTGGCCCGAGGTAATTCAGTAATAAAATAAAGCCTGGATGGCTGATCCGTACAATAACTAATTAAATACAAGAAATATGTGTCTTCTGGTTTAACTGAAGAGGTTGGGTTGTATGGCCACAATGACTCCGAAATTGAAGTTGAGACATTGCTTGTCACACTGGATGGCGTCAATTAGAGCTTTGTCACGGTTTTGTTGCTAGGCAACTGCAGGATGCCAATCTCCATTTTTGGACCCCATTAATTGATCTTTACCCAACTAGCTACAGTATTTTGACTATTGTATCCCCAATCCCTACTCCCACAGCTGGACCACAAGGACCCCAGGGAGTAGGGGGGAGGGGGGTACTCCCATATACACTATGAGCTATATAGATATGTGCCGCTGTGAAGGGTATGGTTTTAAGGCAGTTTAGTCTGGGATAGGGTATAGTTATCACAGATTTTTGGTCTAGAATAGGGTATTATTTTCTGCGAAACTGATCAGTTGCGAGGAGAAACTTAGTCTAGACAAGGTTTGCTGGCAAATGGCATTTAAAAATCGGTATGGCGGGCAGTATGGCAGTTTTACTGACCCTTGTTAATTAATAACTGTGATTGTGAACGCGTTTCATCATCATCATCACTTTGGGATGTTTCATTTTTTGACAAAACTGTAGAATACCCAGCCACTTATTTGCATCTCGTTGAATAAGAATGGATCCTTTTGTTTTCATAGGCTTCGTTCTATAAACGTTTAGGGATATGTAAATAAGTGGCCGGGTATTCTAAAATCGCTCGCTCGCCGGTTTTTAACAGAGGACAAAAAAGAATTCAGGTAAGCTTAATATGGAGCTAAATAACTCATTCTTACCTAGAATCAATTCGTCAATGGAGGTAATTTTCTCAGTTGTACTACTTAAAACAGCTAAGTATGCAGCTCGGCATTCTTTCATAAAGTTGTCAAATTTGGCAGTCGATTCTCGTCGAACTTTCTCAGAGAAAGATACATTGGAAGCTCGAGATGACACGCTAGACGTCGATGACTTCCTGAGAGGTTTGGGCCTCTTTATCTCTGACATTACTTCAGGAAGATCCTTTGTCGTATAATCTTTCTAATTCTTGAACACAATTGTGAATCTGCAAAATGCAACGTACTTGCACAAATCAGTTGGACTTGTTGTCTTGGTAAAACTAAAGATTCCTGGGTAATCTGATGGCATTCACCGCTGACCAACTAGGAAGGGAAATTGTTCTTTTATATTTTGAAAGGATGAGCCAGTCAGTAATCTGACGAATGTATCCTGATAACATATTCTCGTGATCTTTGTCAATTACATTGGGGAGGGTTTTTATTAGCCTGCGAATACAGTCGTCTCTCACCTCTCCCTGCCGCTAGGAGCTAGGCAGGCTAGGGACGTTTGCGCGAGCGGCCACCAGGAGCGATGAGAGGCGGCTGTATCCGCAGGCTAATGTTTTGAGGCGTAAGCAGTCCTTTTTCTTCCATCGAGCAGGCAAATCACGAGCGCGATCCGAGGCCGGCGCGGGACAGGGATTAAGCCTGTGCTCAGCGACCCCGTCCCTCAATAATTCCAACTCCAAAAGATAGGACCGCTACCCGATAACTCTATCCTTGTCACGCTTGATGTTTCTTCCTAATGTACCCCAAAGGGAAGGTGTGGAAGTCTGCCGGCACTTTCTTAACACTCGTCAATACAAATCACTTCCTACTGAAAGAATCTGCGACCTCATCTAAATGATCCTAGGAATGAACATCTTCATCAACACTTCCATCATCAACACTTCCTTCATCATCATCATTTTCATCAACACTTCCTTCAGATTCACGGCACCGCTATGGGAACTCGAATGGCACCTTCATACGCAAACTTATTCATGGGCAAATCGGAACAACGCGCAATAGAAAATTCCCCCTTCAAGCCATATGTCTGGTGGAGATTTATCGATGACATTTTTATGGTGCGGACAGAAGGAGAAGATAATCTCAAAACCTTCATAAAAATTATTAAACTCTTCGGTTCTTTAATAGGCCATCGTAACTTGATGAGAAATAAAACACAAACAGCGGTGTGTCAACAGTGAGAAGTTGATGCTTTATTAGCTGTAGGTCCTGTAGCTTCTTAGGACTGACAGTCCGTACTATTAAATTACTGTTAAGATTGTTTTTCTTAACTTTGCAGACTCCTAATTTTGAACCATATAAACAGCGGTGTGTCAAGTTCAAGTTCACCCATGACTGAATATTCAAATTCTTCTAACCGGGCACTTCCTTTTCTAGACGTAAAATTACACCTCAGCAACAAACTAATTCAGACAGATCTTCACTAGACTACGAGCAGTCTCTCTTTTCCAGCTTAGTCCGTCGAGCGAGAAACGAAAAAACATTAGCGAGCGGATAATGGCCGCCCGAAACTGGGGGCGAGGCAGGCGCGCGGGAAAAGAGAGACTCTCTTTTCCCGCGCGCCTGCCTCGTCCCCAGTTTCGCGTGGCCATCATCCTGTTTTTTCGTTTCTCCCTCAACGGACTAAGCTGGGAAAGAGAGACTGCTCGTAGTCTAGATCTTCACACGAAACCCACAGACAAGCATCAATATCTTCTTAAGACTTCCTACAACCCTACTCACACCAAACGCACTATTCCATTCAGCCTTGAGCTGACACTATGTTTTCCCGTCATATTGAGCTAACACTTACTGTTTTCCTGTCACTGTATTGAGCTAACACTATGTTTTTCCTGTTACTGTATTGAGCTAACACTATGTTTTTCCTTCACTGTATCGAGCTAACACTGTGACTGTGTTTTCCCGTCACTGTATTGAGCTAACACTATGTTTCCCAGTCACTGTATTGAATTAACACTATGTTTTTCCGTCACTGTATTAAGCTGACACTATGATATGTTTTCCTGTCACTGTATTGAGCTGACACCGCTTTGTTTTTTCGTCACTGTGTTATGCTAACACTATTTTTTTCCGTCACTGTTTCAAGCTGACACTATGTTTTTCCGTTTCAAGCTGTTTCAAACTAACACTATGTTTTCCCGTCACTGTGTTAAGCTAACACTATCTTTTTCCGTCACTGTTTCAAGCTAACACTATGTTTTCCCGTCACTGTATTGAGTTAACACTCCGGGGGGGGGGGGGGGGGGGGGGGGGGTGGGTACTCCCTAAAATACGCCATATAGGTATGTGCCGCCCGATAGGGTAGGGCTTTTTAGGAGCTCAGTTCCCCGGGAGGGGGGAGGGGGGTGTACCCAACAAAGTTTTGTACGGGGATGCTCCGCCCCAAGGTCCAAACCCTTACCCTTTCATATACCGTTTTTTGACAGAAAAGGTACCCCTTTCATATACCTTTCACTGAAAATTGTACCCCTTTCATATACCTTTCATTGAAAATTGTACCCCTTTCATATACCTTTCATTGAAAATTGTACCCCTTTCATATACCTTTCATTGAAAATGGCACCCCTTTCATATAGCCTTTACGTGCGTCTGTTTGATATATTTTGAAAGGCGCTTTTTATAATACTTAAATGGCAGTTTTCCTCAGCTTCCCTTTTTTATTCTTCAACCGGTGTTTTCCCTACCCTTTCCTATACTTCGTGAAATCCCTACCCTTTCATATACTTCAACTCGTGAAATCCCTATCCTTTCATATACCGCCAGCCTAAAATAGGTACCCCTTTCGGGCGGAGTATCCCCTTATAGCCCATTATAGGGAGTACCCCCCCCCCCCGCCCCCCCGGGGGCTCAGTCCTTAAATAGGGTACCCTTTTTGGTATTTTTGGTATTGTGGTCCTTTAGATAGGGTCACTAAATTGCTGTATCCACCCCAACGCGCAAAACGAAAAAGATATGGTCTGTTAAAACTGGGCCTTAAAAAGGATATCAAATCTCGATTTTCTACCCTTAAATAGGGTCAGGATTTGAGAACCTTGGCGGCACACACCTATCCTACATCCTACCTATCCTCCCGGGCCCTACGTTTACGTCGCATCTGCTCCACTGACATTTTCTTCAATAAATGCTGCCAAGAACTTATCAACTATTTGGAACTACGAGGTTACAGTCGCCGCTTTCTTAAAAAAGAAATAAATCGCGTAAGCACCATCGCACGTCACGAAACTCTTAAACCACGACCACAGAATTACTCGGACCGAATTCCATTTGTCATCACCTTTAATCCAGCTCTTCCTAACGCTTCTTCGATTGTACGAAATTAACGCTGCAAGCAAACATTTTCCTGTCCACCTGTCTTAGCTTACAAACGAAGCCCTAACCTGCGTGATTTATTAGTGGGAACCAAGTTGCGTTACCGCACCAAACTTCAAGAAAAAAACACCCGCTGGCGTTTATAAATGTAAACATCCACGCTGCCTCACCTGCTCATTTATACAAGAAGGTCAAAATGAATACACTTTCTCTGCAACAAAGGAAGAACGACATATCAATGACACTTTAAATTGTAAATCTAAAACTTAATCTACTTAATTGAATGTAAGAAATGCGCAAAACAGTACATTGGGGAAACCAAACGCCAACTGAATGAACGCTTTGGGGAACATCGCCGCTCCATCCTCAATCACCACCATCTTATCAATCTTACTCGCCTGTTTCAATACATTTTAACCAACCTGGCCACTCTATCAACGACATCTTCCTCATTCGATTCCCTTGGAACCCCGGCAGTCAGAAAGGGACGCGAGTATAGACTAAAGCGATGCGGGCACTTTTGATCCTCATGGTATAAACGTTAATAGACACAGGACGAAATAACGACTTTAAGTGCAAGTAAAGGTTCATTAAAGAAAACTTAAAGAACAATTTCGACTATCTTTAAGTGCACCGTAAATTACTTAAATAAGCCTTTACTTGACAACACTTAAAGCTAGTAATGAACAATTTAAGTTGCCTTTAAGGGTCTTTAAGTTGTTGAAAAGTTGAATTAAAGATAACGTAAAGGTTCTTAAACACATTAAAGATACTTACTTACTTTAATACATTTAAGAGTATTTACGTCTCAACTTAAAGATTTTCGATACCTTTAAGTAAAATTTAATTTTCTCTTAAAGATTAGTAAATTCATTATTTCGTCCTGTGAGACGTGATGAACTTAATTTATAGTGACACTTAGCCTAAAATGGTTCTTACCAATCATTTTCTGTTATTCTGCTGTATGTCATATTTCAAAGGTTTTTATATGTAACGGTCCTTTTATTTCTGTATTTATTTTTTTGTTTTTTAGCCCCCGTAGAAGGTTTGTTTTGCAAACCGAAATATCGGGCAAATATATTCAACTCTGTCTCAATCTCTTCTCCTTGCCCGGTTAAGGATCAGTTCGCCGTTTTTACCTATACAATAAAAATTACCCCTTCTCCGACGGAGAGGATGCCTGTACACGAGCTAGCGGCGTGCCGACGCGATCACCAATCTTAAAACCTAACAAAATCAAGTGTTTTTCAGTCCATATCAAACAGATCAAAGACTACAAAACGTTCGTTTCATTCTTTTAAAACTCGCAGAGGAAGCGGTGCAAAGAAAAAAGTACCGAAAGCCGACAAACTCGTGATCATGAAGACGAACTCATGACTCATGACTGATGGCAAGGAATATTCTAGACTGCAAAACAGTCGCCTTTTTTTTTCCGCTGGCTCGCTCGCAAAGGCGCGAAGCGCCAAAAGCGTCTGAATCGTGGATACCCGCGCGCGAAGCACGCGAGCCTCACAGTCCCACTCTCCATATTCACACTCGTTCAAGACCTTTCGTTCAAAGACCGCGCGTATTCGTATGACCAACGTGAAAAATACGACTGTTTTGCAGTCTAGGAATATTCTTACTTAGTGAATCAACCACATTTTTCACATAGGATCTATGTAAAGACCTATGTTATGTCAAAGGAACAAAGCAGGAAACGTATAAAAGCACTATTGATATACGAAAATATGTACTCAGTCCTTCTCAGTCTAGCGCCTACTGATATCCCCAGTTTTCACCCTCATTCCGACCCCTTTTTTAACTTTTCTTGAGGAAAGATAAAAATCTAGATTTTTTTTTCGTAACATGTCCAGAAGCGACCCATTCGCGGACCGTGCATGCGTCAACTTGTAACATTCGACCAGCGTCCTTTTTCGGAGCAAAGTCCGCCGGCTGAAGCGACTTTTGCTCGGAAAGAAGGCGGCGTCTGAATTCGCCAAGGCCTGATCGCAGGTTCAATTTGCAAAGATTATACAAAGGTAGACTTGCCTACAAGTCAACTAACACGAGAACGACGAAGTCGCGAGACGAAAACGGACTTTGACTGCTTCGAGAAAGTCTGATACAAACATGGGTAGCCTATAGGTCAGAACCATCCGCGGACACTCTAACGAAGAAATTTCATTTCGTCTTGGGAATGAAGTCGGGTTAATTTTTATTTTGTATTTCTTCAGCTTTTCTAACAAAAATAAAGATGCATAATTTTTGTTGTCGAGACCGTGAAGTCCGTGAAGGGTCGTGAAGCGTTCGTAGATCTGGTCAGTACTGAAACAGAAAGGAACGGTGCTTTCCAAGATTTCAAAATAGCAGTTGAAAATATCGAATACAAAAATCCTAGCAATGTTTCAATAAAAAGAACACCGTGACGTTATGCCACAAAAATGCCTTGCATGTGCCCCTTCCTCTTTAAAAGATCCTGGGACGAAAATACCTTGAAACTCAGTCCTCGCCAGTCCTCTCTCACTCCTCTGACTCCTCTCTGTGATGTCTATAATTTGTGGTCCGGAGTTTACTGGTTTACTGAACTCTGTAACTGGACGTTGGATATGTTCATGGGACATTCGTGCTCTACTTTTTTGATTGAACATTGAACCGCATACCAATAATTTCACGTTCGTAACTGTGTAAAAATAGGAAAACTCAAGACTGTTCGGTGAAATCCACGTTCTAGTGGTCTCTAGTATAAGCTAGTATACAGTCTTGGCGCGCGCGCAAGGTACTGGCTTTCGAATAAACAATTTTTAATGATGGAAAAATTTATAATCTAATGCTTCTTAACTCTCCTTGACAATCTTATAATCCGTTATGGTTCTTTTTATAAAATTATCTATTTTTACCTCCGCCCGGGGGTTAATTAATGCTGTCAGTACATGACGGTAAAAACAGGAGGAAATCGCCACTCGGTTCTATCAGTTTTGAAACTGCTACCGAATTACGATCTGACTGAAACGAGAAAACTATTTTCATTTCAAATATAAATGGTTTTTGTCATATTTTTAAAACAAACTTACAGTTGTAACTATCCTTGGCTTCGCTGTACGTGATCAAAACATCCGAAACAAAAACATATCAATATTTGTCTTGTGCTATTTTTTGTAAGTCTGATCATATTCCAGCTTATTCACGCAACATACAAAAATGCAAATGATGACGAGGTAAACCAAAGTAGAATTTTATAAAGCTGTGTGAATGAATACTTCAATTACACTTCTCCGTTATGGTACAGTCCATTCCATTCTATGATTATTTTTCAATCGCAAAATTGATTATAAAATGTAAATATGTCTGTCCTATGACTGACCCCAATTGATCGAGTTTGCAATATTGGACAGTCAAGATGCATTTAAAAGTGGGATTCTACAGCATAGATGACATCGATAAAATATAAGCTAGAATGCACAGGAACCTAAAATTATCGACATTATTTACGCGTAGTAAAATTTAAAATATTCAGACATCGAAAATTAGTGAAATGATTCACTGGTTAAGCAATATGATGGCATGGTTGATTGCTTTAAGCCGCTTAACTTTTATTCATCGTTTGAACGATCTAGTACTTTGACATTTGTTCGACTTCGAATGGTTTACTGAAATGTATAAATCGGTGTTTGAGTGTACGAAGGAACGCATAAAACGGTATAAATGGTGTCGAAATTATAGCGGTGTTACTGTTTCTTGAGATAAAAAATTCCGAAGATGAGTACACTTCATTTCACTTTAGCGAAAGTGAAATATCGCCCAATTTCGAAAATTCACTATCAAATCAACATGCACGCACATCGCCTTTGTCACCGGTCTAAGCTCTTGAACCACGCTTAGCTTTTATACCCTGGTACTGCTGTTGCTATTTTGGTCATCTCCATATATGGAAGCAAAATACAGCGTATTGGTTCTCTTGATCGATTGTTTGATTGAATGGGATCTGGGACCAATAAGATGACAGTTAAAAAAGGCAAATGACTTGTCACAAGAAACCGCTTATTTGCCGATGTGCAGTGAACCAGGACATGCTTCCAACGTGCATAGCTAAGGTTCGAAAATGTCTTCGGTTGTCGATCCGCTGCTTTCTACTGTAACTTTGGATTTATTGCGTCCGAAAGAGACTTTAGGAAATCCCGAAGATCATTTTAGAAAGGTAAGACTAGGAAACTTCCTGGGGAGTTCACAGAACAAACCTTGCGTGATTTGTTTGTAGCAGCTCTCAGTATGTTACAAGCTAGAGTAGTCAATTCAAATATGTCGATCGTTTTGTTGAACTCCAGTCAAACCAACAAACATTTCCTTCTTCCTTTTTAGTTATGGTTCGATATCGACAGCTTGAATTTTTCACAATTCAGTGCTAAAGTGGATTTATTCGACGACGGTGGCGCTTTTGACTCAGAAAGTTCGCTTGATTCTGACTATGAGCTGAACTACAATGAGAAATACTTCTGTCAGGAAGATCTTATCGAAAGCAAGCTAAAAGACACCGCTCTACTGTTTGAATTGCCGTACCAGCAAGATGGGATTACTTTGGAACTGCGAGCAAGTAGCCCTGATAATCTTTCGAGCTCTTCGAGTGAGCGATCATCGATATCATCCGACATTGAAATTCAGCTGGAGAGCTTGGAGCAGACTGACTCACTCACGTGTGCGGACGTGGAAATGAAGGCTGTTAGCGAGCTGGAATCACCACCGCCGGTAAAACAGACATCCGAAGGAACACAAACTGAAGACAACGACAGCTTTGCAGAATCCATGAACTCTGAATCATTGACTAAACTGGCCAAAGCTAAACTTGTCATAGAAGGTTCTACTAACAACTCGATGAGCTCATCAAAGGTAAATTCGAATTCGTTAAAAGGAACCAACACTCCAAATGCAAATGATGTGAAAGATACACCAGAAACTGCGGTCGTGCAGCTACCGAAAGGAAAGAAAACATTGGCAAGGACTCATAAATGTACATTTGAGGGCTGTAACAAATCGTACACTAAGAGCTCGCATCTTAAAGCCCACCAACGAACCCACACTGGTGAAAAGCCATATCAGTGTAACTGGAAAGACTGCGGCTGGAGGTTTGCAAGGTCAGACGAACTTACACGACATTATCGTAAGCATACTGGTATAAAGCCGTTTAAATGCACTACATGTGACCGCAGTTTTTCTCGCTCAGACCATCTATCATTGCATATGAAGAGACATTACTAACAGTGGTATGGAATGTAGCGTTAAATACGGTCCCGATCGCGAGTAAATGTGACCTCGGGTCTTAAATTAATGGAGCCGTGGATAGTGTCTTTACTATCCATGATGGAGCTACATGTACAGATCAGAGTACCAAGGTATAAAGCATCTCCGTTATTATTTACAATTTTATTAGGTATTAAAAAACTTCCTAAGAAAAGACGGTCTAAAATATGGCTACCATTAAGAATGTTTCAATTGAAAACGAAAAACGAGATAGATAAAAAATCTTATTATTAAAGTGGAAAATACCACTTATAAATGTGTATATTGAGAATACTGAAATAAATGCAAAGCATTCAAAGGAATTTGTTGTTGTTTGTGTCTCGTTCAACAGCGGGTGGTTCAGTGATGAAAACAGCCTCAGGGTACAATATTAAACTGATGCCAACCCACTCTGGTGATAGTTTATTATCATAATCACTATTCCAAATGCAATCACTTGCATATTTATATGACTTTCTGTCTGCATTATTGATGAGCAGTCCTCCATTATTGCAATCGATTCATACATTTTATACACACACACAAGTTTAAATTTACTTATGATGATTACACTATCTGTCACTGCCAAAAACTTGTATTTGATTTGCTTTTTATGGATATCCTACAACCACAAGGGGAAAGCACTTTCTAGCAATTCATGTTGCAACTATTAAGGAAATAGAACATAAGATTTTATTTTAAAATAACTTTTACAGATTTGTCACATCACATCAATCCACTGGAACAAACAAGAAACATGGATACATTGGGCATTCTTTAATATTAAGAAGTTAATGTGAAATTATGTATTAGTGCAAACAGTTGTATTTATTGTCATTTGGGGTCAGCTATGAAGTACTCGTACATATACACATCTGCTAATGTTTATAGCCAAAGAATTATCTTTACTGACCACAGTCTGAGTTTGAACTTTGACTCCATAGTTCTCCTAAGGTCACGTGATAGTTGCGCAAGAGAAATGTGTCTGTGCGGAAATGTTTTATTTGCGTAATACACACCCTCTCACAAAACTTTCTTATTGTGCTCACTCAATGATCACTAAGCAGTAGAGTCAGCAGTAGAAAGAGAAAAGTCAGGAGTTACGTGAAAAGGATAGCTGAGTGGCATGCCAATAATTGCCAGAACAGGCAAAACATGTTGCATCCTTGGGTTTATTTAGACTGTTCACAGTCCCCCATTTTCCTAGATCTAACCTTGCGTTCCTTTTGCCACTATCTTGAAAGTCTCTCCCTGTCTAGCATGCCTGGAGATGCCTTCTATTTCCTTTGCTTTTTCTGCACACGGGCTTCCCGCTCATGCTGTCTTCACTTTCACCTGTCCATGGGCAGTTTTTCTACTTTTCCCCAGTTTTTAGCACACTGTGACATTCAAGATAGCGACTCAAAGAACTATTAAACTCAATGAACACACAGGAAAATGGGGGACTGGGAACAGTCAAGCGTTTTTTCTTGTGGATACGTGCAGAAGGGATTGTCAGATTAATGGCACGACATGACCTAGCCTGCATAACAGGCGTTATTTGGCGCTGAAGCGGGTTTGGGGGCACGAGCGCGAAGCGCGAGACTTGAGCGCCCCTATAACGCCTGTTATGCAGGCTAGGCATGACCTCATAATTCAGTGCTAACTAAAGCCATAGTCCAATCCAGAGTCGAAATTTTATTTATGACCTGGATTATTAAGTCAACCGAGGCGGATATGTATACTGTATATGCAGATATTTTCAATAATAAGGAAGTTTAGAAATGAAAAACTATCGTTTCCTACTGTCTGCATTCCAGCGCTCTCCATTGAGCTACCAGTTGAGTCAATTTCCTTGTTGTGTTGTCGTCCTTTTGCCATAAAAGTGATATTTTGAGCGATTTTGAAGGATTCTGAGTTCGCCGTGCGTCTAAGAGAAGGACTTCATAGACGCACAGTCAACGGCGTACTCAGAATCCTTCAAAATGGCTCAAAATATCACTTTAATGGCGAAAGGACGACAACACAATTTAACGTTTATTTAGCGTTCATCAGAACATACATTTGGCGATACGTCGCTATAATATGAAATTTAGGTAAATCCCATGCACAAACAGATTGTGTGGGCTCCCTGTGATGCCTTCGTCTTGGAAATAACAATCGTGGTTCCGTGATCCAAATGTATTTGCTGCAAAATGATTACCTTCCAGTTTATTTTTAAAATACCTAGTAAGAAATTTAATCTGCCAAGTGTGACTTGTGAAGTTGAGGAGACAGCGAGGAACCCCGAAAAGGAATGCTCATGTTTTTAAAGACCGCAAACGTCGAATATTAAATCTGTTTACTCAATAAATAATTTGTCATTTTGCCATTTGGAATTTACTTTTTAGCGTACTTTCTGGATACCTTGGATCGGAAATAGGAAATTGAAACATGATGAAATTTGAAGTAGTATTTTAAAATACGTCATCAAAAAGACAATGGACAATGTATAAGGAAAAACTATTGTCTTGGAAATTATATTGCCATTACCAATAAAGTTTTCTGGTTAGCTAGGCTAGCTGAAGTGCGTGGCGTGAAGCTCTGCGGCGCAAGCAAGCAAAGAAAGAGACATGAGATGCGGCTAATTTTCAAGCTTGGTACGAGTCAGCCGCGCGGCCTTAATACTGACTTCCGGTTTATTTAGGGACGGACCATTACATTTTTGAGGGGGGGGGGGGGGGGGGGGGGGGGGGGGGGGGGGGGGCGGGGGGGTTGGGCAATTTTTTGGTGCAGGATAATTTTTTCTACGCTCGAGACTGTGCAGGATTTTTCTTTTTGCCATGATTTGCTTGCATGATATTTTTTTTGCGAGTCTGTATGTTTTAATGCCTGACACATATACGTGTTAGGAATACTGGAAAGACCATACTAGAGACAGGAAATTCAAATACTATAGCAAGTCAGATCTGATGTAACAGCAGCTTGATAGCATGAAGACTGGCCCGCGCGGTGTTGTAACTGCCCCTACAATTTTCTTTACACCAGCCCCCTGTTGATGTCGCTTCCACAGCCCATCGTAGTACACCCAACCATCTTACAATTACAGGGAGGTCACGTGAGGTCGGTATGGTGGACGGTTGTGTGTAGAAGAGCTCTGTACGTCCTATCATTTCCCTTCGCTCGTCGGACCAAAAAAAACACACAAAATACCCGTACCCGTTTTATTATGGGAAGAAGAAGAAGAAATGCAAACTCTAGCTCAGGAGAAAGCCCGAAAGGACAAGAACCAAAAGCTGCCCGTGTGACAGAAGACGAACATGGCGACGACCCGGGCGACAACCTTCTTCTCAACATTAAAGAATCCTTGGATACGCTGAAGGATACAATGGAAACTAACTTTAAGCAACTACGTGATGAAATGATGGACTTTAAAACTGATTTGGAGAAGCGAATTGATGATTTCAAAACGACTATCGGAAATTTGGAGGCGTCAGTTGAAAACGCTTGGAAGAGAATTCAAGAGCTTGAAGAAGCCAAGAAGACCTCCCAACTACAACTGGCATCGCAAGCGACCGAAATCAACAAGTTAAATAAAGAATTGTCCAAGCAGAAAGAAAGAACTATTCAGCTCGAGAGTTACACGAGGCGTGAAAACCTAATGTTTCGTAATATTCCAGAAAGCTCTGACGAAAACTGCTATGATCTAATAAAAGAAATCATCTCTGAAGTCATGGAGCTCGACACACAAGATATAAGATTCCATGCAATCCACAGAATCGGAAAACCTGTTGCAGGTAAGATCAGACCGATTATCGTAAGATTTTTATGCAGAGAAGATAAAGATCAAGTTTTTGCTAGAAGAGCGTCATTGAAACATTCCGATCGATACAGCGACGCTTACATCACATTAGATTACCCCCAGGAAATACAAGAGGAACGTGGAGTGTTAGTAAGAGCAATGATCAAGGCTAAAGCAAGTGGAAAGAGTGATGTTAAAGTCATTGGACGCACGCTTATTATAGGAAATGAAAGATATTCCATTGCTAACTTGCCGGAGGAATATAAAGTGCCACATTAAATTGAATAGTCGGAAGCATAACCAATGTTATTAATAATGTGACTCATTTGCAGTTAATCGGTACGGATAAACATTACCTTTCTGAAAACGTTTTGAGTACAGTAAACTAAATTGCTAAAATCAAGCGCACACAACACGGCGTAGTTTATATGTATTTGACTGTGTGTTTTAAAGGAACATTTTCATTCATAGGAAATGTAGGGAATGGACACGTGAGAATTCGTTGCGGTTCAGTTCAGTTACTCGGCTTATTCAAACAAAAGCTTTTGAACTGTAATTTGTGTGAAATTTTGGGCAGCATTATGCCTTCTGTTATGTGTGATACTTTTATTCTAGTTTCTGTATTTTCTAATTATCAACTATATTTAAATTATTCACATTTCGTATCCATATTACGTTGTTTAAATTTGCGGTCAGTTTTGTATCTGTATCTTACTTGAAAATAATCCGAGTGATGACAACGCTACCCTTTTTAATGTGGCTCGAGAGAATTTAGAAAACTTTTATGAAGAGAAGACAAAAGGAATTATTATACGCGCACGTGCTAGATGGCATGAACATGGAGAAAAAAGTACAAAATACTTTTTAAACTTGGAAAAAAGAAATCATGTTAAAAAACACATACGAAAACTACTTATAAATGGCGTAATCAAAACAGATCCTATCGATATACTAAAAGAACAAGAACGTTTCTACAGAGAATTGTACCAAACTAGCTACAATACTGTAAATTCTGAAAAGGAAAAAGAGACGTTTCTATTTGAGTTAATCATCCCTAAACTTACTGAAGAACAGAAAATATCCTGTGAAGGTAAAATTTCTTCGGAAGAATGTTATCGTCTTCTTGATAGCTTTCATAACAACAAAACCCCAGGAAATGATGGCATCCCCATCGAATTCTACAAAAAATTCTGGCCATTAATTAGTGAAAGTTTTATTAAATGTGCAAATGATTGTTTTGAAAAGGGTGAAATGTCCTGTTCACAAAAACAGGCAGTTATCACCCTTATTGAAAAGAAAGGTAAAGATAGGACTCTTCTGGAAAATTGGCGTCCTATATCGCTTGTTAATGTAGACATGAAAATAATGTCCAAAGTGATTGCCACAAGGATTAAAAATGTATTACCTGACATTATTCATTACAATCAAACAGGATTTATCAATGATCGCTTTATAGGAGAAACAATTCGATCTGTTTACGACATAATGGATTACACTGTTAATGAAGACATCCCTGGTCTAATGTTATTTATTGATTTCCAAAAAGCCTTTGATAGCGTGGAATGGAATTTCCTTCTTGATTGTCTTAAGGCTTTCAATTTTGGTTCAGATATCCTTCGCTGGGTAGAAACCTTCTATAACAACATACAGAGTTGTGTCATGAACAATGGTGTGTCTTCCAACTACTTTACTCTTGAGCGTGGTGTTAGACAGGGAGACCCACTGTCTCCTTATCTTTTTGTTGTTGTTGTGGAAACATTGGCAATTGCCATTAGGCAAAACGAGGCGATTAAAGGAATAACAATTGGAAATGAGGAAACAAAACTTTTGCAATATGCGGATGATACAACGGCAATTTTAGTTGATACAGAGTCAGCTAAAAACCTTTTTGAGTTATTAACTTTATTTGAAAGCTTTTCTGGCCTTAAAATTAACTGTTCAAAAGCTGAAGGTAAATGGATAGGATCTTCAAGACATTGTAAAGAAAAACCTTTAGGTATCAAGTGGCCCGAAAAACCAATTAAAGCGCTGGGAGTGTACTTCACTTATGACCAAAAATTGCTTAAAGAAAAGAATTTTATTGAACGATTGGATTCTATAAAAAAGTTAATTAATATCTGGTCCTCCAGAGGCCTGTCAATTTATGGCAAGGTGACTATAATTAAATCCTTTCTCATTCCAAAGTTTGTTTATGTTTGTTCACTACGGCCCACACCTAAGGAGTTAGTTTCAGAATTAAATAAATTATTTAAATTCCTATGGAAAGGCACTGACAAGGTGACAAGAATTTCAGTAATCAATGAATACGAGGAAGGGGGGTTGAAAATGATTGATCTAGATTGTTTCGTCAAATCATTAAGATTGGCTTGGTTGAGACGAATATTTAACGGCATTGATGGAACTTGGAAGAGGTACCTGCAATATCAACTGAAATCCTTCGGAGGTCTCTTTTTTTTTAGCTGCAAGTATAAGATTCCTGACTACACATGTACAATTCAAAGTCAATTTTACCGTGAACTCCTGGTGTGGTGGTCAGAATTCCGAGAAACCTTTGCTTCAAAAGATGACTGGAAAAATATCATTTGGAATAATGAAGAAATAAGAATAGATAAAAAACCTGTCTACTACAAAAATTACTTTGAGTCTGGAATTATTTATATTCATGATCTTTTATTCAATTTGAACATTACCGATTCTTATAATACTGTTTCTAACAAAATAAAGAAGTCCAACATTCTTCAATGGGCAGGCCTTCGGCAATCCATACCGTCATCGTTAAAATTTAAACATCTGTCCCCACCTATAACTTCTCCATCTTTTTTGATCGACGATGGTATATTTGATGCGATGATAAAGAAGTCGAAAGATTACTATAAGTTACTGGTTAGGAACAAAGCACATCTTCCTAACATTGTTAATAAGCTACAAAATGATTTTCATATCTCAATTGAACAATTAAGACTAGTTTTCAAATTACCCCATTGTGTTGCAATTGAATCTTATGTTAAAGCCTTCCAGTATAAAGTACTTAATTCAATTCTTTACACCAACACCAAGTTATACAAAATAGGTTTCAGAACGAATGATTTATGTACTTTCTGTCAAACCCAATCGGAATCGCTATATCACTTACTCTACTTATGCTCTCATTCCAAGAAGTTTTGGAATGAGTTCGAATCCTATTGGTGCCTTCTCTCAAATCAGCAAGTTCACCTTACTCTACAAAATGTTTTGCTTGGAATAATAAATGTTACTACAAGCCCTTTGCTTAGATTGCTAAACTACTTTATAATAATTGGGAAACTGTTTCTATGGGATTGTAGAAGAAATCAAATTCTTCCGAAGATTGAAGGATTCCGACACAAAATTATAAGTAAATATGAAACGGAAAAATGTATAAGAGGATTTTGTTAAAAAGAAATGGATACTTACCCCTTTTATTTGAGTTAATATAGTTGGTAATAAATGATATAGTCGTAGAGTGTGTGTATTATCTATATGTTTATCTGTTCACCCTATTGTCTGTTTTGTTGTGTAATTTAAATGTCACATTGTATTATTTTTTTTGTTTGTCAATAAAAAAAAATAAATTAAAAAAAAAATAATCTTACAATTACAGGGGCGGCGCCGGCGAACCCCCAGCGAATCTCCTGTGCCGAGCGCCAAAGGCGCGAGCTGCTAGGGGGGTCCGGGGGCATGCTCCCCTGGGAAATTTTTGAAATGAAACTCTCTGAAATGCTATTTCCAGCGTTCCTGAGACCGGAAACAGTTTCCAAGGCCAGCTTTGAGTTCAGTTTAATTCTCATGAAAAGTACAGGTACACGAAACACTCTCTGAAACTTGGGTGTAACTCCATTTTGGTTGTTTGTTCAAAATAAATTTGACTGTCACTCGAATATTCTCTGTCAATTCTTTTCAGTATGGGAAGGCTCTCTGTCACTAGAGGCAGAAAGAAACTGATTTCCATTATCAGCCATGTTCAATTTGTCAGTTAATACAATGTCTGGATAATGCATCAATGATTTAATCTTTCTTGTGACATGGTTTGTTCGAAGACATGTCTTGAGCCTTCTTAGGGCAGAGGCCGAGCGCTAACTCACAGCATTGATGGATTTGTCGGTAGCTGGAGTCCGATAGCTGACGTCTGAGTAACTCATGGGGTATTGAAATGCTTGGTTCACAATATCCAATCTCCAGTCTAAAGTCAGTCACAATATCTCCGATGCTAAAATTGTAGGCTTTTGATTTTAAATTAACGGAATATTTATTTTGCAAACTCCAATGCATTAAAGCGCCCCGCCATCAGATCTGGTCAAAGGATGTTGCTACACTATTCATCTCCGCCCACCGCCATTTTGAGCTGTCGAAAGTTGGTGGGGCAAATGCCCAGTAGCGGTAGCGGCGCCCCTGCAATTACCAGCTTGTTGTACAACACATAAACAAAGTATTTCTCATCCATTGAGATATACATGTACCTACAATGCCACTGTACAACTATAAAAGAGCCATTCCTTGTGTCAGAAAATATCTTACATGCTTATGAAACCAGCTAAAAAACCTACAAAGAAACACAACTTACGTCGAGTCAAAAAGAAACCATTGTTATTGGCTAAACTAAACAAGCAAATGAAAAGATAGAACATTTGATCCTCCCCAAGTGCATATAAGTCGCTAACATTCTACAACGTCAGTGTGATTTATTTGTGTTCTCACCATCTGCTTCTCGATATAAAATATTATTCTAAAAATATAAAGCTTTGCAGGAATTTTTTTTTCTGGGGTTTTTGTTTTGCACGATATTTTTTTTGCAGTTCAAGGCCGTGCTCGAATTTTTTTTTTTGGCATTTGCCCACCCCCCCCCCCCCCCCCCCCCCCCCCCTCAAAAATCTAATGGTCCGTCCCTTACTGCGCCTTTCAATAACATGTGGAATTTGAAATTCAAATCTCCACAAACGGTTGCGTTATTCCCTGCCGTCAATCATAATTAATACGAAAGCCAACGGACCATGTGAAAAAGAAACAAACAAAATGGATCGAAATCTACCAATCATAATGCACGGACGTGACCTTTTGAACTCATTGAAGTGAAGATCTGTTTCCTGAGAGGTTAAGCTAAGATGATTAGGGAGTTTAAGCAACGACGACGGCAACGCCAAGGAAAACGTCACTTGAAAAAAGGATTCGCGCTATTTTAAACTACTTAGCAGTTGCTCCAATTTGTTTAGTTTGTCTAATGTGACCGGATTGTCCAGGAGCTAAATTTGAAGGGATAGCTTTCAGGTTGAAATGGAGAAAGGAAAATTAACCGTTGCGTGTTCACGTTCTCCACAAAACCTATAATTTGATCATTTGACGTTGTTGTTTTGCAGGGAACGGCAAAGAAATGTACCAAAATGTAAAACGCACGTGCAACACGTGCAGGGGCATTGTTTTCGCTGATTAAACCTATTGTTTTGTACCGTTCTCGCTGCCGTCGGCGTCGTGGCTGCTTTAAGCTCCCTAATAATTGACGGCAGTGTAAAACGCAACCGTTGCTAGTGATTTGAATTTCAGATTCCACGTGTTATTGAAAAGCGCAATAAGGCGCGCGCACTGTTTTAAATGGCGTGTTATACAAGAACATAACCGTCAACCGTTGACACTTCACTGAAGAAGGGCCAAGCCCGAAACGTCTGAAAACATTCAAATTTTCGGCACTTTTCTATATTAACATTTTCCATTAGCTATTTTGTACTTTTTTTTACACCACAGTTTGACCAATGCAATGAACGAGTTGACAATTGAGAAAAGTTGCAAATTCCATCTTTGATGTAAAACTGAGGGCCTTTTCAGAAAGAGAACGGAACCGGATCCCGGTTTAGACCAGTCAGGTTACCGGACAGGGCGCAGAAGAGTCATATTTGACTGTAATTTCTTTTATTTTTACCGCCTGAATCGAGTTTGTCAGAGCAAAACTATGAACGTCAGTTTTGTCAGAGCAAAACTATGACGACCGAACAGAGCATCAGGCAATTGCGTTACGCGTCTGGTGAAATTTGATGGGAGTGTGCGATCCGCCTCTTAAAACCAAAGTACGCGATTTTCTTTTCTCGTGTTCAGACCAATATGTAATTTTACCAATCGTTTTTCAGCCCTAACTGCCCTGAATTGATAACCATTTTCAGACCTGAGCCTTAAATCGATATCCATTTTCAAGCCTCACCCCCAAATTGACCGACCCATTCAAAGGACCCATTCCGAGAAAACGAAAAAAAAAATCGTAATGCAGCACAGTGGCATCACTGGATACAAAGTGAGTGAACGGTCATTGAGTAAATAAATTTAAACAGTTTTTTTACGTGCGTTCACATCAGTTGGATTAGCAAATTACAAAGAAACCTCGTTTACTGTCACATGGGCCAGTTTCATACACAAGTATTTATTCTCAGTAAATCCTACAAAATGCTAATTAGATGACGTCAACCCGGGAATTTGCCATTATTTCTACACCAATTTACAATGCACAGTTTTCAGCTTGAGGATAATTTATTTAATAAATGCTAAAAATAAACTGTGGATAGTCGATTGATTCGTAAAAAATATTACTTGGAGGTGAAAACAAGTAGTTGTATAATAAATGATTCCCAGGTTGACGTCATCTAATTAGCATTTTGTAAATTCAAATCGCTATAACTCACAAACGCGACGTTCAATACCAGAAATATTTTACCATTCAACTATTCAATGTACATAGAGTTGATTCTGAAAATAACTTTCTAGGGGTTATAGGCACTTTAAGCCCCAAAGTGACCAACATCAAACCTCTCCTCACAAATTCCATACATAAAGAGAAAAGGTCATGAGAATTAATGCAGTGATCAGCAAAGATAATTTACTTTGACCTATTAATGACCTAGATCTGTAAGAAATGTATATAAACCAGTAAGGAGAATTTGTATGTTGGCATCGGGACTTGATGATGAATGAACAATTCAATAGATGAAACAAACAGGTCTCTATACCAAACAAATTTTACAAATCTTGTTATTCTTCAGGAACACTTAGGACTATGAGCAGTCCTTCTCTCTGCTCCGGGATAGTCAAGCGAGAGGAACGTTTTGCATCCTCTCACGTTTTTGCCCATTCAACAATCCCTGACCAGAAAGAGGGACTGGGAACTAATGAAACATCAATGGAAAACTATTTGAGGCTTCAGCTTGTGTTTATTTGGTTTTGTTGTTTGTTTTGTACATGTACTGCCCCGGGGGACTCCCATATAAAAATGACGGGGGTGCTCGTCGTACCTTTTAGGGGTCAAAATTTGGAGATTGGTACCATTTAGGGTACTAAAATCTAAAATTACCAACGTTAGAATTATCGCGGTACCTTTTAGGGTATGAGCCGAAAAAATATGACAGAATATGACGTGTTGTTTTAGAATTGGTACCTCTTAGGGGTAAAAATTATTTTGAGCCACGCCCATCAAACGAGATTCTGGTACCTTTTAGGGTGTTTTTCGAAAATTTCAGACGAGCACCCCCGTCATTTTTATATGGGAAGGAGGAACATATGAGAATCAGCACCCATTCAGCAGGCAAATTTTGCATCTGCTCACATTTTTCACCACTCGACTATCCCTGTGACCAGAAAAAGGGGTTGCTTTTAGTGTACAGCAATGCCTGCTCCTTGCTTTACTGATATTGTTAGTACACACAAAAACAACAAAAATAAACCCAATATGTCAATTCTTATTCATTTGACAAATAAATAGGTTAAGCAAGCATTCACCTATTGTACACACCACCATGAACAATTACCACATTTTTAATAATTATCAAAAACAGTCCCATAAATAATTAGCAACATTTGGCATGCACCATTGATTAAAAAAAAATGTGCCTAAGATGCGTTTGTCTAAGTTTCTAATTAAAAACAGTTTCAAGAGAAAGTAGTTCAGTAATAGACTTCTCTTGTACACACTAATGCAATGCATGCACTTGAATGTTCTGAAATTCTGTACAAAAACGTATGAGTTAATGTGCATTAAAAAAGTAAATTTGGGAATTGGACAAAAAACAACAACATGGGCAAATTTGGAGCATAAAAGGTAAAATTTTATGGCATTTTTAAAATGCATAACAAATGAAATTTTGAAACACACCGAAATTTGAATTCCCAACCCATTTATCAGATACTTGGCATTAAATATTTGATTCCATTTTGGATGTTTCTCAAAACCTTTTCCCGCAATTTCCCGCGATTTGGATGAGCAGGGATCAAAGTTCAATCAAAGATGAATCAAGCAAGGTCTGAGCTTTTTTATTTTCTTGAGCTAAAGTCAAAAAAGAAATGAAGTGAAGTGAAGGATATTGAGACAAGACCTGATCATAACACTAAAAGGCACACAAAATTTCTTCAGAGATAGCTTCAAGGGTTTAAGTGGCTTGAAACCAGAGAAAACAACGAAAATAATTTTATGTTGTGCAAAGATTGTCTAAAAGTGGGGAAACAAAATGCCTTCACAACTGATTGCAAGAACTTCCAACGGTCAGCCCTGTCGGCACCCGCAACAAACAGATCACCAAGATGCTGAGTAATCAAAAACAAGAAAACTTTACAATCACACATCAAAAGGCCACAACAACAGATGATGGCCGCCTGACTAAACAGCTAAGAACAGCTTACTGGCTTGCAAGGAAGAGATCCCATCTTCAGAGTTTATTTTGCCGACTGAACTTCAGGTAAGATCTCCCCTCTTAAAATTTCATGGTCGATGAAAGCATTGATTATTTGTATAAAAAGTAAAGACTTGATTTAAGTTTCTGTAAGTTAATGTTTCATTTTACTTTTACATTCAACAGACTCTTAATGGTGCCAATAAATGATGCCAATAACAGTTGAAATTGTTGTTGTTTTTTTTACTTGTCTTACTCTAAACTAAAAGTACAAAACATTAAAAGAGTGGGTCGTATCCAGCATGGCTTTTTATCTTCATTAGGGGGAGGGGAGGGGAGGGGAGGGGGGGGGGGGGGGGGTCTTTTTATGGGACCCTTACAAAACTCCTGGGACCCCAAACAACCAAGACTTTGGGGTCCCAGTACTCAGGGCAAACAATTCTAGTGCTATCCCTGAAAATGAATGATTCCAAACAAGGAAATCCTGAAACATGCTTTTGGTTGAGAAGTCACCCTGAAACAAACCTTCAGATGTTCAGACTATTGACTATTGGCATCTCTTGTTGAATTAGCTCCATAAGGAATTTCCTCCTAATAAAAGATGTTTCCTTGTATGACCAAGAAAGAAAGGAGTCACAAGAACGAACAGCCATTATGAATGCTCATCGTCACAAGCCTGCACAACCTGTGGAAGACAAAAGAGTTGCAGGAACGAACAGCCAATGAATGCTCGTCGTCACAAGCCTGACTCAACCTATGGAAGAGAAAGGAGTTGCAAAAACAAACAGCCAATGATTGCTCGTTGTCCCAAGCCTGACTCAACCTGTGGAAGAGAAAGGAGTCGCAAGAACGAACAGCCAATGAATGCTTGTTGTCACAAGCCTGACTCAACCTGTGGAAGACAAAGGAGTTAGAGTAGGAAAAACAAACAGCCAATGAAATAATTGTCATGCCTGATTCACGGGGGGGGGGGGGGGATTCCCATATAAAAATGACAGGGGTGCTCGTCGGAAATTTTCGAAAAACACCCTTAAAGGTACCAGAATCTCGTTTGATGGGCTTGGCTCAAATGAATTTTTACCCCTTACGCCGTACTTCACATGAGCCGAATCGAATTCGAATTTAGACCGACCCAAATTAATTAATCCCGGCTGAATTGATTCAGACGCCAAACTTAATTCAGCCGAAATTCAGTAATTCCCCTAAAAATTGCGGATTTGGGTCAGCAGTGAAACATCCCTTGAAAACATGGCGGACGCTGGCAACAAAATGCAAACAAAATCCTTTTTTCTGTGAAAAATACTGGGAAATTCAGCAAAAAGAAGAATGCAAACCATATTAACCTATTTTGCAGCAAGGAGAAGACAACTGATAACCATGTGTACTCTCTCTTCTTTTGGTCATGTCTCGTCGAATGACAGTTACGCATCAATACAGCCGTTACATTTCAAACATTTATATTTCGTCGTGCTAAAACACGAACTACACATGTCAGCTTCGCTGGAACTCGTAACAGAAAGTTTTGCCCGCCAGGCCGCCATGTTTTTTCTTCAACACTCTTCTACGCATGCTTTGAGGGAAAACCGCTGGAAAATACATTATAATAATTTATGCATTCGATTCAGCTCATGTGAAGTACGGCGTCTGACTCAAAGCCGGTCTACAGCCATTATTCCCGGCTGTGCCAGGCGGGAAAAAATGCTGAGCCGACCCGATTAAGATCGGCCGTTCTTAATTGATTCAGACGCTGTACTTCACACGAACTTAATTCATTGAATTCAATTCGGCTCATGTGAAGTACGGCGTCTGAACCGGGCCTAAGAGGTACCAATTCTTAAACAAAACATGTCAGTTTGTGTCATATTTTTTTGGCTTAATACCCTAAAAGGTACCGCGATAATTCCAACGATGGTCATTTTGAATTTTAGCGCCCTAAGAGGTACCAATGTACAAATTTTGACCCCGAAAAGGTACGACGAACACCCCCTGTCATTTTTATATGGGAGTCTCACCCGGGGCCTGATTCAACCTGGTGGAAGAGAAAGCAGTGGTATTAACCAACAACCAATAAAGTTAATGCTCATTTTTCAAAATAAGATTTTGTTGTCCATTTTATGTGTTTGTTTAATAGTTGGGCAGAATGCCAAGTCTGCCCGACTTATAAATTCACTTTTATTCTCCTGAGCACTTTTTTATGCCTGTCTAGAACGTTCTTGAAAATACTGTTTCAAGTGCTTTTGAGATAAAGAGTTTAGATGAATAGATTAAAAGGTTGGTGCTTTCTCAAATAGCTTCACATTTAGAAACATATACTGTGCTGTAGTGTTTATACATTATTATACCGTGCGAAGTCTTGAACAATCCATTTAAGGCCCAGAAGCGCCGGCAGCCGGCGTTTTCGCCGACTACTTGTTTCCGTAGCGCTGGCTACTTCTATTATACAAAACAACAGTAAAATTGTACTTGTGTTGATCTTGACCCTTTCAAACCGACAAGAAAAGCTTTCTAAAGGCTGGTTCTCATATAATCGTCCCGGTCGCTCCGGTTGTCCGAGTCATTTCAAAAGTTTTTTGCAAACGACTCAGATGATTGGGACGACTCAAGTGATTTGGGTTCTCATACGATTGTCCCAGTTGTTTCGAACGTCAATAGCGCGGTCGTAAACAGGGTCCGACAACATGTTTTGGGCAATAATACTGCAGTGTGGGGTGGATTTGGGTCACCTGAGAGTAGTTCTCATATGATCGTCCCCGATTTTTCACGATCGTCCCAGTCGTCCGGATAGAACACAGTTCTATCCAAGCGACCGCGATCGTCCCAGTCGTCCAGGTCGTTTAGTCGTCTTTGCACTTTTTGAAACGATTTGGACGACCACCCGGGACGATTATATGAGAACCAGCCTTAAACAGAATGGAGCGTGTGAAATGTTATTTTATTTACCATTAGACGGACATACACTGATTAAACTCATTTGGAAGCTGTCAATTTAAGCGAGAACTTTTACAACATTCCACATACTTCAATCGTCTGGTAGCGATAAAGCAGAATGATGATTTTATCTGTCTTTCGCCGGTGTATTCGTCATTCGATCGAAGGTTGAGCACGAGCGAACCATTTTGACGTTGAAGACGAGAAAAAATTTACATCAAGCCAGAAGATGTCAAAGCGAAAACCCGTGGAAGATCTAAAAGATGGAAAGACAGGAAAAATAACAAGGTTTTTTTCCATGGAACGAACAGAAACTGGTAAGTTAAAGCTTTTCATTACAGAGTTAAAGTCTGCGTACTTTACCGTTCGATCAGCTGATGACGCGATCGATAAATTCGCTGGTTTGTCCAGGATAATTACTTTCCATAGCATTCGAATTTGTGAACTCTTTTATATTTTTAAGAAGGAAGCATTTTGATAAATGGCCGAGGCAATTTTTCACGGCTTTGCGTCATGATAGTGAGATACGGCTCTTTTATTAGCCGTAAACACGGGAGCAAAAGAAAACGGCAGCCATTTTCGCAGCCATATTGAATTGAAGTCGGTCCCAGTCTCCTCCATTCTTTTCTGCTCCTTCCAACTTCACACGGCCATGCGTCAAAAAAATTAAATAAGGTTATTTTAGTTTGAAAAAAATATTTTTTTCAACTTTGTCATTTGAAGTAGCCACATATTTCTATGTGTGATGAACAATGAACATTCAATCAAAGAGAACTTGATTACGTAATTAAGCTTAGCCTTTGTTTTGAATGTTCATTGTTCATCACACTATGAATAAATACTAAAGGTCGTCTTTTTCGTGTCCAGGTTGCAGCCCAGTCAGTTGCCAGTGAAGCTGACGTTTGTCATGATGCACTGGATGCTGTGGATATGGGAGTGGAATCTGGCATTGATTCAGACTTTGAGTTTGATATGGAGGATGATGACTGATGAGAAATCTCACTGAAAACTTAATTAATGATATCTTTTTCTCATACTCCACCGCGGTCAAACGAGAGATATTTGCAAAAGTTAAGCAAAGTACTTCAAAGTTAAGGTTGCCATTTTCACTGTTTAAAGTTAATATATGACCAATACACTGTCAATTCACTAAACGTTTTGAAAGTTTACTAAAAAAGTTCCAAGCGTTTGAAAACTATGAACTGCAGAATTGTCGGCGCCATTTTCCAACAAAATTTTGCTCAGGCACCAAGCTTTTTGTTAGTTTTCAACGAAAAGAAGCTCATTAATATTTTGAGAAAGATGAAACGATAGTTACATATTAGTTCTGAGATAGTCCAGCTAAAAGTTTGGAAATCATACTTGACCTGACGTTTTCAGAGAAAAGGACTTTGTTTCTAATACTTTCGGTCTGTTGAATTTTGAGGTAAGGCATCCGAACCCCCGGGGGGGGGGGTACTCCCTATAATGGGCTATACGGGGATGCTCCGCCCGAAAGGGGTACCTTTTTGAGGCTGGAGGTATATGAAAGGGTCGGGATTTCACGAGTTGAAGTATGTAAAAGGGTAGGGATTTCACGAAGAATAGGAAATGGTAGCGAAAACACGAGTTGAACTGGCATAAAAAATATATCAAACTTTCAAAATATATCAAAATATATCAAACAGACGCACCTGAAGGCTATATGAAAGGGGTACCATTTTCAACGAAAGGTATATGAAAGGGGTACCATTTACAATGAAAGGTATATGAAAGGGGTACCTTTTCTGTCAAAAACGGTATATGAAAGGGTAAGGGTTTGGACCACGGGGCGGAGCATCCCCGTGCAAAACTTTGCTGAGTACCCCCCCCCCCCCCCCCCCCCCCCCCCCCCCGGGATCACAAATATTCCTTTAAACGGCATTAAGTCGTCAAAAGAAACCAAAAGAAACAGGTAACTTTCTAAAGCCTTTGGTGAAATTGGCTCGTTGGGTGCCGTGTTATACTCTTATGGTGAGTGAGAACGAGAGAAACATAGTGACTTTCCAATTTGCAGTAACGCGTAGCTATTTAATTAAAAAGTAAATAATGGCATGGATTCTGGATGTGATTCTGCAGAAAAACCGGTCGCCGTGTAGGAAAACTATCCTATCGAGTTTAGTTATAGTCAGGTACTAACCTACCAACTGGGCTTTAACACTTTCATTGCACTCAATACACTCAATAACACTCGTGGATTTTACCCTTATAATAGCATCGATATAAAGTTCAAATGTCTCGAAATGGTCAGTTCTTCGTCTAATATGAGACTAGTAAATAGTTATTAGCGAGGCGACTTGATAGGGGTCTGGAATAGTCTGGAAAGTAGTGAAAGGTCCTGGTGTTCCTGAGGTCACCATAATGGCAAATGTTCTTTATACTTAGGTATCTGTCATACTGATCCTCGGCCTCCATGCAAAAATCGAGAAACCACGTACAATGTAAATATATTTTTGTGGCCTCTTGATCACAGTGTTATGCATGGCTTTAGAATATTTCGCGAAACCTGCCGTTTATCTCAGTCTACAAAACTGAGACGAAGGAACAGGAAGAAGGAATGAAGGAAGGAAGGAAGGAAGGAAGGAAGGAAGGAAGGAAGGAAGGAAGGAAGGAAGGAAGGAGGGCGGGCGGGCGGGCGGGCGGGCAGGCAGGCAGGCAGGCAGGCAGAAAAATTGCTTTTGTAAAAATGGAACTGGTTTAATGAAAAACAGTCCTATGATTATTATTACTACTGTCAAGAAAACCTATTACTTATTACTCATCTGAATTTCTGTAAAGCAACAAACGGGTTTTCTCAAGCAGTAAATCACTTTATTCTACCATTGATACCAATACTAACAAAGATCATAGGGAAATGATTGTTATGAGCAATTTTGTGGCTTTAATATGTGTTTTAACTGGCTAGTATTTATGATAATTGGACCGGTGTTTTAAAAGTTTGATTTGTGCTAATTCAAGAAGAATCTTTTGCCCAACCAATTCCTCTCTTTAATAACTAGGAACATAAAAGCACTTACTGCATATCTTGCGCGGAAACTCAACGATAAAGCCTTGATCTTTTAATAGCTAGGAGCTAACACGAAAACGTTTGTTCATTTAGTTCCTAGACATCCTTTATAACAATATAATGTATCATCTTTTTGTAACTTAATTTTGTCCTACTTTTATTAGCTATCCAAAAATGAAAATTTCTCAGTTATGGATGTAAATAAAGGTTATTGTTGTTGTTCTTGTCATGTTTAGCCGCGAACCCTCGCCTCATCTCATTTCTGTGCGCACATTGAGGGCCCAACATAATTCTAGCAGTCATTCATTCATCCCGACAGACTTCAACGATGACGACTTTTTACTGCCTTCCTGTCCCCCGAAATTAATGAAATTTCAAAACACAATATCCAAGGTTTCTTCTTTTTTTTTGTTTACTTTAGACCTCGCTTTACATCGAAGCATGTTTGTGACACCCTTCCATCCAATTAGGTCAATAGCAAGGTACGACACAAATTATGGTTTTAACATCTTTTCAGCAAACGCTGATCCAACATTTACATTGGATGGCTTTAGCAACTGGAAAAATGCAACTGATAAGAAGAGAGGATTTTAAAAGCAAGAAATGTCACATTCACATTTGGAAGCAGTGGAAAGATTTGTTACTGCACCTGCAACAGCACTTGGTGATATCGGGGAGTTGCTATCTGATAAGTATGCATTAGAGAAGTGCAGGAACAGGAAGATTTTGCTGACAATCCTTTTCAATATACAGTATTTAGCTCGACATGCCTTGCCATTAAGAGGAGATTGGAATGCTGAAACAATGACGGAAGAAAATTCCAATTTTCATCAGTTGTTGAAGTTGCGTTCTCAAGAAAATCCAGAAATGCTAGAGTGGCTGCGGCGAAAAGAGGACAAATACACGTCTCCAGTTATCAAAATGAGATGCTCGAAGCTCTGGCTCTATGTATGTTGCAGGAAATAGCAGAAAACATTTCAGAATGTGACATTCTTTACAATTGATGATGATAAAACAGCAGATGATGAAACAGCTGATGTATCAAATGAAACAACGACAGTTGGTGATTTGCATACGCTGGGTTGACGAATGTTTTCGGATACACGAATATTTCATCGGAATGTACCCCTTGGAAAGGACAACTGCAGATCAAGTAGTGGCAATACTGAAGGATGCTTTACTGCGAATGAATCTGAACATCCAACACGCCCGTGGTCAGTGCTATGATGGTGCAGCAACAATGACAGGTAAGAAAACTGGTGTTGCTACGCAAATCAAAACTATTAACGGTAAATGCTTGTACACACACTGTTATGGGCATGCCTTAAACCTCGCTGTCGCTGACGCCATCAAAGAAGTAAAATGTATTAGTGATTCACTTGACACGGTCCGAAAACTTGGAAAACTGGTTAAAAAGTCACCACAACGAAATACAAAGTTAGACAAAATCAGAGCCGAAACAAAGAACGAATCACGAGGTGTGCATGCATTTTGCCTAACAAGATGGACTGTACGTGGGGAAGCTTTAGCCTCGGTGATTAATAATCATTTCGAACTCATGGTACTTTGGGACTGGTCGCTAACTGTATCAAAAGATACGGAAATGAAAGCGAGAATTCGAGGTGTTCAAAGTATGATGACAACTTTTAGTTTTTACTTTGCAGGGGCGCAGCCACCTGTACGCACGTACGCACAATACAATACAATACAATACAGTTGTATTGTATTGTATTGAACAGGCATAACTAATCAATGATCAATGACATCAATGAGTAATCAATGGATAATCAATGGGTAATCAATTGATTAATCGAACCCGATGTCATTGATTACTCATTTTAAACCAACAGAGACCTTCCAAAACACCCATTACTCTTCCTGCCATCCAACAGGCCAACCCCATAGATAGATAGATAGATAGATAGATAGAAACTTTATTTAAGTGTCAAAAGACCTTATAGCCTGGGTAAACCCATACTAATTTGGGGACACATAAAAAAGTATAAAATATCTAATATTAATCTAAAACCTAAAATATATTTATTTTAGAGTCTCTCTCCCAGAGTCTCTCATCTTTCCGCCTCCTGGTTGGGATCCCTGCACCACTCGCTGATTCAGGCCGTGCTTGACTAATGATGAAATGGTAATTATAGAAGAGTAAATAATGATTGGTTCCAGAAAGACAGGAATTCAATAGCGAGTAGATTAAACTTTTTTCTTAAGCGTGTACAAAAGTGACAAAATGTCTGCACAGAAAAGTGTGAGTTGATGATTATGGCATTTGAACAATTCTCTGTACATCGGTAAGAGCCTTATCTCGCCAGATTGTTTAAAAAAGATACAGCTTTTCTTTCTAGTTCACTAAAGAGAAAAAATGAATCCCCTTCACAGGTCTATCTCCGTTGACATGAGGTTTTATGACGATTTCAAAAAGTGAGGATCAAAAATCCCCTGGGGTACTTGTTTAATGTTTGCACCCGCTCACCACATAACCTAGATAGTAAGCTAGGGATATGGGAATTCATAAACTCAGAGTATGGCCTAATACATACACTTTTTTTCTTAGAGTAGCCTGCGAGCAAGCTCCATTCTCCCCTCCTCCTCCTCCCCTGAGAGAGCTTGCTCTCAAAGTATCCCAAGACCTACAAGGTAATGCTTCGACCCAGGTTTCGACTAAGAGAGACAGCGGCTCTGGGAGCTAAAATGATGATACTCCAAGAAAGCTGATTATTTAGCAGGTCTATCTCTTTCATGTTACCATGCATTGTATGCGCATGAGGGAAAACATATATTAAACATGTATATTGACGACCGTCACACCAGCAAGTCAGCTGTTAAATTTGGCTACCGGCCTGCGGGTGGAAACCAACTTACTATAAACCATGTTATATTGTTTATTACATTGTTTGAATTAAATTACTGATTGTAAACGAACCTGGTCCCATGTATTTAGTGGACCTGTGTGTTGCAGTAAAAACCGCTAACAGACTCAAAGCCTCACCGGCTAATCAAAATAAGTAAAAAAGCAAATTTTTATCAGAAACTTTGAGTTCATTTAGGGCGAGGAAAGCTGTGTCTTACAGCATTCTGTCCATATTCTTCATAAGACCTTCCTCTGTTTTCACGAATGTTGTATCCCCTCCGCATAGCCCCATCATAGTCATCAGCTTGCTCATCGTAAGCCATGTTCTGTCTGCCCTGTCTTTCTTGCCGACTTCTAAAACCATCATCATTTAGAATTCTTTCCCGAGGCCAGTTGTCATCCATCTGATGTCTTGACTCTCTCATTCTCATTTTTTTGAGAGTGAAGTCAAGCGCGGCTGCTTTATTTGACAGAACTGTGCATGATTTCGTTTCATGTTCAAATCCTCGAGCGGAAACTGTAATTTCATAGGAGCCTGGAACTAGTAAGCGCCAGAAGTCTCCATCTTTAAACGAGAAGACATCATGGCGACGATTGGCCACGGATATTCTGGCACCATCGATTGGTTGGCCATCTTCATCTTTCACAAAACCGTGTACGCCTGTGTGGACCTATAGACAAAAAAAATTGGGTTACTTAGAAAACAGACTCCCACGATTATGCCTTACACGGCTTACAATTTTAACCTAAGAATGGCAAAAGAGTGCCAAAAGTCAAAATTCAAGAAAAATCCCACATTTCATTTTGTAAAGTATAGAAACACAAATGGTAGCACGCAAAAGTACTGCCAAAGAGGTGTCTGTTCAATGGTCACACCAGAGGATTTCGTCAACGGACTCAAACGTTTGATGAGCATATTGACTCTGGGTTTGAAAAAGTTAATAAAAATATTTGTTAACGCGTTTTAAAACACACACAGCGATATATGAAAATATAAAGGTTATAATGTATTCCTACAAAATCCTGTTTAACGTGTTTCATCTGATATAAATTAGTCCCAAGTTAAGATGGATCTACGGGTACTCATCCTTTTGACGAGTCAAAATAAGGCTCGCCTTGAAGAACCTAATTTGTTTACCAAATTCGGAAACCCCCTTTCTTCTTTGCTCCTGAATCTCACTTATTACGCAAAGTTTGAATGCGCATGCGCTACTGGACTTAAAAACGACAAAATTTTATAACACGACTCCAAGCCGTAAAAAGGTTTTCATTGTTGTAAAATTGAAATCGTTATTTATTCAGCCATAGACTGCTTATTTGTACAGTTTATCGACACAATAAAACCAAGATAGATGTTGAAAAAATAGAAACGAGACTGAAATGTTTTTGCAGTAATGAATAGCTTTTGACCAATCAAACTACTCATAGCTTTTTAAGTTATTCGGATTAATATTTGGTCAAAGGAACATTAGCAGTAACAAACATTTTTAATTAAAAGAGAATCGAGCGTAATTTCTTCTGTCTCATTGACCCATTTACCTGCTCTATGTACTTGAGAAGCGCTTCTTTATTTTCATGCCAATATTCGGGTAAATCACTTGCATTTGGAAACTTCTGGCAGCCAAGTTCAAGCGTTATATCAAAACAGTTCGATTGCACATAGTTGTAATCCTGCATTCCTCCAGAAACGCTGAACCATTTGGCGCCATTTGTTATTCCGTCAATAAAATGCTCGCGCGGGATGTCTTTACACTTCCAGGGTGCGTTTGCGAGGTGCATTGTGGGATGGGCTTCTGAATAAGAGCGCGCGAGTTGTCTGAACACGTCATCATCCGGGGTAGCGCTGTACACACTCTGTCCCGAGGGATTATCATCGTAAGGGTAATTTGCCACGAGCGCACCGCTGTGCAGACTAGCTGATAATACGAATGGAATAGATTTGACCCACTTCACAACAGCTCGGGTTTCGGGTTGAGGAGCTCCGTTCGTGCTCGGAAAGAACTGATCGGGAAAATTCCGATTCAAATCGACACCGTTCGCATTTGTGCGACTGGGTTTCCACTGTTCGTCGGACATGGTCGCGGCCATTTCATAACCATCGGGGTTCATGCTCGGCATAATATGGATTCTCGTCGTGTCTACGATATTGGTAACTCTTGGGTTCACACCGTAATTTTTACACAAGTACTTTATAAGGTGAAGTAACATCTCTCGCCCTATGGCTTCATCTCCGTGCATGTTTGCCACATATTTAAATTCAGGTTCCCCTGGTTCGTGTTTTCCTGGGTTATTTGAGATTTCCATAACCCACAGTTTGCGGTTTTGTACTGAGGTGCCAATGTCGTACAAGTGTGCTATGTTACTGTACTTCTTGGAATAGTCCTTTAACAGCCAGGTCATTTCTTCATAATTGTGATGTCTAAAGCTACTGTTCTTCTCCAGTATCTCATCTTTGCCAGAGTCGCTTTCTAATTCCTTCAGCGTTTTTTTGGCGATTTCTTCATTGTGCTCCTTGAAGTTCTCTGAGGCATCTGCGAGTTTATGTTTGATTTCCTTTATGGCTGCAGAAGATCTGGGTTTCTTGCTTTCTTGCCCGGCAGCAGTCCATTCGTTTACGTGTTTAGTAACCTTTGAAGATGACATTTTCTGGGCTCCTTTATCAGGCGGCTTCCCCCATGTAGTAAAAGTCAAACTTTCTAAAAGCAGACAAATCGCTAACAGCTTAAGATAAGCCATTGCTGCTGTGCTTCCGAAGACGAAAACCTGTAATGAGCTCCAACTGAATGCCCCACCGGTTAACAATCAATTAGCGATTTGTTCATTTTTCTAAGATCAGCATTGGAAGTAGTTAATGGGACGCCACGCCTTTAAAACTTTTGGCAATGATGTTCATTTTGCACATCGCATCACTGCCTCCCTTAGACCATGATCCTGAATTCTCTTTAGTTCCAAACAAGATATCGATTACACCTTGTGAAAAATCTGATTTCGAATAACAGTGTTTAATAAAAGCCACCGGATTTTTTTATTTTTGCTTTATTTTATTATTATTACTAACACCATTGCTTTTTATGAGTTTCTAGCGTATTGAGACTGTAAAACACCTCTTTAAGTTATTTTCTTTTATATTGAATTAAAGTTGCACTTATCAGGCCACCTGCAGCGAGGCGGCAGGTTAAAATGTCTACCTGCTCACGTTTTAGCGCAAAAACAAGTTTCAGTAAAAATTATTAAGATCTTTTTACAGAATAGATCTATTTCTATTCTCTTGAGTGAACTGTACAGGTTTTAGTGCAATATGTAAAGGTTTCATTTCAATCTTGAATCTAATTGTCAAGTTTCAATCAAAGGTTTAATTTATCTGAATTGTTTGCCAGGAAAATGGTGACTTATTGGTCGGAAAATAACATCACCGGTAAAGCCCGTTTCTTTTTACAGATCTAACAAACAAGTCTGTTTCTTACGCAAAATATTCAGTCGCTTCCCGCGCGAGTGAGTAAACACTATAAATTACTTGTGTTGTTGTGTTACCAGAAGATGTTTACTACAACCACACCCCACAGAGTCAGGGTAGATCTAAAAAAAGCCGCTGAATAAACTGACAAACTTTCAGTAATGGCAAAATGATCTAACACAAAAAAACTGGAGTTTGATTTCACAGTAAATGCTTTTTATTGCGACAGGAATCGCATGTGATACTGGTGAAACGCGGCAAATTTTCGCTGCTTGGCAGTCAACATGCATTCTACTGTTTTGTTATTATGTGTAATTCTAACTGTTAACTGTGTAAACAGCACTCCGTTATATCAAAGAGTTCTCAACATGTTTCACGGAAGCGTCAAAGAGACAGCCCACAAGCAAAGCAAGGCAAGTATCGACATCTTAAATGTGGATGAGTTTAAACACCACGACTACGAAGAAATGACTTGGTTTTTGAAGTACTTTGCTCAGAAGTACTCGGACATTACCAGGCTCTACTCGATCGGCTACAGCGTTCAAAATCGCAAGTTATGGGTCATGGAGATTTCAGATAATCCAGGGACACACGAGCCCGGTGAACCAGAGGTAAAGTACATAGGTAATGTTCATGGTAATGAGGCTCTGGGCAGAGAATTATTGCTACAGCTGATCAAGTACCTCTGTGAAAACTATGCGAATAATGCTGAGATTAAGAAGCTTGTAGATACAACGGGGATTCATGTTCTACCCAGCATGAATCCGGATGGTTATGAGACGGCAGCCGTCCGTGGAAAAGGGAATAAACTGGTTGGAAAGAGAAACGCGTACAGAGTCGATCTAAATCGGAATTTCCCAGATCAGTTCTTTCCCAGTACCACTGGTCCACCGCAGTCCGAGGTGAAGGCGGTAATGGAGTGGATCAAGGAGTATCCTTTTGTACTGTCTGCGAGTCTGCACAGCGGCGCATTGGTAGCTTTGTACCCGTACGATGATTCACCGTCAGGACAAAGTCTCTACAGCGCTACACCAGATGATGATGTATTCAGGCGATTAGCAAAGACGTACTCACAGGTACACTGTTATTAGCTTACAGACAAATCTCTAAGGGTGCGTTCCTTTGGGATGATCTGGATCCGGATCACTGATCCAAGATCACTCGGATCATGCTGCATCAAAGGCACCGATGAATCCTTGTCCAGAGTGGATTCATCGGTGCCTTTGATGCTTCATGATCCGAGTGATCTTGGATCAGTGATCCGGATCCAGATCATCCCAAAGGAACGCACCCTAAGTAATTGGTGGGACAAACAGTTTGGCGGGTATGTTATAGAGTGTGGATAGTGTAGTACACGCGAGACGCGCGCGAGAGCCACGAACTTTATTTCGCGCCAAAATTATCTCGCGTGGTACCGACCGAGGGAGCCTGAGGGCGTATCTCGATTGCAAATCAGGAAAACCTGTCTATATTGTGCTGAATCAGGCATTTGTTAAAATCAAAATGCGAAAGAAACTAGTGTTCAGTAAGCGGCTCCAGTAACATTGCATTTATTGCATCTTCGAGAATAATAACAAATTTTAAAATAATGATCAGAATACCTCTCATTGTTTGGAACTCTACTGCAGAGAAAGATGGACTGTATTTTGGCAATGTTCTTTAATTCTCTGTATGTCTATGCTTTAAAGTTCATGTTTAACCCACTGTAGTTTTGAAGTATATACTTACTGATGATTCGACTGGTGACAGTGGGATGGACAAAGGAGAATAATTTTGTTGTTGTTTTGTACCTCGGGCATAACTTGTCAAGCAAATATTCGAGCTTCGTGAAAAATAAAACAAAAAACATAGGCAACTTTCTAGTTACGAGCGCACTGAAATCTTTCTGGTTACGAGCGCACTGAAATCTGACGATGAACCGGGAACTTTTAAATGCACACGCACACGATGTAACACTTGTCCTTTCATTCACAACGCGGACAAAATAACAGGACCCAAACGATCTATTAAAATCACTGATCGTTTTACATGCACCTCCGTAAATGTTATCTACTGCATAACATGTACTTTTTGCAAAAAGATATACATTGGCGAAACAGGGAGGAGACTGGGCGACCGTTTTCGTGAACATCTCCGAGACGTTGAAAAAAATGACAAAGACGCATCCAAACCAGTCGCGCGCCATTTTAATCTTACTAACCATTCTAAACAACACATGACAATCTGCGGCCTTTCCCTACACCAGGGCAACACAGAAAGCCGTAAAAACCTAGAACAAAAAATAATCTTTCAAATCGGCACTCTCAAACCCCACGGAATCAACGAACGCTTTTCATTCAACTAATTTACATTTGTTTTTCACGTCACCAAATTTCCACCAATAGCGTAGCTCCACCGCTTACTATATAAAACCACACACTACCCACAACTCCTTGATTCGCTCCGACGAAGGGCTAGCGCTCGAAACGTCAGCTATTTGAATCTTTTTACGGTGGTCAATTTACCTTATCGACTCAGTCGATAAAACTAAATCTTCGTGAATAATAGTCAGTTCTCTTATCTTTTAAAATGATCAGCAATCTTTACAAATCTCTGGTGTTCGTCGGACATACTTGTCCAATACTCGGACAAATTTGTGCATAGCATTGTACTGTAATACATTGTGCTGTATTGTGCCGTTCAAGAATGTATTGTTAAACTATTGTTATGGCCATATAATACAATACAATACAATGCTATGTATAAATTTGTCCGAGTATTAGACAACCCTCTCGTCCGAAGATCTTCTTGTATACACCTAATTCAAAAAAGGTTGCTTTGGTCATTGGTAATTGGGCATTGGGAAGCTATTGTTTGGCGGTCACTCAAGCAAAGCACTGTATTGTGTTCCGTATGCTCAAATGCCAATGCCCAATTACCAATGACCAATTGCCAAAGCAACCTTTATTGAATTAGGTATATCCATGTTGTAAGGCTTTCCTTGCCTGTCAAAGCTCCAAACTCCACTGAACTTTTATATATGTACAGGTTAATAATGCAACAAACCCGCAAAGGAATGTTACAGTTAAAGTAATATTAATCCCACAAGTCTTTTTTAATAATTACTGTTAATTTTAATGTTCAGTTTTATTAAGTGCCCCTAATTACCTGTACAGCTAAATACTATGAAACTTAAATAAAGGTATTCATTGATTCATTGATTTTCATTCATTCATTCATTCAGATTCATTCATTCGTTTATTCAGATTCATTCATTTATTCATTCAGATTCATTCATTCGTTCATTCAGATTCATTCATTCATTCACTCATTCAAATCTTTTTTTCCACAGGCGCATCCCGTCATGCACTTGGCTAACCCCAAGTGGAACTGCACAGACCAAAAGGAAGAGCACTTCATAGACGGAATAACGAATGGTGCCAGTTGGGCGAGTTTGTCTGGGGGTATGCAAGACTACAATTATGTTCACTCAAACTGCTTTGAAATAACCCTGGAGCTCGGCTGCGATCGATTTCCTAAAAGCAGCGAATTACAGAAATACTGGCTCGATAACAAAAAGGCTCTGGTCCAACTACTTAAACAGGTGAGGTTTTCCACTTTACTGAGTCAGTTAACTTTTTGTGTTCACTTTAAATTTAAACAGGTCACGATCAGCCCAGTTTCCGAACTCTCGCTTTAACAATTTATATTTAAGACAGCCTCGTATAGGCTCCTGCCCTTGATAAATTGTAGAAAAATGTTTTGATTTTAAACGGCAGTTTTGAATGCGATCCCAAACAGATGTTTCATACTGGTAGAGTTAAAACCTAGCTGGCATGGTAACGCTGGGCAGGTAAAAGGGGTTATAAATAACTGGACTTATTACAGCATACATCATACATTTCCCGGCTGAAAATAGAAGCCAAGTTTTTGGTTGCGCACAAGTAATATGCTTAGAAATCTTTTATTAAAAAAGCCTATAATACACGGTACAACATTGGATCGACAGATGTTGTAACGGCTGCTCAACAAATGTTGAACAGTGTATTATGTCACATTGAATGTTGAAATGGGCCAATTAACATGTTTAAGTTGAACGAACGTTTTAAAATGTTGAATGTTTTTTCTACTTATTCAACATCGTTCAACATTTGTTGAGCAACAAATGTTTGTTGAACCGTGTATCATTAGCTTATTTTTTAGGCCTCCTTCTTATTTGGTTTTAGACTTTTTTTACCGCCTTGCCGTATATAGAACCCGAATAACTGGCACTCTTTTTATTAAGGCCATTGAGGTTGCAATACCTTTTGAACCGGGAACCGGGAACCAGGTACACCGACAAAAAGTACTGAAATAATGGTGTTCGTATTGAAACGGGTCCATATATTAGAAACACTACCGCGTATTATATATTACATGTAGAACGAACGAAAATATATGAAAAGTTCGGTAGCTGCGTGGCACTTGTTTGAACACTTATTTTTACATGAGCTCGGATTCCTTTGTTCTTTTCGGGGGGAATATATTACATAACCCCCGAATCAACTGTCTGAAAAGCTGGAAGCAGCTTTGATTGTTTTAAGGGAAGAGCGGGGCTAATTAACAGCTAATTAAAATGCGAGGGGATTATGTATTACATGTAATATGCAAGGAGAATAAGTCACTTATCCCCCTGCATATTAATACATAATCCCCTCGCATTTTAATTAGCTTTTCATGAAGAACAATTTTACAAATGTTCACTTGGAAATAGTAAACACGACGCTACAATTACGTTTCTCTCATATATAACGCTGCAAACCTGTTCACAGTAAATACAGTCAATTTGGAGGGTATTCACTCTTATCCTTCTTCCTTATTTCGTATACGAACTTGCTCAGCCAGAACGACAGTTCAAAATTGCACAGCGTCTTTAGAATTCCACTGTTTGGAGCTACCACGAAAGTGTCGCTGTCATTTAGTGGTAAGGCGTTCCGTTCTTTAACCCAGTCATCCCAAACTCGTGTACTCCATGTAGTTGACCTCTTTGTATATTGTGGTATTCTTGCTTCATTCCTCGCCTGAATTTCCTTGTCGGTTACAGTAGTGATCCCTCGCCGGGAATCATCTTTATCGAGTTTGCACCCGCAAATAAAGATTCACAATTGTTTTGCCGAAAACTCAATTGCAGTACCGCCGCCAAAACTGGTTTGAATAATAAACATTTCGGACTCCGAATCACTAGGCTGTTTCTACGAACAACTAATTCGAAATGCGACTTGGAAAAATTAACATAATTAAAAAGCCGAGAACCTTGTTAATACCACCAGTGCCAGCACGGAATGTTGAAAACAAAGAAAGGTGACCAATGGAGACATTTTTCTATCAGTGTATTTTTGCATCCCTTGAGGAATCCTCGCCATTGTAAAAATAAGCCATTTATCGGCCTTCAGCTCGGGGTTATGTGATTTATTCCCCTCGTGCGTTGCCCGAGGGCGTACATAGAGAATAAAGATAGGAAAATAAGTCGTGTAAATTCTGTAGTATAATATTTAGATCTTTCGGGCGTCTACATCAGCGGATATGAGTCCGTTGGAAAATGCGCCACGACATCAATAAACAATTTTTTTAAAAACAGTACTAACTGTAACCGTATTTTTCACGTGACCAAGGTGCATTATGGTGTGAGTGGATTTGTCAAAAATACTAAAGGCGAGCCTCTATCTGGTGTAACCATTAGCGTCGCAGACCGTCGTCATGACGTCACCTCCTCCAAGGACGGAGATTACTGGCGCCTACTCGTACCAGGCTCCTACGAAATCACGGCCACGGCAAACGGATACCAACCTCAAACGCACCTGGTAGAGCTACACGTGTCTGCAGGGAAGGTGGTTAACTTTACACTAAAACCAAGTCAGCAGGATCAAACACAAGTATCATTTGTCACAAACGAAGATGACTTGTTAGACAGGGTTATTGTAAGTACTCTGTTATACCAGCTCATTTTACATGTATAGTTTAGGGCGTGGTTTTCAGCATGAGTCAGTGACCTGTTTATCTCGTATCTACAGTATTTTACATTTGTTTCGTTCCACCATGGTTTGGTGTCCGTAATAGCGAGAGTTCTAGTTATAGTGAGGTGTCCACACAGGGCCCGCGGACCTAGGGGGTCCGGGGGCATGTTCCCCCGGAAAATTTTGAATGTAAGTCGGCTTAAAATGGGCAGAAAATGCATAAAAATTATAATCGTATGGCAAATGACACGATATATTTAATAGGTAACTCATCCGCAATATTGCCATTTAATAATGGCAAAATTATCCGATCCGGTCCGTACATCGTAAGCTCAACTTCGCAGACAGAAGCTTTTTCAACACCTACTATTAAACTTTACAGACCCATAGGCGGCGGAAACGGGCCCCCCCCCCCCCCCACTTTTCTTTCTTGGGGGGGGGGGGGGGGGGCACACTTTACGAAGCAAGATCGGTTAAACAGCTGCATGCTTGTTCACTGTCACAAAACATTGGCTGACACAATCGACTCCGTTGCGATCGCCAAGACGTTCGCAAGCGCAAACGAGCAAAGAAAGGTGCGTTTTGGAAAGTTCAAGTAAACGTCGACTCGTCTGTTTAAAACAAGAAACAACGTACGTAGACGGTTGGATGGGACATTTCATTTTTTATCCGCACTCTCTCCCCTCCCCTCACCTCCCCTATGGAAGGCTATCCTACTGTATGTAGTTTTTGCTGTCGGCACCATTGAAGATTGCATCGGAGGGGTCCAAAATGTTAAGTTCAAGCAAGTAATCGTGGACGACAATCCTGCTGGTATACGTTGGATCAAACTAGTGATCCGATCGTTTTAACAAGTGAAATGCCTTTTGTTATGACTTTCAATCCTTCTCTTCCTCGCATCTCTAACATCATAAAAAAAAAAACATAATTTACTACTCCCTTCTGAACGTTGTACTAAAGCTTTTAAACATTTCAGACGCTGCCCTAACCTCCGTGACTTAGTTTCAGCTAAACTCCCTTCTAACTCTACTAACCCCCATCCCCAACTCCCTTGCGGCTCTTTCCGTTTCGGTGGGGAGTGGCGGCGGATAAAAATGGAATGTCCAATTTTGTTTTCAGCCCCCTCCCCCCCCCCCCCCCCCCACCACTTTTTATTTCGCTCCGCCGCCGCTGAGACCTGAGCATTTTCTAAACATTGTAACAAACACAACGAACAAAAAAAACGCTGCTGAAGGAGTTGTTGATGACAACGATAAAAATAACGGATGAGTATCATGACATATAAGTTTGGTTAAGATTAAAGATTAAAGTCAGTTTCCTTAAAACTACCGAAATTTCTTTTTCGATTATCATAACTGGCAACCAACAAACTCATTAGTCACTTTAAGAAGGCAAAGTTTATCTGTTCTCTGCTTATGAGTATTAAAGGGAACCTCCATTGTTATAACAAATTGACGTTAAATTGTTGGAAATAAAGTCTAAATTAAAAAAATTTAAAACAGGTGCAAATATAATTTTAGTGTACAAAAAAATGGATACGAATAAAAGAATCGAAGTTCTTTTGTATGCAACCGTAAGAAGATGAAGATGAAGAACCGTTCATCGATGTAGGACCTCTTTGACCGCGGGACATCAGCACAAGAAACGAATGTTCTTTCGCTTCTCCCGCTGAGGACTAGTGTCGAGGCCTTCCTCGCGTCTCACGTTTCTTTCATATTCTTACAGTGTTTGTTTCTCGTGACAGGCCGGTGGCTATCTGACAGACGAATCTACTGACCCGAGGGAACGCATTGCAAAACCAAGTCATAACGACAGAGAAGAGCAATCACAAGAAAAATTCGTACCCCATCCGGGAATGAACGACAAGTATGACAATATATGCTACTGAATGCTTCACTTACTGAAACTCGTCACCCGTCACATGACAGAATTTATCACAAGCAAAAAGCGCCAAGTTAAAGGGGCATTGCCAAGGGGATTTTGTTGTGTTTTGATCCAAATGCACTAAATATTTGACAATACCTTTGCCAAGAACACCAAGTAGAAAATATAATCAAGTGATTTCTAGAAGTAAAAACAAATCATAATCAGTTTTTCGCGATTTTTCCAAGACACTTGGGAAGAACTTCAGAAAATTGGCGAATGTTTTTCAAGTTGCAATCCATTTCCATACTGGCTATCCGCAGCCAAAGATAGATAGAAACTAGTTTCTGTGCACTTGTAGGGTGATTTTTAACAAAACTGGACCTCTATTATTTTAGGTTTCCATGCATTGATACAACTGTGTTGTTTGCTTGTTTAAAGTATACTAAAAATAGGTAGCATTGCCCCTTAAAACTATGGCAGCAATGAAAACTACGATTTGACTCTTTTCAGCTGATGTTTTTGTGTCCTAACGCTCACTCAAATTATGAGCTACAGCTTAAAAAATCAGTAACGTTGGAGGTGACACTGGCGTTTCATGCATTATGAGATTTTAAAGTGGTTATAAAGGTGTAGAGGACTGGTTTGTCTGCAAAAAGAGGTTGCTGGATCAGAGCATCGCTTACCATAGTTTTTAATATTGAGGAAGATCGCATAAAGCCCAGCCGATACTGTCCTGTTTCAAAGTGACATTTCTTTTAATGTGATAAGTGATGAAAGGTACGGGCTACAAGACAACATAACCCTTTACAATACCAGAAACAGATTTTGTTTCCTTAACAAATCTTAATTTTTCCAAGAATTTGTTCTATATTGTCTCAAATATTTCTGCTTAGTATTTGGCATACCCCATGTACTTTCTTGCCAAATTGGGATCTTGTCAACATTTTGAAGACGGGTGTTATGTTTAACTTAATATGGGCCCAAAATGACATCTGTGAAGAAGGCGAAAGCAAATAATTTTGTTTTGTTTTTACCTCCTTCATCCAAAGAGCTAGGCTGTCTCTTGAGAATGAACTGCTCGAAGACGAAACTGCACGAGATGGTGGATCAACTGTGGAAATCAAAACAGATGAGTCGTCTGGTGAAGGTGGGGGTAGTGGTGACGAGACCACCTCACACGACAAGCGGAAAGTGGTGCCCAGACCTCTTCCTCTCCAGACACCAGTTAAATCAAAACCAAAAGAGTTGAAAAACGAAACCAAAACTACTCCCGCCCTTAAATCCAAACCGCACAATGCGGTGCCGAATCAAAAGAAGCCAGCACAAGTGGCAAAGAAGGTCGCACCGGCACCGGCTAAACTGCCTGAAACTGACAAGCGCTTCTCAAAGCTGATTGGTTCAAGCGTGGCTTGCCGTTTGACCGGAAAGAAGAGTTTGATAAATGGAAACCTGAGATGGGTGGGGCACTTGCCTCAACTTCCGCTCGATAATGCTCATCTTATAGCAGGAGTTGAGTTGTTAACTGATAATAAACTGGGTACTGACGGTACATACCGGGGAATACGATACTTCAAGAGCTCTCCAAAGCGAGGCTACTTCTTTAGACTGAAGGACTGTAAAGCTATCAAACATTAATACTCGCTACATCAAGAGCTCTCCAAAGCGAGGCTACTTCTTCAGACTGAATTATTGAGAAGCCATCAAACTGAAACACTCGCTCCATCAAGAGCTCTCCAAAGCGAGGCTACTTTTTTAGGCTGAAGGAATGAAAAGCTATGAAACATAAACACTCACTACATCAATAGCTCTTCAAAGCGAGGCTACTTCTTCAGGCTAAAGGACTGTACATGACTGTAAAGCTATTAAACATTAACACTCGCTACATCGGGTACATAATTATTAAAAAAGACCGACCTGTAAGAGAAGAGAATTTGTTTATTATAAACATTATGATTCCTTATTTTTTCGGGATCATTGCCTTTGTTCTTTTCGGCCATATTTTCAATTAGTTGTGAAATACACTTATTCTTAAAATATTTAACTTTTAATAACTTCTTCTGCTGCACTACGGTAAAGTAAAAATTAGAACAAGCCATCTGGCCTTGCTCCTATGATTGATCAGTCTCGTGAACGCTGCCGTACAGATGGTACGATATAAGTTAAGTTTAATACACGAGTAGCAGTGTTTTATCTTGTGTTTTATCAGTGTTTTAAATTTTAAACCTGATAAAATATGTGCTACGAGTTTATTGAACGACTTAAAAAACATTCCACAAAAAGCGTGTCCCCTGCAGACGGATTTAACAAATGTACTTTTGTGCAAAGAGGATATTAGCATACAAGGAAAACAAACAACACATGTGCCACACTGCAGGGGCACCCAACGAACAATCTTTGGTAAAATGTATTATTTTACTCAAATAAATTAAAATAAATGATATAAAAGCATTTCCAGGTGTGGTGGTGCTGTACAACATTGACCAAACTGGAGTTACCGGAGCAAAATAGCCTGCGTTGCAGTCGCTTACTTTCCGAGAGCACGGGAGGCGCGCGAAGGCGTAGGGCGCGAAAAGGAGCAAAAAATAAAAATAGGGCGGAGGGAGGGGAGAGGAAGGAAAGGAAACGCCAGCGTTTTCTTTCCTTCCTCTCCATTCCCCCTCCCTATATTTTTGCTCCTTTTCGTGCCCCATGCATTCACGCGCCTCCCGCGCTCTTGGAAAGGAAACTACTGCTTCGCAGGCTAGGAGCACATTAGGTCAGCATCTTGATTTTCGTCTAACTTCAAAGTGCCCTTTAGGAAAAAAAACAAAAAGCTGTAGATTAACGTGGCTTTTCAGCGCCCCAACAAAGTGGTCACTGTGACATGGACGTATCCTAGACGACCATCTTTCCTTTAATTCCAGGTAATCGCTACCATGCCGTGCCAGAGGCTTTCCACGCTTCTTGTGTTTTTTTTTTTCATATTACACGCCTCTATGTCTCATATATACCGCGAGAAGAGTTTTGGTCTGGCTTTGGGCGCAGGCCCGTACCGACTGCTGACGAAAGCGTACCGAGAGAAAACCTGTCTTACCCCGGGTGGGTTCAATTGTAGTCAGTGATCATCATCATCATTATCATCATCATCATCATCATCGAAACTTAATTAAAATAACTCGGCTACCAAATCTCTCTTAACAGTTTCTCATTTCTTGTGTATAAAAAACCGTCTCTAAAACCATATAAGCAAATTTGCAGAAATATTTATTGTAACAGATAAATTTTGCATCACTTTAGGCTTGAAAAGGGATGAAAAAGCAGACGATAGGCTACCAAAAAGTTCACATATCATTTTATTCTTTGAAGAAAAACAACAGTGTGTACAGCTTAGTCAACGTATTTATAGCCGGAGAGTTTCTCCCTGAAGCTTGAAAAAATATTTAACGAACGCAAACGCTCAATATTTGGAACATTTCCTTTCCAATCCTAACGGTTTCGACTTTGACATGCAACTTATCAGTTTGTACATTACTCATGGCTCTTCACGTGACTCGTCTTAAACGTCACGGCATGAATAAACGTGACGATTTCTTCCTTTTGATTTTTACATTTCCACCTTAAATTCATTCCCATCTTGTACCTAATGAAGGCCGGTTTGGCCAGCTGAATTATTGTACTTACAACTTTTACAAATATATGCACCATCAGCTTTGCCTAAGTCTTTGGACTTTTCTTCTTCCAGAAGCTTATAAATTTCATAAATTTCTATATTTACGAGCACTGGCTTGTGAAAGTCTTAAAATATTAATTACGAACATTTGACTTTTTTGCATGTGCGAATCTTTGGTGACGTCATTGTTTACATTTTTCTTCATTAGACTCGTTAGCATACGAATTTACGTAGAGAAAACATAGGTCCGCAATACATCCTTGGAATAGATCAAGACTGCCCTGACATCAATATAATGAATCTTAAAATCTCCTGCACGCCACTTGGCCAAAATCTCTCTCTATTTTCATTGCATCTGAAGAGCGGAAAGTACGTTAAAATTTCTCGATTTACGATATCTATGTTTCAACTTCTGACTGACTGGATCGTGAACAGCGCACGGATTTTTATGGCCATCCTCAAGTTCAATAAGTGGAGCTGCCATATTAAATGCTATGCGAAATCTGGGGATATCATAGAATTAATTTGGGGGAGGGGGCATGGTGGTTTTGCTCTTCCTACATTTTGCTCGGCAATACAATAAAAAAGAAATGGAGCGAATGTTTCCCAGTCTAACATTTCGTACTCTTCTCTTAATTATTGTATACTTTTAACTTCGTGGAAGGAAGCACCGGGAGAAGACAATGATCTTTTTCTCTCCAAGTCAATCAACAAGTCAAAACTTTCAACCGTCGTCTCCACATATCCAACAATTCCTCTTATTGAACCTCTGAGCGGTCCCAAAATTTGTGCACCTGAAATAAAAACAGAAAACTCAGAAGTTATGTTAAATATGCGCCAATATTACACGTGAAAAAACGTAGGAAAACAGACGTTTCAATTCGAGGCTGCTGCCTCTTTCTCAATGGTTAAAATGCAACTGAAAAAAGTGTGCGTGTCGTACCTTTCAAAGCAAAACATGCAAAGTTACTCGCGCGCGCTAATTTTGAGAGTTTTAAATGAAAGTAAAATGAGTATTGAGGCCCCCTTGATGTAATATCTGTTGTCGTAATAGCAGCTGGGCCTCAAAACGGCCTGACTGATGTATTTCCAAAACCTGAACGGATGATGGACACCAGCATATAATGCAACATGTCGGCCAACTGGGAAGGTCCGTGCTTGTTAGTCGAATAGAACGTAAACTCTTCACAGGAAGTGCACTTTGTATAGAATCTTATATCTTGGGGTTGTTTATAAAATAAAGTAATTATATCGGTGTGTTCAAACTCACCGAGATTGTCCATGGGGATACCAAGAAACTGTTTCCTTTTTTGTGTACCAGCTTCTGAACTTAGTGACTCGCTTGAAGTCAGGTCACTGCAAATGCTAAAATCAGCGCTAAATCTTGTATCATCTCGTAGTGAATCGCTGGCGGATTTAGTTCTTCTAAGTGAGGAACACTTAGCTGGTCTCGTCACCTCAGGAGTGTGTGACGCTGTTCTCTTCAGAGTCTCTTTCAAAGGAATATTATTACGTGTTACACTATCACGTGACCCATTGTAAGCTCCACCCGGGTGCAAGGCATGGATGCGAGGTAACCGTAACAATTTAGGTGTGGAGTGCGCAGAATTCGCCTTTGCTCGCAAGTCACGTGGGCTGGGATTCTGGGATTGGGAGACATTGATTCCGTGCGACCCAGGTCGATATGACAAACCGGTGGAAAGTTGGTCCATAGAGTCGTTTACTTCTATCGTCTGACCTCCTCTCAAATCAATTAGCTGATAATCACTTGGTTCAAGTATTACTCTAGGATGAGCTTGGTCATCATCGTAAACTATGTTGCTATGGTGATGACAATCCAAAACCACATCCGGTGCGGAGGCAGTCATTTGAAGTAACGGCATTTGAAGGATCTGTGGGCACACAAAATAAGTATTTCACGATAGAGGAATAACGAATTAATGTACAAAAACAACATAGTTCAATGATTATGTTATAGGGTATAGCAGCATTGACGACTTAGACTACAAGATCGGAGCGACGGCATTATGGAAGAACAGCCGTAATGTCAAAAATTGAAACAAAATCTCAAAACAGTACACGGTTAAATATGTTATGACTCAAACTTAATGCAAAAGAAACAGTACAGTTTTATAACTGAGAAAGGTGGGGAGGGAGGGAGAGACTTAAACTTCCAAAGCAAACCTGGTTACAGAAAAAAGTCCGATCTGAATAGGATTAACTAAAAACGCATTTATTGACCTGAGAAATCCCTGTGTTACTTCTGGCGCGCATGGCATCCAATTGAACTCTGCTGGCAGATGACAGGCGCCGTCGGTCATAGGAATCCGTGTAGAGGGACTTGGCCTTCTGAAGACTGCGCAGATTACACGTCAGCAGAGCCCACCAACACGCGCGTACTTTCTTCTGAATGACGCAATAGAACATGAAGATTGAGAAACCCTGAAGACTGTTGCAGATAGCAAACAGATAATGGAACACAAGGCGAGCGTCAGCCACCGCAAAGAAACCAAACATCCACGTGATACCGACCAAGATAAGGATCCCAAACGCTCGCTTGATTTTCAGAAGCCCTTCACTACCACGGTCAGGGTCAGCGGTGTTAGGTGGACGCGTGGCAAGTTTGTACATGATTAAAGAGAAGGTGGCCGTGTTGACAAGAATAACGAACAGTACTGGAGAAACAAAAGCCGCGTAAAATGCCTTGTCTCCAAGGCGACAGCTGCGAAACAAAACAAGTCAAATGTATGGGTTTAATTGACATTAAATAATGTATTTCTAACAGGGAACGGTCGATTGATCAAAATTTAACCTGATACCAAGGCTTCTACAGTTAGTCGGGTTCCCTTTCTCTTCAGTCCTCCCATGGAAACTTAGAGGTAACATCAGATTAAAAATCTTGAGCGCTTTTTATATGCATGGCAAAACCCGTAGGTCAGCGGAAATTAAATCGGGAATAATCCTTCCTATTGGAAAATTTCCGCTGGAAAATTAACTTTTCTCGCTGTCGCTGGAATGGCCGGAATTTCTACAAGAACGTCAAAAGTTAATTTGAATCGCTTCCTCAACAAGCCTTTCATTATTGTCATTTTCCATGTTACTAGATGAGTCGTAACAAGTGTGAATATATATGGACAAGTTTTGAAAATATGAGGTATTGAAATCCGTCCTAAAACTACAAACCACCATTCTTGATCAAAAGAGCGACCATCTTGGTTTAATTTAAGTCATTTAATAATATTCACTAGTGTTTAACTGAGCATGTTATAATACTCACTAGTGTGTTCCACCATAACTGGTTTTATCCACAGCAATAGTGACAACTACGACGATAAATGGCAACCCTGAAAAAAAAAAAAAAATGCTCAGAAAAAATAGCAGCTGTAAAATTAGTCCCTACTTTATGATAACAATAAAATCTCTAAGACGTCATCTTGAATAAGTCCAGAAAACATCCGACGTCCGGTTTCTATCTGTGACATCCGGGACGTCAACTTTCTTGTTTCTTAGGGTCCGATTACATGGCGAATTTCAGCCCGGTTTCTTGAACAAATCTTCTTAAAACGACGTGAAGAAAGTCTCAGCCCGGGCTGAATTTCAGCCCGAGCTGAAATTTCCAGCCCGGTTTCAAAATCCGGGCTGGAAATTTCAGCCCGGGCAAACGGGCTGAAAAACCTCATGTAATTAGAATGAAATTTCAGCCAGGGCTGAAAAGCGAGGTCACCTGGGTAGAAAAGTGCACTTGGGCATGCGCATTGATTTGTTTTCAATGAAACAAGATGGCGGCGTGGGCTGTCAGCCCGAGTTGTTCCCAAATCACACCGTCCAGAAGGACGTTGGACACCTTATTGAGACTTATATAACGTAATGTCGACACTTAGGATTGAACCTGTGACCTCAGCTAGGCTTAGGCTTACATAGCCTACCGTACCACTGTACCACCTAGCTTCTCGGGTTGCTTTGTCCTAAATTTAACTATATAAACTGCTACCCCTAACCTCAACTGAAAGCTAACCAGTTACTCCGTTATATAATGTAATCCCAACAAAAATTCCATCCCGCCTACCAGACTAAAATTCGCCATGTAATCGGCCCCTTAATAGTTCTTAATGCGTCACTTAGTAGATTCCAACGGACGAGGAAATGAGGCACTGCCGTCAACAATCAAGAATCACTGACTGTTTTGCGTTAAAACGTTATATGTTTACCATGTAATGACGTCACATCACACTTTAAAGAGGTAAAAAACTAAGGCTACAATAGACTGTAAGAGGCGACTGGGTCAGCAACAAGCTAATGACTTAAACCGCTTAAATGCAGGCTCATTTATAACGGATTTGACTTACCCCACCCTAGTACGGAACATTTCCAGATGACGTAATTTCCAAAATCTCTAAATACTTTGACAAACGCTTGATACATGAAGTATGCTTCAATCAACATCCATAGAAACGCCACAAGCAGGAAGTAATGAACAACTGCTACAATCCGACAGGCGTCCTCAGATACGCCGCCCCTCTCCACCCCTGACACAAACACAATCAGCACACACAGAACACACACGGATTTGACTTACCCCAACCCAGTACGGAACATTTCCACATGACGTAATCTCCAAAGTCTCTAAATACTTTGACAAACGCTTGATACATGAAGTACGCTTCAATCAACATCCATAGAAACGCCACAAGCAAGAAGTAATGAACAAGTGCTGCTACAATCCGACAGGCGTCCTCAGATACGCCGCCTCTCTCCACCCCTGACACAAACACAATCAGCACACACAAAAGCGAGGCGCACAGATGCAGCAGAATCTTAGGAGCGATCTGGTCTTTTCGAAGCTTCCTGTCATAACACAAAAAATTGGAAAGATTATCATTCTACTTCGAGAGCGAGAAAAAAATTGTCAAAATACACAAAAAGTATCTGTTCATTGCCTTAAATTTTAAACACGACTTGAACTGGGTTCTGGGGAAGGTTGACTGGTCGATAAAAAAAAAAACAAGGCAAAAATATTGATATTAAAAAGTAAACGACTGGTTTGGAGAGAGTTTGTGAACAATCCATTACATGGTGTTATTATTCGACGTCATTGTACATAAGGGAAAGATAACACGCAAAACATCCGAGCGTATTGCACAGTAGATAGCCGTATTACATCTTAGTGTCCCGGTTTAAAGACATAGAAACTATTATAAATAATAGAATTTTAGTCGAATAATAAATCCATTAACTCGTAAAATATCGATGCGTATTATCTGTTAAACCATCGAATAAGGTGTATTTATTGTATCCTCAGTTAGAAGACAGTCTTACTTGAAAAGAGCGAAAGTAAAAATGGTCAGCGTCAGTCCCAAAATAGAGAATGCGCAGCCGATATAGCTGATGAGTGACAGCACTTTGGAGTGTTCGCCGCACGCTTTGGATGACGGGCCATCAATATCCTGTGTGGAGAACAAATACACACTTGTTAGATGGTAGTATATAATAAATCCGTGTTTTAATTGGGTTCTGTTCGAAATTTACTTGTTGGCTCTTGCTCCTCATCAAGAAGCTATGCGGTACATTAAGGACACATAAGACCAAGTTATTTTTAGCGGTGCAGCTTTTGGGCCAAATGAAATCTGCTGATCTTTTTGTAGAGCGATTCATCCGGTTTCCTGTTCAAAGTAGCAACGAGAAATCTATGAGTTCAAGTTTGAGTTCGAGTTGACTTCGACCCTTAACCCTAACCCTTAACTCGTGGTCAACTCAAACTAAACTCGAACTCGAACAAATAAATTCACTTGTCCCGTTCAAACTTCTCTCAGAGCAGCAAGAATGCCTCTCAGCAAAATGTACTTTCTCGTGTTATGGAATGCTCGCTATTGGGAACGTGCGTGACTTTTTGTGAATAGGTATAAATAGGCATTATTTTTCGCAGGTCAAGATCACTCGACGTTATATCTCGTTGTTTCTGTCAATTCTCTTTAGTTTTCGTTTTTGTGTGTTATCAGACGTACTAGGCGTATATATGTACGTTTATGTTTTCTACAACCGAATTATTTTGATTTAAGCAAAACTGAATTCAATTTAAATAAATTTACAATAGCTTATCACAGATGTAATTTTGTTAAAGTTTGCTGTAATCCTGATCCTAATCCTGATCCTGTAATCCACCCAGTTAATACAAGTAAATTAAATGTCAATTATACTAAATATTATTAGATACCTTGTAATGGTTCTCGTGCATGTTGTAAAGCGATTGCTCTGTAATATTGCCCGTGTACTTATAGTCTAGCTATCAATAAACGAAATGCTCATGCATTTCTGATTCCTGTCTGTGTTGATGACATTTACTAAGTATGAAAATGATTTGTTCTCGTTTCTCTTTAGCCTGATTCTCAGACAGTCTAAGGTCGCTCGCACTCACTACCTCCTCTCCTCGTCTAATGTCCTTTGACTCCCTCCTCTCCTCGTCTGCTGTCCTTTGTTTGATGGCTTGTTCTTGACGTCATCTGACCGTTGAACATTTCCACCCATCTGAGTGGTTGTTAGATGATTTTTTTCCTCCATCAGGAATTTCAAGAATGGGAGTGAACGTACTCTGATTGGTAGAAATACTCAACGGTGAGATGACGTCAAGAACAAGCCCTCAAACAAAGGGCATCAGACAGGGAGAAGAGAGAGTCCTCGAACCGTCTGAGAGGTCGTCTGAGAGTCAGGCTAGTTTCACTGTAGAGCGATTAGAGAACAAAAATTGCCTCACTGATTCACCACGAAACCTATATGTAATTAAACCTTAGCCTGCATGTATTTACCACTATTGTTAACGTAAATTACGCACCACTAATGCTGCAAAGTTGGTCATGTGATTGCATTCGCAAATAATAGTGTCATTAACTGTGTCACGCAGAGAACAACCAGCAGTCGACCATCCACCTACAGTGACGGGAAAACATAGTGTTAACTAAATAAAGTGACGGGAAAACATAATGTCAGCTTAAGGTGACTCGACCCAGTTTTTTTGGGGGGTATCATCCTACTTTGAAGCTCTCTGGTATCCCCACCTTTACTTTTATCGTAAGTCTAACACATAGAATGGATAACATATAGATCAATCTACAATATAATATAAAATATTTGGCGATCGGAGTAAATGTCACGTGGTTATAATGCCAAGCCCCTTTGAGGTCTGAGTCGAAAATCTGCTGTTACCGGCATTTTTTCGTGGAAATCTCTCGGCTACACATAGTGCGCATTAGTGCCTTGCACTGAGCAGAGTTTCACCAACATCGCAAAGACCCAATTCGAGAAATTCAGTGGTTTCCAAATTTAGGTCATAATTTAAGCGAAAATGATAAGCAAACTTTACACGATTATATCTAATAAACTATGAGACTTATCCCTTTATTTTGGGGATCGTTATAACAGATGAGTCCTTGCAAGTCAGCAAAAAGCTTTAGGGCCTTGTAAATGCGCGCGATTTCGAGCAAAGGAAACATATAGAAATTATAGTTTTAGCTATTTGTTGACGTTTGTCAGCGTTTAAGAGTCCTTCTCACGAAAAAAGCATTTTCTTAAAAATTCGTAGTTTCTTTTTCCTTCAAATTTTTCAGGGCCACAATTGATTAACTAACTGCCTTGATTCTGAATTTCATAGTCATTGAAAAACTGTGACATTATCTTCTATAAGCCCAAAGTTGAGTAAACATTGAAGATTTTTAGCGTTTTGGCTGAGTTTGTGCTCTAGGAGTTGTCTATTGTTTCTAGTCTGTCATTATACAGCATTCTTGTTCAGCACGCGTGCAATGACCACGCTTGGCTGACTTCCGAATGCTCACCAAGATATGGTTATTTTGGTACGGCCTGAGACAGGCGATCGCGTGATACATAGAGGTTTAACTCATGATTATTAATCAATTCTCGGCATGATGTACACTCCTGGCTGCAGACGTTACGTGACGGGAATCCCTTCTATTTTTTCATACTAATTGCCATATCTCGGTGAGAGTTCGGAAGTCAGCCAATCGTGGTCATTGCACGCGTGCTGAACAAGAATGCTGTATAATGACAGACTAGAAACAATAGACAACTCCCAGAGCACAAACTCAGCCAAAACGCTAAAAATCTTCAATGTTTACTCAAGTTTGGGCTTATAGAAGATAATGTCACAGTTTTTCAATGACCATGAAATTCAGAATCCGGCAGTTAGTTAATCAATTGTGGCCCAGAAAAATTTGAAGGAAAAAGAAACTACGAATTTTTAAGAAAATGCTTTTTTCGTGAGAAGGACACTTAAACGCTTACAAACGTCAACAAATAGCTAAAACTATAATTTCTATATGTTTCCTTTGCTCGAAATCGCGCGCATTTACAAGGCCCTAAAGCTTTTTGCTGACTTGCAAGGACTCATCTGTTATAACGATCCCCAAAATAAAGGGATAAGTCTCATAGTTTATTAGATATAATCGTGTAAAGTTTGCTTATCATTTTCGCTTAAATTATGACCTAAATTTGGAAACCACTGAATTTCTCGAATTGGGTCTTTGCGATGTTGGTGAAATTCTGCTCAGTGCAAGGCACTAATGCGCACTATGTGTAGCCGAGAGATTTCCACGAAAAAATGCCGGTAACAGCAGATTTTCGACTCAGACCTCAAAGGGGCTTGGCATTATAACCACGTGACATTTACTCCGATCGCCAAATATTTTATATTATATTGTAGATTGATCTATATGTTATCCATTATATGTGTTAGACGTACGATAAAAGTAAAGGTGGGGATACCAGAGAGCTTCAAAGTAGGATGGTGCCCCCCCCCCCCCCCAAAAAAAAAACTGGGTCGAGTGCATGTGCACAGATTAAAATGCTTTATTCGCTTTCTTACCTATTTTATCGGTTAAAAAAACACTCACATTTACTTCAATAATCACATACTATAATTAGTCCAAAAAAAGCGAAGGATGACCAAAATTCACAGAAAGTTTCAACGGATTACATCGACAAAGTCAACACTGAATAAAACCTTTGACCCGAAGGATTTATTCTACGCTCTGGTGGTTTTCATGGCGCACATGGGTATGTATAATCATCTATTCAATCAGCTGACTGACCGCGACATTTTCACTGGCAAATTTCTATACCATGCGCGATTTAGGGGTAACACTTATTCTTTTGTTAAAACAATAGAATATTAGAGCACAAAAGAACGACAATACAATAGAATACAATACCATAGAATATATTAGAATACATAATTTTACCTAATACAATGAATGTGTACAATGTACAATAGAGCTAACACCCTAAATCGGGCATCATATGCAAATTTCCTGCCAGAGTTATCTACTCGCTTCCGATTGGTCTAAACAATGAAATTAAATGGCTTACGTCATAGCTTGCACATGCACCGAACCGTGAAACCCTCCCTTAATACAGTGACGGGAAAACATAGTGTTAACTCAATACAGTGACGGGAAAACTCAGGGTTAGGTCAATGATACAATATGAATCCAATAGCACAAAGTTCAGCTGAGATTCCTTTGCAAATCAATGACATTTCTTTGTCATAGTTCTCATTTTGAAACAAGCGTAGGTAAGCACAAAAATAAAAGCAAGAAAAAACACGTGAAATGAGCACAACCACAAGAACTCGACGGCACTACGTGTGAGTATGTTACTCGTAAATGGACTTAACTTAAAATCGTGCCATTTTCGTGTTGTGTCCGCTGAGACGGTTTATTTTACAAGTAAATGATGAAAACATTCTGTAATGATCCCAAATTTGAGTAAATGCTCTGAAAATCCAAAGAGGACTTACGTTTTTGGAAATCCCACCAAACACACCTTGTGCTGTTTTTTACAACCTGTGAAGAAAGCCACATCAGTTCGATTTTAACAATGGAAGCTAATGGAGCTATAGTTGCTGTCACAATTACCCGGGATATCAGAGGCTTTTATTCACTTCACCGCCCGTTGTCGGCTGAAGTAGCCCCGACTTCCCACGGGACTGGCCGCGAGAGATCCTTTGGTACGCAGGGCATGTCATAATGCAACACTGGGCTGCAACACCATTTCCCTGAATCACGGTTTAATGTTAATAAAGTGATCGGCGACAAACTAAATTTGCCTTTTTTTCGGCGTTAACTAATTACTACAGTATTTTTAATGAGTACTTAGTTTTAAGTCAGAGGCTAAGGATCGGAGACAAGTGAAACTTAATGTTATGTGAAGAAATACTGACCATTAGTTCAGATTTCATAACGGCTCTCTCGTAAATTTGCTAAAAACATAGAATTGCGCGACAAAGTTGAAAACAATAAATGGAAATAAATTACAACAGGGCTAATTCTTTAATTTACAGTAGTCAAAAACAGACAACTGAGTTCGGAAAAACATGACAGAGAAGTGTCGTTTACTTTTCATGGACCAGCCCACTTCACAAAATATACGATCGAATACATGCAATGTTCATTATATTTTACGGATTTAAAATGCGAAACAGTACTGCCCGTGTGGTCCATACCTGATCTTGAGGCATTTTAAACTTGATGATAACAGGTTTGGTCAGTTTAGCCACGTGCTTTTTTCTTAAACTTGCAGACAGTACTGGGCTGCTCTCAGTCACTCTACTTCCTGTAGAGTTCTCCATCGTATACCTTGAAGTTTCCGTTCGCTCTACTCTGTCCACTTTTTCTGTTGTGTAGCTATCCTCACAAACCTCCGTTTTCCGATACTCAGGAGCAAACAGCTTGCTGGTCCGATAGTAGACCACGATCAAAGTAGTATTGTCTGTGTCGTTCGTGTTTAGTACAGAGTTGGGTACAGTTATACTAGCGTCACTATCTTTTTCTGTAGAATTTACGGTCGCGTTCATAACTATTTTGTTGACGGTGGTTTTCACAGAGACGCCAACAATGTTGCGCTCTTTGTTGATCGGCTGTGTAATGACTGCAATGTTGGAGGTGTCTTTGCTGAACTTTCCTCCCTTGTCAATGTAATACTCAAGAATTCTTACAAACCTAAAGGATGATAGCAAACAATTACAGAAAGAAACATGGCGCTATCAATTCTCCAGTAATGAGCCAACTGTCTACAACCGCCAAGAACCAAGAACCGAAATCACCTCTCCAGAAAGAATAAGCTGAAAAACAGATTTTTTTTGTATTATTTGCACTCTCTCCTCTACATGAATTTCTAGCCCATGGGCAAAACTATATTTGTGCCTTTTAATTTTCTTTATCGCTGAATTTCATAAAATTGCTTTGTTTTGTCTTAAAAATAGATATAAAGAATCTTCACCAAGTTCAACTATAGCTTCGCTTTCTTTGTCTCGGTAGAGTTAACGGTCAATTTAATAGCTATTTATTGGACGAAACATGCAGAAACTTTCAAACTCAATTATAATTCATCAAATTTAAAAAACCGAATAATAAGTGTGACGGTGGATTGGAAACCGATCTTTATTAGCACAGCCGAATTTGGCGATTTATTTCCTTCGTATTTATAATCATTTTGAGAAGGTATATCAAACACTCGAACCCACTTCTCGGTGTGTGGAAACCCCGATGAAACACTTTTTCGTGTTAGATATATGACATCAATATTGAATATAATTCATACAATAAATGAATTACGAAAGAAGCTATAAAATTAAAAGAAGTAACGGTCGATGCTTCATATGCTGAAAGAAAGTTAACTCCGAGGGTTAAAGTAAAGATAGATATACGAATAAATGAATGAATGAATGAGCGAGCCAGCGAATGAATGAATTAATAAAATCTTTTGTGAATTGGGAATAGGATGTTATGTACTTCCTCAAACCACCACCTCTCTCCAAACGAGTGATTTTTGTCAAATTATTAAAAAGGTTTTAGAGATGTTTCATTAACATAACTTACTGAGCAGATCTGTTGTTCCTTTGCTGTATATCTTCTAATACTTGAGGTCTAGCATCCATCACGTGACTTATGGTGTCCAACACGTGATCTCCTACGTCAGCGGAAGTGACGTTTGTCTTGACCACATTGTCCAGGATGTTCGTAGTGATTAACAGGTCCTTTTGTAACAATTCAGACGGCTTTGAGGTAATATTTCGGACTTCCTTCACAACTTTGAGTGCGTTATTATGCGTAACTGGAACCTGAAAATAAATCTTATACTAATTACTTCTTTTATGAAACGATTTAATAAAAAAAGCAAGGTTGATTCACGGTACGAAAACGACTATATTTCTTGATCCAATATATCGAAAAGCACACCTTTTTCTTCAGGGTCTTAAGATAATAACTCGTAAAGCAAAAACCGTTACAATTTATCCCCCGCCCCCTTTCAAATTTTAAATTGTAACGTTATTTGCCTTACGAGGTATTATTTATAGCTGATCCAGTACTTCTATTTCATTTATTTTATAGCAGGATCTGGTACTTCTATTACGTCAGGATGGTCTTTGCAAATACAGTTACCTGCCTTTATAAGTCAGGGACCGCGGAGCAAGGTGAAAAGTGGGAGTGCTGACAATTGAAAATAATTTTTTCATATTGAAAATCGAAAAAAAGTGGGGGCGGGGGCGCGAAAAAGTGGTGGGACCGCGGCCCTACCAGCCCCTCCCCTCCGCGGTCCCTGTAAGTAGAAAATCTTGCACCCAAATCGCACCTTCCATGCAGTTCCTTCCACTCTCCGAAAGACTTCCAAAAGACTTTCAGTGTGATCTTATTCGAATTGTTAATGTGTTTTTATCGAAGCAAAAGCTCGTCTCGAAAATTTGCCCAACGGTTTACAAAAAGAATCATTCCTTCAATATCATCATCCTTTGTTCTCCTGAAATCCTTCCTCTCCCCTCCCTAGCCCTTTCCACCCTTTAAATAAGTTCTATTAAATGTATAATAATATACATGGAAAAATTACTCGATTCTGATTGGCTAAGAGCAGTGCAGTTCAAGTGTAACACCAGTGCAAAAAGTGTAACACCGGTGCAAGAATTGTAACACCAGTGCAAAAAGTGTAACACCAGTGCAAATTACAAATCGAAAAAACATTTGATGCAAAAATGTTTTGCAAAAAAAAAATTTGCAAAAAAAAATTCCAAAAAAAAGTTCTTGCAAAAAAAAAAAAAAATTCCAAAAAAATGGATGCAACTTTTTTCATGTATAATTATTAATAAGTAATCATACTGTTTTCTCGTTCAGTTTGGGATTAATTTGCACTTGTAAGTTTTTCAAAAGCTCACCCGTGCAAATTAATCCCAAATTGAACTCAAAACCGTATGATTACCTATACCAATCACAAGAGATGGTGTTCAGCGGCTGACAATCTGATGACATACGTGATAAAAAAGTCTTGTAGCCCTTAACGGCTGAAGAAATTTTCCATTCATGTTTGATTTTTATCCTAACCTTGTTAAGCGTCTCCAATGCTCGCGTTATTTGTGATCCTTGGCTGACGTCTGAATTGGCAATTAAAGAAAACAAAAATGTTATAAAAGAGAAAACGAAAATTCTGCAATTATTACAAACAACTTCTTTAGCTTTGCACTTCATGAGATATCAAACATAATAGCCCATTTCCGAGGTGCTCTTGGCCTCCTTTTCAAACCGAGGCCAAGTACAAAACTATTCATACGAAAATGAGTTTTCTTTCACATGCAAATAAAACATATATCGTTATGAATGGTTTTGAACTTGGCCTCGGTTTGAAAAGGAGGCTAACAGAAACTCGGAAATGGCCTATTGTTACCTGTAGAGTAACTGTGATTGCTGCTGTAGGGCCCAGGCCCCACCTTTGTGTAGGCACGTACTCCTATGAAGTATTGCTGATTGGGTACCAGTCCACTAATGTCCTTGGACAAAGTCTTCTCTTCACTTACATACGTTTGTGTGACGTCATTCAGTTTATATAAAATGATCTCGTACTTGGTGATTTTTCCGTTACAGTGTTTAGCGCTGGGAATGGACCATGACACTGTAATGGTGTTCTTTCCACGCGGTATTACTAACACATCACGCGGAGGACCACTCGGGGCTACAAACATTAACATTTAAGTGATCACAATAAGCCGAACATATGAGACAAAGTAAAACGCTAAAATGTTCTTAAAATCCATAAGAAAACTATAAAAATCGACGACGTTTCGGCGCTACTTTACGACATTATCAAGTCAAAAGGTAACATGAAAACTAAGAATATATTAATAGTGAAACAATAGAAAAATATGTGATAGATAGTCCTATATGTATAGTTCCAGGAAAAATGATGATCAAAATTATCAAGTGCTAACTAAACACTTTGGAGCGAATAGAGTCAGCTTGGGGGTTCAGAGTTGATGAACAGCATTTCGTAAATTAGGCAGTCAAATTTGCTTGCACATTCTTTAAGATTTTAATACTGAAACAGAGTAATACAGAGTTATTGAGGACAAGTATTTAAGCTACATTCCTGTAAAGGAAAAAGGAGAAAGGCCAAAACTGTTTAGTACAGCACGCTAACCTGCTTGTTTTGTGATAAACCGTTTTGGGACACTGTATGGCCCTTCATCGTGATCTTTATAATAAGAAGCAACCTCCACCATGTAGGCGGTGTGGGGATGTACGCCATGTAACGTTATCCAAGCGTCTTCACTTTGGCTGGTCTTACTCTGTTCCTTCAACACCCATGGAGAGTGTCTAGTGTCTGTTTTGTAGCGCACCAAGTACTTTGCGGTGTCGATAGGCGTCGGATCTGTTACATGAAGTACAACTTGTCTGGACTGCAGTTCAGAGATAACCAGGACAGGTCGGGGAGCTGTAAACGACGGACACGATTACGGACACGTTTACGAACACCTTTAATTCCCCCCCCCCCCCCCCCCCCCCACGTCCTCACATTAACAGTGTGGAGGCCAAAACACGCAGTAGCACTTTTGAGTAGTGCATTTTAATGTTAAACTGGCAAAAGTGTATAACTTTTTAATTGAAAGCCCCAAAACTTTCTGGCAAGGCCATTATATTAAAGGGAGGGTTTCACGGTTCGGCGCATATGCAAGCTATGACGTAAGCCATTTAATTTCATTGTTTAGACCAATCGGAAATGAATAGATAACTCTGGCGGGAAATTTGCCCGTGAAAATGTCGCGGTTAGTCCGCTGATTGAATGGATGATTATACATACCCATGTGCGCCATGAAAGCCACCAGAGCGTAGAATAAATCCTTCGGGTCAGTGTTGACTTTGTCGGTGTAATCCGTTGAAACTTTCTGTGAATTTTGGTCATCCTTCGCTTTTTTGGACTTATTATAGTATTTGATTATTAAAGTAAATGTAAGTGGTTTTTTAACCGATAAAATTGGTAAGAAAGCGAATAAAGTATTTTAATCTGTGCACATGCGCCGAACCGTGAAACCAGCCCTTTAAGAGACCTCGGAAATGTACATCACGATGCTTCTAGCCTGTGAACAGGCCTCCTTGTGGGGGTATGACGAAAGTAGATAGCGGCGAAAAGAAAACGCGCGAGGAAAACTCGGCGAGCGAAGAGAGCCGCGGGAAAACTGGGGAGAGGGGAAGAGGCGGGGAGGCCTGTAGACAAACCATTGATGCCGCCGTTCCAGATCACCAACTGTGCACTAGATTCTAGTGCAAACGCTGATTGGTCAGATCACCGGCTGTTGACACATTCTGTTGACAAGTTTGCGGTCATGATATCCGCCGACATGCGATCAAAATTTGCATATCGCACTGCAAAATAGAAACATGTCTGGCGGCCGGTTCTCAATCGATCAGTTTGAAAAAGCACTGGGCGATTCTCTGAGGGATTTCCCTCATATTACAGGTTTAAAAGAAGAGCAGAAACGCCCCTTGAAGTTTTTAGCAGAGAAACATGATGTATTTGGCATTCTTCCGACTGGATTTGGAAAAAGTTCAATCTTTCAAATTCTCCCTCGTGTCCTGAAAGAGCTGTGGAAGTTGGAAAGAACGACCGTTATTGTTGTAAAGCCAGTAGTTTCCATTATGAAGTATCAAGTCGAAGAGATGACACGTTTGGGACTCAAAGCATTTGCTATTGGTTTAGGGGAAGAAGAAGCTGAGAAAGAACTATGCGCATGGTTATAAAACTAAAAGGGGTAGACAGACCTACACGACTCCTGTTGTGTGACCATTGTATTGTTTTAAGCCTTCACTGCGTGTCTTTAAGCGACTCTCTGTAAAAAATAGACAGGCTAAAAGCTAGTATCACTCATCGCTAAAAAGTATTTAAAAAGCATAAAGCTTTCCCAGTAAGACTTAAGAGAGAAATGCGCTTTTAGATCACAGTTAGGAATTTGTTCTCTTCGATGATATTGATCTTTTGATTTCGGCGGAATATCTCTGACATTGTACAGAGCCGTTAGAATTATATTTCTTTATGCCGTTGTTTGGTGCTAGCTCTAATTTGCATACACTGTGGTTTCTCTGGCTCACTTTTTCTGCAATACTAATCGGCTGTAATCGCTTTGAAAGTGTAAGGATCGTTAATTTCTCATGCCGTGATTATTCGTTCCCGCGACTTGTCATTTTCACGTGCGCGACTATTTACATTCCAATGCAACCAACCACTGATATTGATCTTGTTGACAGATAATCGACAGGTTAATTACAAAGGGGTGGAATGGCGGCCTCAATAATTTGTCGACAGGCTCTCCCCCTCCCTTTTCTTTTTACCCACCCCCTCCCCGTTCGTCGTTTTTTTTTCGCCCTATATTCCAACAGAGAGCCTGTTCACAGGCTACGATGCTTCGACCACTTACAGCTATTAACCGGAATAGTCGACCTTGCTGCTACATGAGGTGACACATAACCAGTCAATCCTCATAGTTTGATATAGTAGCAGTCGAAAGGTCGCAATCGATATCTAGGTACAGTATAACTATACTGTGTGGCAAACGATGATACACTTAATTATTACCATGTACAAGCAGGTGAATATTGCGTGTAGAGTTGATGGATAGTGTTGGGTACCAAGCCGAACAGGATATAATGGATCCTCTGTCTTTGTACTTGACTCGGTTCAGAGTTAACACGCTTCTCAAGCTGCCATTTGTATATCGCGTGCGGTGAATCTGTGACAGAGGCGGTGCAGGAATCAGGCGTCTGTTCTTGTACCATTCCATGTGGACTCCAGGCTGGCCAGAAACAAGACATGTCAAGTTCACGGAGCTGGTTCGGTTCAGCTCCACTGTTTCACTCGGAGGACTCACACGTGGTACGCTCCCTACGAGGAAATAATGCACCAGAATTCACCCACCACTGCCAATAGCATTCTAGACCGAAAATGGACTAAATCTTCAATTTCATTACACAAGATATTAATTGCAAGTAAGCATTGCTCGGTAGCTTGACAACACTTCAGGATTTCATCCACACACTCAAAACTAAGAAACCACATACAGTCTAACCTCCCATTATCGGACACCCTCGGACCAAGGGTAAGTGTCCGTTTACGGGAGGTTAAAAAAAAGCACACTAGAGGGCGTATAATGCATCAGTGCATGTCTTTTGAAGCTTTTAAGACCACTTGTTACAATTGTGTTATCCATTACAGGGTTGTTGAATGTTGCTTTTTATATTATATTTATAAATTAAACACTAATTTAAAAACTACAGTCCAAGATCAAAAGACTTGCCGCTATAAAATAAATGTACATATCTGTGAAGCTCTCGCATTGCAGTCACACGAACTGATGTAAGCTATCTAAAAACAGTAATACTCAATTCCCCATGTTTCGGGGGTGAACAGAACAGAAGAAGTACATAGTTTATGTACATTGCATGTAGTTATTTTCTAAAACGCAAAGTGTCCTCAGGTATGTAAAAAGAAACTATCGATGATGAGTGTCTGCTTTCACGTTTCCCTGATCTTAAGGTCTCTTAAGATATCCGTAACCTTGGAATCGAAATGACTCGGTTACCTGCATGTAACTGTACTGTTCAGTCTCACACTTCGCTTTTGTTCAGGTCAAGTACAATTAAAACCATTAAAACCGAACCTATTTTCTAGAAGAAAAAAACGATAAACTTTACAGTTAAACTGTTAGGGAAAACAAGTTCGAGTGTAAGGAGCTGGCAATGAGTACGCACATTTCTAAGCGCCTCTTCGAGCTTCCTTTACGGGTCAAACTGTAGTTATATGGTGATGCTCTGACCTAAAGTTACGGGTAAAACTGCAATTATGGTGATGCTCTGACCTAAGTAAGCGCTTGAAACATACGCTTTTGAATCTCTTTACGGTGACCAATTGACCTTATCAATTCAATTGACAATTTTTTGTGTTTGCTTGCTTGCCTGCTTGCTTGCTTTTCCAAGTTTCAGTTTCAGGACGGGTAATGCGAAACTTTTGGTCGAATGGAAAGCGCTAACGATTTGTCAGTTCGCGTTTCTTCAATTTGTTCAGTTAGTCCACGCATCCATGTGTCTTAGCAATTAATAACTTATTTTAAGGTCTTGAAATCCATGATATTTGCTTGTTTCGTTATATTTTCTTACCTTTTGTAGGTAGGCATTCGTAAATCTCGACCCGCATGCAAATATAGCCTTCTTGATTCCACGAGACTGGGTTAAAGCGAATAAAACGCGCGAATATTCTGTGACGAAACATATTCTTTATTGCAGTGTTCGTGTCCCAGTTGCCTTGAAATATCTGAAAACAAAATAAAGTCCATGTTTAGAGATTATATCATGTAAGCAAATATAACAATTTTAAATTAATGCTTTTGTCGTTGTTTTTTATTTATTAAGTTATGGTTTGATTATTGGTTTGCGTTTATAATAGTAGCCCGATGTGTGGTGTTACGCAATATACTCTCCAAGTTTAGTTTTTTTTAAATTTCCCTTGGAATTTAATTGGTTGATTACTTTCCCATTGTGTTTAAATAAATAAGTTAAGATATTGTGGTATTGTGGTACTGTGGTATCATGGCATTGTGGTACTGTGGTATTGTGGTATTATGGTATTGTGGTACTGTGTTATTGTGGTACTGTGGTACTGTGGTACTGTGGTACTGTGGTACTGTGGTACTGTGGTACTGTGGTACTGTGGTATTGTGGTACTGTGGTACTGCGGTACTGCGGTATTGTGGTACTGTGGTGTTGTGGTATTGTGGTATTGTGGTACTGTGGTGTTGTGGTATTGTGATACTGTGGTATTGCGGTACTGTGGTACTGTGATATTGTGGTACTGTGGTATTGTGGTACTGTGGTACTGTGGTACTGTGGTGTTGTGGTATTGTGGTACTGTGGTATTGCGGTACTGTGGTACTGTGGTATTGTGGTACTGTGGTATTGCGGTACTGTGGTACTGTGGTACTGTGGTGTTGTGGTATTGTGGTACTGTGGTACTGCGGTACTGTGGTGCTGTGGTACTGTGTTATTGTGGTATGGATTTGACCCAAAAAAGATTTAAATCCCTGTAACACTGCCCCTTTAATGTACATTTATTTTCCCATTTGGCATTTTACAGTACACAACAAGTCAATATCCTTGTACCTTGCTTCCACTGCCCTGCTGTTCACTGTAAGATTTCCATGTTGATCCGTCAGTACTGTAGTTCAGTTTATACTGAGAAACGAAATTTCCCTCCACGTCACTTATTGCTTGAGTAGCTACACCAGATACGGACCGCACCCAAGCAAGATCAATCTGAACCACACAAGAAAGAAAACATCACCATAAAATTACAACAAACGGGTCGTTTCTAAATTCATGGGCAAACGGAAACAATAGTTACGGTAAGTTAGAAAATTTCGACTCCTTTTGGCCAGGACTTGTGCGTACTGCGATAGCTTGCGTTGCCTTGTGATCAAATTTGTCCACAAGTAGGCGCAAGTTTTTCTTCGTTTTGCCACCAAACACAAGTAGTCGCAAGTTACTAGAAGCTGTTTTCGGTATTGTTTGCTTTGTTATGATCGCGTGTACAAAGCTGCAATGAAATGGTTTGTGTCTACTTGCGACCACTTGCGATCACGCTTCGTCACCCAACGCAAGTTTGTCCGCCAGTTTAGTTTTGGGCTTCAATCTTTTATGTCTCCTAAATTAAGAATGGTAACCATGAAATACAAGGCATCTATAGTTTTTATTTTCGATTAACAAAGATGAATGAAGTTCCCGCAGCAGCATACTTTTCCAACTTGACGATTTTGCTCGTGAAACAATGGTCTTTAATATAGATCCAATAACTGATTCACTTCACCGATGAATAAAAAACGTGAAGTTCTGTAAAGCAGCTGGCAAATGTTTGCTCACCACATTTGCAGGAAATGCAGTTCGCCGCCAAAAAAATTAAACATTACTACCGATAACAAGCCCCATCGCCTTCAAGAGGCGAATAAAGTCGAGTTTTAATGGACGTCAATCAAAGTAGAGCTGTGTAAACTATTTTGGATTCTTACAGGATTTCAAGCAAACAGAGCTAATGCATCCATCAATTCCGGATGTTACCATCCCCCCCCCCCCGGGCATACCCCGGGGATTTGTAAGGCGCCATGTCCCTGGGGCGGGGATTTTGTACAACAACGTGTTGCCCCGGGGTTGGGGGCGGGGACAACTTGACAGATCGCCAGATCCATACGGTCGCCGTGTCAGTAAACAATAGAAGAATTCGCCGGGAAACCGACTACTTTTGTGGGCGATTGGCTTGAAAACCAAGGTATTGCAAAGTTAAAGAATTTGTTTGAAGGTAAAGAAACACTTCTTGATGTGTACTTCCTAACAGTCGAGGAGGTCGAATGGTGGCTAGAACATCTCACAAAAACAAGGGACAACAGGAGGCGAGGAGCTGAAAAAGCAAAGTTGACAAGGGCACGAAAAAACAAAGCACAGCATCAAGCTGCTGACGGACGCATAAACAGAAATTTCCGATAGTCCAAAGTCGTGCATCCGATCAAAGAAACAACATTAAATATGGCTTTATACATTCTGATTCATAGACGTTTTGTTAGAACTTTCACAGAGCCAGCAACTTTCTTTTCGATGATCTGATGTTACGTTATTAATGATGTTACGTTATTATATAATTAAACGTGCTTTTAATATATGTTTCTTTAACTTTTGTAATTTTTGTTGCTTTTCTGTTGCCCAGGGGCGGGGAATTTGTAGTTTCTGGCAGCTCGGGGGCGGGGAATTTGTAGTTCCACGAAAAAAAAAACACAAATCCCCGGGGTTGGCCCGGGGGGGGATGGTAACAGCCGGAATTGATTGGTGCATAACAGATCGAAAATCTTACCAGCTAAGGCCCCATTTTACATGGAAAGAGGATGATCCTAGAAGGTTCATTTGGTTTACATGCATAAATGCGGCTTCCAGGATCAACTTCTTTTTTCGGTTTACATTAAAAAATTCGGCAGGATGGCGCCAGTACCTTTGAGTTCAACACGGGTGCAAAGCAAGACGGCGGGCGACAATAACATGGAGCTAGGATGATCCTAGCGCTAGGGCCAAATAAATGCAACCCTTCGCATGTAAACTGAAAGCAGAAATCATGTCGCGCTCGGATGATCCTAGTGCTAGGATGATCCTAGCACTAGGATCATCCCCTTTCCATGTAAATAGGGCCAAAGATAAGTAAAACTTAATCGAAATAGATTTCCAAGCCAGTTTAAACAATTTTAAAACAGGTTTGAAACTATCTGTGTTTTGCACGTGATAATGTGCAAACTCAGTGAAGTATGAATGGTAGGCGGTCAAAAAGCCCCTACACGCAACGCTATTTGTTTTCATGTAGAATGAAATCCTCTATTTAAACTGTCACTCATTTCGAATTAGGTAATCGTTTAAACTTTTTTACTTTTTCTTTTCTTGTAAAATTTTTCGAAATTCAGTCGGAATTTGAAAAACAATGTTACCGGCTTTCCTTGATTGGCTTCCACCAAACTCAAGTTTGACAGTCTGGAATAAAGTTGCGATGGGTCGCGTGTTAATGGAACCGCTGTAAGTTAACGTACGACACGCACACAAAAGTTCGTTTTCCGCACGTTTTCAAATTTTACCCTTCGTTAGCGTGTGTAGGCAAAAATGCGACAGTGGAAATCTAGTTTTAAACAGGTTTAAAACTATCAATACACGGTATATCCCTTTAATTTACCTGTAAGTACTGATGCAAATCCAATTTATCAGTGCACCATCCTCCCCAAAATCTAAGTTTACTATTAAGCCGGCCATTAGAGGCGTAATATTTCCCCCAATACGATGACGCCGTCATCTGCTGGTTGGTGATCCTACGATCCTCGACACCCACTTGTGTGTTACAATCTGTGATTTCGAGTGCAGATGGAGAAAAAAGAATTAAATTAAAAAAAAAATTAAGGGTGTCTTGATAGAGCTACTCTTTCATAAAAGTGTCAAACGGACGCGAGCGAAACAAAGAACGCTTAGTTCGTTACATTCCGATATTCCAGGGCGAGGGCGTGTTCTGATGTCAAAGGTGCTTACATTATTTTAATTTCTATTTTATTAGCTTCGCCCATACTTAATAAAGTGCAATGGTTATGAAACCTGAGAAATGTCTTTGTTCGATGTTTTTGTCATCGTTTTTCGGCCTTGACCGTGCACAACACAATAGATATTGAACTTTTGTTCGAGCAAATGACCAATAGAAATGGTGCTATTAAGTTATTCAGTCATAGCGTGTGATCAAAAAACAAAAGATGTGCACGGTCAAGTGCGGTTCAACATAAATTGTAGCTCGTTTGTTATTGTCATTGAAGTCTGCAAGGTTTCATAATCAGTCCCTTGATTAACTGTGCTTCGCCATACAAATTAAATAAGACTTACCAAAAGAAAACAAAGACAATTAATGATGCATACATGACAAAATATAAATTTTAAAGTAAGTAAATGAGAGAAAAAGGCGGCAACACTGCAATAGAAATTACATACATGACAAAATATAAATTTTAAAGTAAGTAAATGAGAGAAAAAGGCGGCAACACTGCAATAGAAATTACTAAGGGCCTAGGAGTTCAAATTATTAGATATTATTAAATACATAAATAAACTAGGACAATTAGAGAATTATACACCTGGATATGTTAAAAACAACAAGTGAGTCTTCGTGAAGTGTAACATTTAAGACAAATTGCCTTGAAGGTTATCTAAAGTCCTGGCCTTATCAATAATTAAATTAAAAGACAACAACACAGGAAGTAACAATTTGGTGCTCAATTCTTCAAAAGGGCTTCGATTCGCTGCGTGCAACTAATTTTCATACCAATTTTTCTTCACCTTTTGTCATTTCTTCGATACCAAGTAATATTTTAATTTACCCATACTTTTATTATTGTAATATAATTTGGGCTTCAACATACCGCAAAACCAACCTTCGCTGTCTCGTTATTTTACAAAAACATGCTATTAGAATCATAAACAAATCAAGCTTTGATAATCATTCCGATCCAATCTTTAAAAAACTAGGTATATTAAAATTAGAATGACATCCTCTTGCTACAATGAGGTCAGTTCGTGTATTCTTACAAGACCTCATCCTTACCGATATATTCAAAACAATCAAATTCACACCTACAATACTAGAAACTCTCACGCCTTACATCTATCTTATTTTCGAATAAATGTTAAGAAATTTTCTGTGTTTTTCCAGGGACCCAAATTTTATAACTCCCCTTGACAGCGAAATCGCCAACGCCAATAGGCCATTTCCGAGTTACGTTATGCCTCGTTGTCAAAGCGAGGCTAGGTGCACAATTAACCTTTCATATGAAGATGAGTTTTATTTGCATTTGAATAAAACACCATTTTCATATGAAAGGTTGTGCACCTAACCTCGCTTTGACAACGAGGCATAACGTAACTCGGAAATGGCCTATTCAATTTGCTCTTTTAAGAAAGCCCTTAACGGCGGACTCAACCTAAATTTGAATGAAATTATAAGAGGTTTAAAGAAGGGATAGAAGAAAGAAATTGATTTTTGGAACACCAACAGACAGTTGATACCCACGCAAGAGCACCCTAGGTTGTTAGTGGACTAACTTGGTGTCCGTCTATTACTTATTAACAAGAAATTCTTATTTTAAAAATTCACTAAATCTTCAATATTTCTTATTCCTCTAAATTTTACCAATCCTTTGAGAAAAACTATTTCCTTCCAAACATACCCAAAAATCACCCAAAAAATTTACAAAAAAAACCCATAACATAGATAAGTGAAATGAGCATAGGGTTTTTGGATTGCTTGAAACGTGAACGAGATATTTCCATTAAACCCATGTCAACTGGCGGAAAAATGGCATTTGGGTGTAAAAATTCTTACAAACTATAAATAACATTTTATTTTCTATCTTACTATTTTTACTTAATTAGCGACCCAACGCCATGTTACAAACTAATTTAATTATTTGTAAAGTCAACTTACTTAATTGAGGAGGCCGAAACACGTATTTTTAAGCTTTGTTTCTTTTCGGTCTCCCCGTCACTTTTTCGTTGTAAATAATTTAAATTATTCTATTGTATTCTCCTTTGTTATTACTTGTGTGGCAAAATAAAAAAAATTTAAAAATACATTTTTGGACGAGGTTGAGCAAAATATCGTGATTTATCAGTGGCAAACAGATCAATTATTTGCCGAAGCCGAAGATATTTTACAATAGCAGAGTTTAATATTGTTGTTCAATTATTGTTTTATCATTCGATCGCCGAGTTTGTTTTTAAATTTAATATTTATTCATAACTGCTAAAACAGAGCAGAAATCGGGCTGCCATTGTTGAGGTCAGGAGAAGAACAATTATTCGCAGAAAAGCAACTTTGCACCGTTGTGCGCATGGGCAGAATTACTCGTAGGCAGTTATTCGCAGGTCACGTGGTGGGCTCTCGGCCAATAAAAAGGAAGAAAAAATGCATCGAATGTGATAATGTAGTTTATTGTACCTACTTTTGACATTTGAAAAGGAAGAACGGTATATGCGATCCAAGCCTTACATAGAAAATAGCAAAGTTTTTGCAGTGGACATACAAGGTACATACCTTCGGATGGCTTACAGCCATACAGCTCCACTCTGGCACAGGCTGAAATAACTTTATCCACCAATTTAGGATGAATACGCAAAACACGCGCAGTTAGAGGCTGTGTTAGATAACGCAGGACAATCGAAGAATCGTTTACGTTTCCTGTAACAATCTGGAAAAATTGAGTAGTGTTTAGTTTAAGTTAGTTGTTATATGTTTAAGTAATGCTCCACATAGGAACGATAGCAAACTTCATTGTTCTGCGGCGTTGGCTCTTTCCCAAATATAATATCTCTGATTTCAAGAATAGAGGAGGAGCTGATGGTTAGTAATTATATTTCATTATAAAAATAAAGAAAGTCCATTTGCGTCAAATAAATTTTAGAAAATTTCATGCTTAACCAATCAGAATAGCAGAAGACAATAGCTAATAATTTTGCTTCTTTGATGAAGTTCCCCAAATACAATATCTTGCATGTTGTGCGATTGGGTCTCAAATTACTTGAAACTTTAAAAAAATTAGACAAAATGCACCTTGAACCTTAACTTTTTAGCGGTAACAATGTAACAATGAAAACAGTTGACATTCTATCGTGCATGGCCGTTGGCGCTATCCTTCTTATGCGGATCATTACTTAAATAAAATTAACCAAGACACTTAAACGCTGTCCAGAAGAAAACGCTCTCTACTGTAAACTCGCATGTCTGAAAAGACAATTTTGGTATCTAGAATCCACTCGCAACACGCTTTCAATCCGGAACCCACTCAAGACACTTTTAGAACCCGGAACCAAATCAATTTCTCTTACAGTACCTTTATGAAACACTTTTGAAACCTGGAATTCAATCAAGTGATTGGAATCTGGAAACCAATCAAAACATTTTTGGATCCAAATAGACGAAACGCGGAGCAACGCTTCTTGTCTGAGAAAACAAAACTACGACAGAGACCTGGACCTCGGCCACCGACCTTCGGACTGTTAGCAACCTCGTCCCCAGGGTCTTCTCCGCTTTTAAAATAGCGTGGTGGACTAGAAACCCCTCGACAAGGCTGCCAAACTGATACTCCAAGAATTCAGCTGGAACATTTTGTCGCGTAAACCATGAGCAAATGTCTTCGTTTCGTTTTAACAACGGATTTGGATTGCCAGAAAACAAACACGGCTGCCAATCGCTGAAAGAAAAAAACACTCCGAAAAGGTAATTTCATTGTGTGTCACGTGACAAGAAACTGAGATTTTTTCCCATGCCCACCCACCATGTCGAAAGCGGAGAGGGCACTGGGGACGAGGTTGGACTGTTGGTCCAACGCGCTATGCTTAGTGACCATCTCACCGCCACTTGAAAACGTTAATCCAATCAGTTTTCAAGTGGAGAAAACAGTCTAAGGATTTTTAACTGTACAATACAAAGCTAGAAGGATGCTAAAACATGAACTTACAATTAGTTTACCGTTGACTGTGTAATTAAACCAGTTAATGTTGTCATAACTAAAAGACAAACTGTATCTTTGAATCCAATTGTTAAGCGGGCCTCCCTGTGTAGCCAGTTCAGTGATGGTGTGAGGAGTAAGCAGGTCTATTTGAAGATATGGATTCTGATCGTTATGGTCCGCACACCAGCCTCCCGTACCTCCTCTAAGAAAACAAAGTATAATTTTCCGGTTAACCTGCCTGCCTGCCTACCTGCTGGTATTGTCAAGGTAAAAATACAGCACGTTTTAGAAAAATAGGCTCCCTTTGGGAAGCACGCATGTGTCTACTGCACGCTGCTAATTTTTTGTATGTATAGTTAATTCAACCTTTCTATTTCCGGTTGCCTGGTGATAAATGAATAGCCCAATTTCGACATATTAAAATTCAACTTGAAACAAAAGACATCACTACGAGACTTAGGGGAATAAACCATATAAATCCCTGCTATCATTCCCCTAAGCCTCGTAGTGATGTCTTTTGTTTCAAGTTGAATTTTAATATATCGAAATTAGGCTATTGCATCATTGTTACAGCTGTTGGCGGTTCTATTGTTAACAACTTCAGGTTAACAAACTTCCGGTTAACAAACTTGAAGTTAACAAATTACAAACTTCCGGTTAACAAACTTGAAGTTAACAAATTTTCTGCGACACCGTCGATAGCATAGTGTCTACTCGCACATCACATACGCAGTACCCAATGATTCCTCTTGGACAGCAAAGCCCTCGTTTTGTTTGGTCAGCGCTTGAAACGATTGGCAACACATGACGCAATTTTAAAAAACGCGGAGCTATGGGGACGCTTAGATGAAGAAAAACTGTAATATAAACAGCAACACAAGACAATACTCCACAGTAGCTTTCTTTACGGATTTAAATGCTACAACTGCCTGGCACAGCATAATAACCAATACCATATGGAACCAAATAAAGGAAATACTACTACTACTACTATACTACTACTACTACTACTACTACTACTACTACTACTACTATTAAATGGTCACATTCTAGGGTTTTAATCGCAGACTCAAAATTTATAACCACTTTGCTGACCAACTTTATAAGCTCATCTTTTAGGTATTTAAGGGAAAAAATGGTAAATGAGCGTAATACGACAGTATGGGGTATAGTTTTCAAACAGTTTAGTCTGGGATAGCGTATAGAAACTACACAGAGTTTTGGTCAAGTATAGGGTATCATTCTAGTATAGGGTATCATTCTAGTATAGGGTATCATTCTAGTATAGTGTATCATTCTAGTATAGAGTATCATTCTAGTATAGGGTATCATTCTTGTATAGGGTATCATTCTAGTATAGGGTATCATTCTTGTATAGGGTATCATTCTAGTATAGTGTATCATTCTAGTATAGGGTATCATTCTAGTATAGGATATCATTTACAGGGAAACTGATCAGTGGTATGAAGATAATAAAAGTTTCTAAAAATAGCGAGTGTGGGATAGGGTAGGGATTTCCGGCAGCTAGTCTAGAAAAGGGTTGCAAAATGAAGCTAAATATGATCTGGTAGAGGGTAAGGGTTTTAGAGTAATGAAAATGTAATGAATATGTGGCACTGGTTACATAACTTAGCCACAAAAATAAAGTTTGATGACGATATGAATCCTCCTTTTTGCATAATAATATCTTTGAAGTTTATAACAATGTAATTTATATCGAGACTGTCAATGATTAAATTGGAGTTGGAACAGTAATTTAGACAGCGGTCGAAAAGTGAACAAAAATTGCACAAATCTGGTTATAAACATGTTACAAAATTTGGTCAGCAAGGATCTGCCTGATAATGACGATTACAATTTTATCTACATTACTTTTACACTTGTTAGTTTTCAAGTAGAATGTCAATGTATTTGTGTAGTTGGTTACAGCTCACCCTTGTTTCTGGTTCAATCTTGCCATTGAAGGCTTGAAGATATCGGCTGATTGTGAGGATGCTGTGATTTGGCTATCTTTAATATACCCACTCTCCATTCCCAGGGCTTCGGTGCAACCTGGAAAATCAAAACAAAATTGCTTTATTAGGAGGATATAAAGATGAGGCGAAAAATTAGCAGGCAGCAGAGAAAAATACTGGCAGAATTTCTAATTTCTTCTACATGTTAGGTCGCAGTTGATAATTGTCCACAACTGAATAAATAAATTCATAAGGCAAAATCTTGGTTAGGGTCTTACTAAAAAGCTATATATATCTTGACCCTTATTTGGAAGCCGATCCCGCTAATACTTTAAAGAGTTAATGAGGAATGATGAAAGTGAATAAGACTGTCTCTTATTTGGAGAATCGCACTTTATGCGGGCCGTGCTGTAACTCACTAAAGTATAAAGTGGCGACTGATTTTAAGTCCAAGTTTTCTCCTTGACTGAGAAGAACACAACGTTACTTGATATTACTCATGCAACAAATGGTCAGTTGAAATATCTATTGTTTCATGACAGAAGCGAATTTTGTGATTTCAGGTCTCTTCAGTGAAAGTAATAAGCGCTTAACAATAAATTTCTGCAGAAAATAAAGGTCAAAACCAATTTTTAAAGAAGAAAACACACTTTCATTTCGCCAAATGAAGTGTACTGATCAAATGACTTCCTGACACATGAACTTGTAGCAGCTCAAAATAGTCAAAATAAGGAGCACTTAACAAATCGTTTCGGTTGAAAGCTGTTCCAAAAGCTGTTCCAAACGCTCATGTCATGGGGTTCGAAATAAGATCAGCTGGGATTTTCCGAAAGGTGAAAGTGGCTTGTAAATTCGGGGAATAAGATTCCTTCTCCAAAATGTTCTGCCGATGAAACATTCAGCTAAAAAACCCGAAAAGCTCAAGCTGTTTTTTATAAAGTTTCTTTAGCTTTAAACGCACTAAAATGAAATGGAAAAAAAAAAACAGTACAAAGCCATTCCAAGTGTTTTCCTGAACATTCCTGTGTTTCAGGGCCGTAGCCAGAAAAAAACAAGGACTGAGGCAATATCCATGGTTAAATTCCCCGCCTAGCTATTTAGGGTCTTTATGATGACTACGTTTAAACAAAACACTGGGATCATGACTGAGGCAAGAGCCTTGGTTTGCCTCATACTGGCTACGGCCCTGTGTTTATTATGTGTAATATCGGCCTTGCTAGTATTGTTAATAACGTACTAGGTGCTACTTCTAGTTTTCCCTACAAACCTAAACCGACCCTGAGTCGAAATGATGAGTTAGTTGATAATGTTATTGACGGCGCTAAATTTCCTTTTATCTGTTAACTGGGATTACCGGTCTTTAGATAAAGCTCAGTCATATGACTACAAAACCGCAAAAGACTTTTGGACGCTAGAGAAAGGAGCGGCTATGCGATGACCTTTCCGATATCATACCTTCAAGAGTATTTGTACCACGAAAGGTATATATTTTTATTCTAGATGGTTGTTATACGAGCCTATGTACACTTTGTATGGCAATGTTCTTTTGATAAACTGGGCTTCTAAAAGTACGAGAAAGAAAGGAGGAAAACCGGATTTGGTTCTAATTTCTTAGGTTCTCACGTCAAAGGCTGGTGGCTGCCTTGATAAGTTGAATAATGTGTTAACCGATAGTATTCCGGTGTTATCAAAATGAAGCCACAGACGTCCAATGATAACAAATGGGCAAGAATGAGTACAAACAGGAGGGGATTTAGGAGAAGTTGAACGATTCGTTTTAACCGATTATATTCGTTGTCGAAGTGAAACCACTGACGTTCAGTTATGTCAAGTGGCCAAAAACGAGTAAAAACACACCATCAGGAGGTTTCCTTTCAAGGAAATCTGTCCATCGTTCACTTTGAAAATTTAGTCTGCGTACTGACAGCACAGTGGACATAATGACATGATGAGCGTCGGCAAATGGACCCAAATGAAATCAAATGGCAAAGAAATCAAACGCAGTAGTCAGCGTAATGTATTGCAGGTATTTCAGTGACAAATCAAAGGGCCCTAACAACACACGATCCATAAAAGCCTTATTATACCGGGATCAAATGAGTAACAATGGAGGTTCTTGGTTGAAAAATTTGTTACAATAATGAACGCGAAATTCCAAAGTAGTCCTTTGTTTCCTTAAATGAAATTACTAGCTTACATTTATGATTCTTTATATACTGAGTCGCACGGCGGTCCGATGGACACATTATCCATCATTAAGTTGCCATTGTTATACAAATGAACTTGGAGAAACATGAAAGACAGAGGAACTAAACGTTGTTTGTATAAAAGCAGGCAATATTAGAAGATCAAACACAACGAAACACACATCTTACCTGCAGAAGTACTTCTTATCCATAAACATAAAACAAATCCACACAAAACAAGTGATTTTTTTGCCATTACTCAGAGATTTAAAACTGTTTCTTTAAGCCTCCTCAATTATTTTCAAGTTGTACAATTCAGAGACATGCGCCTCACAAACAGAAACACAGCTACTGCCTTTCAATCACCTCGTTATCTTCATTTTATTTTGATTGAAACCCTATGCTTGAAGGGTACGGCATTCGCGTGGAACAAACCGCATTCGGTTACCGGAATACCAGACATCGTTCACTGAAGATCCGTCGCATGACACTGTAAATCATAAATCATTTTTAGTAGCCTCCACTTGCGCCATCAAACTGACCACCTTTATATAGTCCAATGGCATAGTTTGCATGACATTATAAATCATAAATCAGTTTTTGCCCACTTGCCCCATCAAAAGCCACATTTTCATAATCCAAAATACCCGCTTTGACTTGTCTTACATTTACATAGATTTCATGACAATATAAATAATAAATCATTTTAGCCGCCATTTTCATACCGGCATTGACTTGGATTGCTGTAGGTGTCCTACAATAAGACTTTCACACCCAATAATCAGCAAATAACACAAGTATTTTCACACATATGTGTAGGAAACACACCACACACTTCAAATAATGTAATCAGTTATATCTTCTGGCCAAATCGACATCTCCCTACCATGAATATCAAGTCCTTTTGTTCTTTTATTCCCAATAACAATAGAATGCAGGGTTTAAAAAGACTATTTGTCGGTTATGTCGAAAACAGGTTGTGTCGTGATTATCAAAGTAACAAAAATTTTACAAACGCTACATTTATGACTTGGTTGGCGCCACTTCTGTTTCACGCAAATCGACGAAATGCTTCCCGCCCAGTTAAATAGTGTGATGAAGGTTGAGCAACAACAATCGTGAGACAGAGAGCTCTAAAAAGTTATCAAACAGAGAAGAATCTGTAAAGTGAAGAGAAACCTTCACCTATCCCAAATGAACTTAACAGTGGATGGATTAAAACATGTCCGCGTGAAAGGAGGCAGGGTGAGAGCTGAGCAAGCACTGAGCCTACCAAGACAGCAAATTAGTAGAAATGTTTTCCACCACTTCGATAGATTTTTTTTTTGCCGCAAAAATGTCTGGAAGAAAGAAGAGCCGCGAATTTTGGGATTGTGAAACGTTGAAAGTAAGTATTTTTATTTCATGGTATTTCTATTGATTTTTTGTGGATTACATACAGTTTTTAAAATTGTATTTATCATATTCATTGCGGTCAGAGGACAAAACTAATGTCAAATACCACCGTGGTAATGGACCTTTGTTTTTTGTTCTCACAAAGAATGTTTATATGGTTAGTGCAAACCATTTTATTTCACTAAAACAACTGAGGTTTATAGAACCTTAAATTTTTTATGCGGTTTTCAATGTTATATTTTTGTAGTTTTTATTCATACATGTATTTCATGCACGACATCTTGTCTTTTTATTTTTAACTTTCAAAGGTCGCAATACCACGACGGAAACATCCTAATTTTAAAACTTTCGTCAGAATCTCGACTTCCTCGATTTTGTGTTTTCTTTCTTCCCGCCCACGCGTGACTTGCATTCCGCGCTTGAAGTTCCTCCCCGCAAAAGCGGGCTGGGCGTGCGAGCACGGAGTAATCCTAAAAGCGGGCTTGGCATGGGAATACGGAGTACTTCTACGATTGTTTCAGCCACTATCTAAGGAAAAAGGATCTGGGGGAAAATGGACGGTAAGGTGGACCTCATTACACACCAAATAATTAAAGGCGCTATGTCAAGTAGGCTCGATTTTCTGCTGTTTGAGGGAGTCCGGTTTTCCGATTCTCCTCCCAACAACGCGAAGGAACGCGGGCGCACAAAACACCTGGAAATCGAGCCTGTATGTCATGGTGATTTTGATGTTTTTGTGTCAAAACTGCCCCAAATTAAAACTAAGTACCTTTGTCGTACACAAAATAAGAGGAAGATATCAAGTTAATTTTCGAAAAGAAAATAGACGATAATCAGAGTTTTAGTGAGTTTTCCAAAACAGAAGCAATAAACTTAAAATTAGCCTAATTTTTTCGAGATGCAATCCATTTCCATCCTGGCCATCTGCAGCCCAAGACACTTGTTTTTACTCTTAGAGCACTAGTAGAATAATTTGAAACAAAACTGGACCGTTATTTGTGAGTTTTTTACTGATATAGATATGTATTTTGGTTTTTTAAGTTACACTAAAAATGGCGACATAGCCCCTTTAAATAAGCGCTCTAATACACCTGGCAGCACTGATGTGCAAGATTGCACTCAACAACAACATTCATTTAAACACGATAAAAATTACAGCGGAGCTGATGTGGTCGTGTATTTTTCTCCCACTCGCTCTCTCGCGCGAACGCCTCGAGCGGCCGGGAGCGATGAAAGCGGCTGTCACATCCATTTTTCCCAGTAATCATTTCATCTTTTTGTGAACCCTTCAAAACAAAAATACATGTTTTTGTTTGCACAACAGTAGCGTCTCCAAATGAGCAAAAAGGCAGAATACTATGGCGCAAACCAGGGATTGCATGACGCTTACCGCTTGCGGAAAGAAAAACAAAGACTTTGTCACCAGGTAATTTACTTAACATTTTATTCCTTGATGAAAAACAACAGTCTTTCCAGCTTAGACAAGGTATTTATGGCCGGAGGGTCGGGTCTAGCTTACATTTATTTTCGTTATTTACAAGCACTGGGATCATAGCCGCTTAACAGTTATAGAATTAGGAACATTGGTAATGCACCAAACAGCAAATATAGGTCCGCAATGCATCCTTAGAGCAAATCCACAATGCATGACATCAATATGATGAACTCATTAGTCTACTTGCTGTAGATATTCCAAGAATCCACTTGAAAGAATTTGAACGCAACTTGGCCAGTCTCTCTTAACTTTCCATTGAATTGGAAAAATGCAAAGTACGTTATAATGTGTACAACTCAGCATTGTTTAAGTTACAAACTCGGACTGTTTGGTCCATAAACGGCACCGAGTTTTATAAATGAGGCTGCCATGTTGAAGCTGTGAGAAACCTGAAGAGAGTCTATAACTCCTGTGGGGGAGGGAGAGAGGATGGGGAGGGGGAGGGGGAGAGAAGTAGGTGGGGTTTCTCTCCTCAGATTTAGGAAAGGCTCCCCAGTCCAATACTTTGTATACTTCTGTAATTTAATCGATACTTTAAACTTTATGGATCGACGGAACAGGAGAGGACAATGATCTTGCCCTCTCCAAGTCAATTAAAAAGTCGAAGTTTTCAACAGTCGTCTCTACATATCCAACAAATCCTCTAATTGAACCCCTCAATGGACCCACGATTTGCGTACCTGTAAAATAAAACAGAGACGTCATCAAACTATGTTTACAGTACCATTTTTTGTTTTTCACTTCGAGCTATCATTCTGCTCCCGTGAAGATCATCAAACGAGAAACAAAAAGCGCGCACGCGGAATCCCGCGTGTTGTCATCATCCCTATCTAAATATAATAAACGACAACTTCCAGCAATTGAGGTCGACCTGTCAGGGACTAGCACCTTATACTTTGAAAAACCTGTTCTTTAGTGTCTTTTATCTCCCTAGTCTATGTTTATAAACTCCAAATAGCGGAGATATATCTAGTGAACAAATCTCCATGTAGTAGTTTAAATGTCACACAATAAATATATTTCATCCACTGAAAACGAAAATTACCACCGGACCAAATCAACAATTACTTTAACTTAGCTTTTTCTATCACCAAATACAAGATTTTACATGGTATAGTTTTCACTAAAAGCAAACTGTTCAACGCTAAACTCGCAAACAGTGATCTCTGTTATCTATGCTTAGAAACAAAACAAGATCTGAAGCACATGCCAGTCTCATGTCAGGCCGTCTCGGAGTTCTGGGAAGCTTTTCTAAACTGGTATGAAACATACCTACCAATACAACTAGAATTATCAACTGTTAAAATACTTATGGTATTATTGGTAACGATTACCTCAATAAGTTACTAATCATCTCTTACTACTTGCGAAATACTATATGTACTGCTGTAGTATAAATGAAAATCCTCTGTCATTAAGTGTCTATCAAACAATAGTGGTAAACAAAGCGGAGATAGAAAAACAAATATCAACAAGTAGTAATTCACCTAAATATTACTATAATAAATAAAAACCTTTGATTGACAAGAAGTTTGTTTACTAACAATATCACGATTTAAATAGTAACATTATACTCAAAATTAGACTTGTATTTTACTGTACTTTGTATTTTGTACATGACTGTAATGTAATGTACTCTAGTATTGTAATGAAATGTGGGTAATTTCCATCATACAACTGTATAATGCGATTGAAGTGATGTAATAAATGTAAATGTAATGTATATCTGACTGTAGGTATTGTAATTTAATAAAATAAAATAAAAAAAAAGAGCTGTGGAAAACGACTTGAACTTAAGGTGACTCGACCCAGTTTTTTTGGGGGGGTATCATCCTACTTTGAAGCTCTCTGGTATCCCCACCTTTACTTTTATCATAAGTCTGTCACATATCATAAGTCTATGGTAATTAGTATGAAAAAATAGAAGGGATTCCCGTCACATAACGTCTGCAGCCAGGAGTGTACATCATGCCGAGAATTGATTAAAAATCATGCGTTAAACCTCTATGATGTATCACGCGATCGCCTGTCTCAGGCAGTACCAAAATTACCATATCTCGGTGAGCATTCGGAAGTCAGCCAAGCGTAGTCATTGCACGCGTGCTGAACAAGAATGCTGTATAATGACAGACTAGAAACAATAGACAACTCCCAGAGCACAAACTCAGCCAAAACGCTAAAAATCTTCAATGTTTACTCAACTTTGGGCTTATAGAAGATAATGTCACAGTTTTTCAATGACCATGAAATTCAGAATCCGGGCAGTTAGTTAATCAATTGTGGCCCTGAAAAATTTGAAGGAAAAAAAAACTACGAATTTTTAAGAAAATGCTTTTTTCGTGAGAAGGACTCTTAAACGCTGACAAACGTCAACAAATAGCTAAAACTATAATTTCTATATGTTTCCTTTGCTCGAAATCGCGCGCATTTACAAGGCCCTAAAGCTTTTTGCTGACTTGCAAGGACTCATCTGTTATAACGATCCCCAAAATAAAGGGATAAGTCTCATAGTTTATTGGATATAATCGTGTAAAGTTTGCTTATCATTTTCGCTTAAATTATGACCTAAATTTGGAAACCACTGAATTTCTCGAATTGTGTCTTTGCGATGTTGGTGAAACTCTGCTCAGCGCAAGGCACTAATGCGCACTATTTGTAGGCGAGAGATTTCCACGAAAAAATGCCGGTAACAGCAGATTTTCGACTCAGACCTCAAAAGGGCGTGGCATTATAACCACGTGACATTTACTCCGATCGCCAAATATTTTATATTATATTGTAGATTGATCTATATGTTATCCATTCTATGTGTTAGACTTATGATAAAAGTAAAGGTGTGGATACCAGATAGATTCAAAGTAGGATGGTAACCCCCCCAAAAAACTGGGTCGAGTCACCTTAATTTCTGTGAATAAAATTATTACAATGAAAGCGCTCGTGCTGTATACTCTTCGTCATCGACTTCAAGTAGAGGATATCACCTTGGCTCTCTTCAAAGGAATCATGTAAGGAGTCATGTATCCAAGGGCTGTCTAAAATTACAATAAAGTAGCTATGTTGTTGTGTTTTAATACTCACCAAGGTTGTCCATGGGGATGGCAAGATACTGTTTCCTTGTCGGTGTACCAGCTTCTGAGCTTAGTGACTCACTTGAAGTCTGATCGCTGCAAATGCTAAAATCAGCGCTAAATCTTGTATCATCTCGTTGTGAATCGCTGGCGGATTTAGTTCTTCTAAGTGAGGAACACTTAGCTGGTCTCGTCACCTCAGGAGTGTGTGACGCTGTTCTCTTCAGAGTCTCTTTCAAAGGAATATTATCACGTGGCATACTATCACGTGACCTTTTGAAACCAACCGGCTGCAAAGCATGAATACGCGGTAACCGTAACATTTTAGGTGTGGACTGCACGGAATTCACCGTTGCTCGCGAGCCACGTACGCTAGGATTCTGTGATTGGGAGACAGTGACTCCGTGAGACCTCAAACTCGGTGATCTGGAGCCAAACTGATATGTCACACATGTGGAAAGTTTGTCCATGGAGTCGTTTACTTCTATCGTCTGGCTTCCGCTCAAATCGATTAGCTGATAATCACTTGGTTCAAGTGTTACTGTAGGATAAGCTTGATCATCATCGTAAACTAAATTGCTATGGTGATGGCAATCCAGAACAACATCCGGCTGGGCTTTGGCCACTTGACGTAACGGCATTTGAAGGACCTGTGGGCACACACGACAATATGTCAAATGCATTACTCTGCATAAAGGACAGTACAGGAATGGTATGGTATTTATAAGTGAGATGGAGGGAAGGGACGGAGTAGCCGCAACGCTTCGAGTTTGAGTCCTTTAAGAAAACTCCTGTTGGGAGCACCTTTCTCGCATGGATAATCCGCTGCCTTAGGAGTTTTAGTGAAGGAAGCCAAGTTGTATTAAGCCGATTGATCAGTCGGCTATACAACCCTAGATTAATTTCCCGCGCAGGAATCATCTTGAACACAAATGACTTACTGACCTGAGAGATCGCTGTGTTGCTTCTGGCGCGCATGGCATCCAATTGAGCTCTGCTGGCGGATGACAGGCGCCGTCGGTCATAGGAATCCGTGTAGAGGGACTTGGACTTCTGAAGACTGCGCAGATTACACGTCAGCAGAGCCCACCAACACTCGCGCACTTTCTTCTGAATGACGCAATAGAACATGAAGATTGAGAAACCCTGAAGACTGTTGCAGATAGCAAACAGATAATGGAACACAAGGCGAGCGTCAGCCACCGCAAAGAAACCAAACATCCACGTGATACCGACCAAGATGAGGATCCCAAACGCTCGCTTGATTTTCAGAAGCCCTTCACTACCACGGTCAGGGTCAACGGCGTTAGGTGGACGCATCGCAAGTTTGTACATGATTAAAGAGAAGGTGGCCGTGTTGACAAGAATAACGAACACCACTGGAGCAACAAAAGCCGCGTAAAATGCTTTGTCTCCAAGGCGACAGCTGCGAAACAAAACAAGTCAAATGTATGAGATCCATCAAAATCTAACCAAAGTACGAAAAGGTTTACATTTGGTTTCCAATCCTTCGATGAGAAATGAGACAGAGGTACAATGAAGAAGAAAAATGTTCCGAGTTGTCTCTAAAGACACGTTGTGGCGTAACACGCTTATAGAACGAGGAATATTCATGTCTTTTTTTTCTCTTTCTAACGCGATCGCGTTTTTGTTGACATCGCAGTTTACGAATGGTCAACGGATCGACACCATTTGTACCAATGGTACCAATCGACAAACTGTTCGCACCGCTGACAACACACAATGAGATGCAATTTGCGAATGGTCAAAGGATCGACTACTGTTATTACCATTTGTACCAATAGTACGGATGGTGAGGCTGTTTTGACAAATCGTATCTGTTCGTGCATATTAGACATGGGTGACATTTCATCCACCATAAGTATGAATAAATGTACGACGTTTGAAAGATACGAGCACAAAGAAAAACCAAAGAAATCATTTCTTCCAGGTTCTCTAGTTTGGTTATTTTCTTGCTCCATTCTCGAAAGCCTCGATAAAAAAAAATCATTTCTTTTAAGGTCGCTACTTTGGGTGTTTTCTAGCAAACATCAAATCGCAACGTTACTTTCTGGGGGATGTCCCTATTTCAGCGGGATGTCCCTATTACAGCGGGATGTCCCTATTACAGCGGGATGTCCCTATTTCAGCGGGATGTCCCTATTTCAGCGGGATGTCCCTATTTCAGTGGGTCATTAGTTTTGGAACTTTACAGTAACAAGTCTTAGTAAAGGCTACAGAGTTACCAGGGTAAATATCGATAAAGGATATGTAAAACCTAGACCGCCTTTCCTGATCTCATACGTGATGTTATATTTCACTTTAACTGAGCACGTTATAATACTCACTAGTGTGTTCCACCATAACTGGTTTTATCCACAGCAATAGTGACGACTACGACGATAAATGGCAGCCCTGAAAAATTAAAAAGCCAAGAAAAAAAGTTAGCAACTGCAAGATAATTAGATTAGTCCTTAGTGTGAAGTTTCAGCTGTCCTTAGATTAGTCCTTAGTGTGAAGTTTCAGTTTCAGCTTTCTCGCCTTGCCCCCTGTGGAAAGCGGCTGACACTTCACACTAACGAGTCCTCATTTCGCAACAACAATGAAATCTTCCTCCACGATCGCGACGGGTCAACAATACAAATCAATGAGCCCTTCACCTAATTTGCCTCGTCTCCGAGTTTTGCTGAAACTACTTTACTACTGCACAGGTGTATATGTAATAAAGGCTTTTAGACTTACCCCACCCCAATGCGGAACATTTCCACATGACGTAATCCCCATAGTCTCTAAATACTTTGACAAACGCTTGATACATGAAGTACGCTTCAATCAACATCCATAGAAACGCTACAAGCAAGAAGTAATGAACAAGTGCTGCTACAATCCGACAGGCGTTCTCAGATACTGCACCCCTCTCCACCCCTGACACAAACACAATCAGCACACACAGAAGCGAGGCGCACAGATGCAGCAGAATCTTGGCAGCGATCTGGTCTTTTCGAAGCTTCCTGTCATAACACAACAACAAAAATTAGATAACCCATAGTACCAATGGACAAATGTTGTAAAATGTGAACAAGCAAAAACACAAGCAGTACCACAGGCAAGTACTACGCAGTATTATAGATAGGTTTTTACATCTTAGGGTTTATCCAGTCTAACTGGATTATCCAGGCTATCTGGTACATAACTCACGTGAAAAGCTTACAGAGCATGAAACGTTTACAATCTTACAACTACTAAAAACGAACTGTTAAAATGCACAGAGAAGTTTTGGTCATTGACTTGAAATTTTAAACAATGTCACGATTATTATCAAAAATCCGGGAAGGTCGTTAGGTGACTACAAACCGCAGGTTCACTATATTGTAAGAGATTAATGTATTCAGAAGAAATATGTGCATATAACACTGGCCAAATTCTCAAGTCATGTTCATTAAAAGTTCAGAAAACAGTCTTACTTGAAAAATCCGAAAGTAAAGATGGTCAGCGTCAGTCCCACAATAGACAATGCGCAGCCGATATAGCTGATGAGTGACAGTACTTTGGAGTGTTTACCGCACGCTTTGGATGATGGGCCATCAATATCCTGTGTACAGAACAGTACAAAACCACACATGTTAGATGGCCGTGTTATGTACTGAATCCGTACCTAAATAAGCTAATATTCGTACTTAATTTATTGGCTTTATGTTCCTTCACAAGCAATTTATTCAGTATACATGGACACACACAGACCAAGGTAGTATTTGATGGGTGTAGCTTTTGCGCTGAATCAAATCAACTTTTAAAGCAGCAGGAAAACCACTCTGTTACAAGTGTTCAATCGCCGAAAAGACTAACAACCAAAACTGCACGTAGACCAGAATTTCTGAAACTTTCCCAAGTGAATAATTGCTGCATTAAAACTTTTTAAAACGGATTTGATTTATTTCTTCTTGAAATTGGAAAGCAGGACTACAGCATGCTTCATACCACTATAATTTTGTTGGCATAAGTGTTATTAGTTAAAGTTCTCCACAGAACCTCAATTAAATTACTCACCACTAATGCTGCAAAGTTGGTCATGTGATTGCATTCGCAAATAATAGTGTCTTTAACTATGTCACGCAGAGAACAACCAGCAGTCGACCATCCACCTACAGTAACGGGAAAACATAGTGTTAACTCAATACAGTGACAGGAAAACACAGTGTTAACTCGAACAGTGACAGGAAAACACAGTGTTAACTCAATACAGTATAGGCTCTATTTCCGCTCACTCCAGTCCTCCCCGAGCCTAAATACAGTACGAATCCAATACCACCAAGTTTGGATAAAACTTCGTTGAAATTTTCTTTATAGTGGTTTTCAGTTACGAAACAAGTGAAACAACCCGTGAAGTAAGCACAAGAACTCAATTGCACTACGTGTGCGTATGATGCTGGAGGCTGCGGTTATTGCAACGTGTGCTAGTTTCGTGTGCTGGGAAGACAACATTCTGTAATTATCACAATTATAACATTCGTAAACATCCAACAATAACATAAACATTCATAAGGAACTTTACTTACGTTTTTGGAAATCCCACCAAACACACCTTGTGCTGTTGTTGACAATCTTTGAAGAAAAACAAGTTTAATAGTTGGGTTTTAAAATTGGAGCTCAGTTAATGTCACAATTGGTGGCAAAGCCTTTTTTCCAAATCATGGTTCAGTATCGAAAAACTAACCTGAGGTACTATACTAAGCTACTATGAAAAAAATTGACCATTGACTTAAACTCCCTATTACAGACCGTATAGGCTAGCTTGGATTGTATAATGGTTCGTTTGCACATTTTCTGACAATATAGAATTTTCATTAATGGTAAATGAGCGTGACAAGTTTAAAAACAGATAGACCTTTCTGAGGACAATTATATTTCAACATGAAAAAGTAAAATTAATTTGACTAAACTGGAGCCACAATGAACCAATCCGAATGCTCCTTATAACTATGGACCAATTGGACCAATCAGAATACTCCAACTATGGACCAATCAAAATACCCCTTATAACTGTGGACAAATCAGAATGCTCCTTTTAACTTAAACCAGTTTGCTTCACAAAATATAATTAAGTAAGACAGGCAACGAACATTATTTTTTATGGGTTTAAAATACAAAAAAAAAACAGTATTGACCCCGCGGTCCGTACCTGATCGTGAGGCATTTTAAATTTGATGATAACAGGTGTGGTCAGATTAGCCACGTGCTTTTTTCTTAAACTTGCAGACAGTACTGGACTGCTCTCAGTCACTCTACTTCCTGTAGAGTTCTCCATCGTATAACTTGAAGTTTCCGTTCGCTCTACTCTGTCCACTTTTTCTGTTGTGTAGCTATCCTCACAAACCTCCGTTTTCCGATACTCAGGAGCAAACAGCTTGCTGGTCCGATAGTAGACCACGATCAAAGTAGTATTGTCTGTGTCGTTCTTGTTTAGTACCGAGTTGGGTACAGTTATACTAGCTTCACTATCTTTTTCTGTAGAATTTACGGTCACGTTAAGAACTATTTTGTCGACGGTGGTTTCAACAGAGACGTCAATGTTGCTGCTTTCTCTGTTGATCACCTGATCGATGATTGCGATGTTGGAAGTATCTTTGCTGAACTTTCCTCCTTTGTCAATGTAATCGTCAAGAATCTGAACAAACCTTAAAGTACAAAAGAAACAATTACAGGAAGAAAAACATACGTGAAACTTCCTCTGATGGGTCACCTGTCTAAAATGACAGCCCATGAACTAAGGTCAATGAAAAAAAAAATTTCTTTACACCCTTTCTCGGACCGTCGGGACACTCTAGTGGTGCCATGCATTAACAGCTGTTTTATGCACCACTCAACTTTCCATAGAGGTTCGGTTTTATGGAACGCCCTGACTGTCAGAGACCATTCAATAGTGCATACTGGGAGCAAAGGCATTGAACATGAAACGTTGTACTTTTCAAACTCATGAATAATTCATGAAGAAAATACAAAAAAAATTAATGTTTAATGAGTGTTTGAAAATCAGATGAAACACTCCTCATTTTTTGGATCCTTAATTTCTCCTTCTAAAATCATTTTGTTTGAGAAGTAATATCAAACATTCGACACAGTATTTCATCACAAGATCAAACACTTTGAAGTCGTATTTTGAACTCTCTCCTCAGTGTTTGATCTTGTGAAGAAACACTGTGTCTCATGTTTGAAATATTACATCAAACATTACATATTACATCAGAGAATTCGGCCTCTACCGTCAATTATAAAATTATTTTATTTTAAATTTACTAACTTTAATATAATTTTATTGTGTAAATAGTCTAACATAGTTCTTAGTATTTCTATTCCTTCTATAAGCTGAAAGCTCATCTTTCTATCCTCTGCATAAACATTTTGTGTACGTGCAAAACTATGTAGAAGTGTCTTTATTTTATTTTTTATTTTGCCTAACTGGAAATAATCGTTAGATGGTGTTGAGTCAGCTCTCACACGAAGATTCCCTTCTTTCCTACTTGAACTATTCCCCAAGATCCCCTTACACAGACAACTCCCCCTATTCTGATTGGTCGTCTACACTCTCATGATTTCCGATCTAATTGCATTGTCAATCACGTTTTGACCCTAAGTTCTCGATTACACGTCATTCAACAATTCGAAACTTCACAAACCGCCTTAGCTATTGTCACGCAACCGACACGATTCCGACAAGAAAAAACTATGTAACATTAATGCCTAACTGGGATTTTCTATGTGAATCTTTACAATTGAGCTATGCGTAATACACAGAATGCGATGATAACAGCACAAAAGCATTTGTGGTAACTGCGAGCAAAAAGGAATAAAAGGTCATTCTCGCTAAACATAAGGTGCAATGCTCCCTGACATCGATGACCTCTCTAGAGCAGTCATTAACTTTTGTTCCTTTTTAGCAAGGTTCTAATTTACGAACCACGCGTGATATAACTTACGGAGCAGATTTGTTGTTCTTTTGTAATGCTTCAGGCTTAGCATCCATCACGTGACTTATGGTGTCCAACACGTGATCTCCCACGTCAGCGGACGTCACATTTGTCTTGACGACATTGTCCAGGATGTTTGCTGTGATTGTCAGGTCCTTTTGTAATAATTCAGACGGCTTTGAAGTAATATTTCGGACTTCCTTCATAACTTTGAGTGCGTTAGAGTGCGTAACTGGAACCTGAAAATAAATCTTATGGTGATAATTCTGTCCAACTCACAACACACACCTCTGACTCACAAGTCTCTCACATAGTTTCAGTGTGATTTAATTGGAATTGTTAATGTAGTTTTTCGACGTAAAATCTTGTGCTAAATAGAAGACTAACCAAAATTCCTTCAAGAAACAAAATCAATCCTTCGCACTCTTGAAGATAATCCCTCCTAATACCTCCACTGCCCTTAAAACCACCTATGGCATGCATAACACATTATTTTAAAGCAACGAAATGAAGTAAGTTAGTAAGTGAGTAAGTAAGTAAGTAAGTAAGTAAGTAAGTAAGTAAGTAAGTAAGTAAGTAAGTAAGTAAGTAAGTAATTTTTTTTAAACAACATCCCATTACAGTCGATCAATGAATGGCGCGAGTTTTTCAAAAGTAATTTTATAAACTGTACAAAATCTAAGAATAATATTTTAAAAAATGAAACATATAGGTATATACAATCTACATATTTTATAGGAAACAAGTGAAGACCTCGTAACTAAAACCTGATGACATAATCAGTGACTATCAATGACACACATAGTAGTCACGTGACTCTTTTTACCTTATTAAGTTTCTCCAACGCCTGTGTTATTGGTGATTCTTGGCTGACCTCTGAGTTGACAAAAGAAAGGGGATTAAGAGAAAACAGGAAACTATGCGGAACAAAACCGACTATTATGACAAGTCAGTGCTTCGGTTTTAAGTTTGAAAAAAGGAAAATTTCGTGCAAATACGTCAAACACAATTGTTACCTGTTGAGTAACTGTTATTGCTGCTGTAGGGCCCAGGCCCCAACTTTGTGTAGGCACGTACTCCTATGAAGTATTGCTGATTAGGTACCAATCCACTAATGTCCTTGGACAGAGTCTTCTCTTCACTTACATACGTTTGTGTGACGTCATTTAGTTTATATAAAATGATCTCGTACTTGGTGATTTTTCCGTTACAGTCTTTAGCGCTGGGAATGGACCATGACACTCTAATGGTGCTCTTTCCACGCGGTATTACCAACACATCACGCGGAGGACCACTCGGGGCTACAAACAAAAAACAAAACGTTCAAAACGTTCAAAATACAACAGATGAAAAAAAAATTGAAGATTCAAGCTTCCTTGCTTCTGGTATAATTAACACGAGGCCCAACATTTTATCCCCTTTTTAGCGGTTTAGCCACTGCATGGATAAAGATGTTCGCTTTCGAGGGATGAACTAGAAGACACATTCTTGTTTTAAGAACATGACGGCTGCGATCAAGACATACACCATCCGCGACCTTCCGATCTTCAACCCGCACATTAACAATAATACAACTTTAATCATTTAACAATAGAGAAGACAAGACATTTATTATCAATACAACTTAATTAACTATAATTAATCATTTAAGGGACAAACTGTTTAGTACAGCACGCTAACCTGCTTGTTTTGTGATAAACCGTTTTGGGACACTGTATGGCCCTTCATCGTGATCTTTATAATAAGAAGCAACCTCCACCATGTAGGCTGTGTAGGGATGTACGCCATGTAACGTTATCCAAGCGTCTTCACCTTGGCTGGTCTTACTCTGTTCCTTCAACACCCATGGGGAGTGCCTAGTGTCTGTTTTGTACCGTACCAAGTACTTTGCGGTATCGATAGGCGTCGGATCTGTTACATGAAGTCGTATTTGCCTAGACTGCACCTCAGATATAATCATGACAGGTCGGGGGGCTGCAAACGAAATAATGACTCAAATAAGTGAATGATCCTAAAACAGACCAGTTGGTCTTAAGGTATCATCACCGGCAAAATTTATGCTCTCCAAATGCCTTGCAAAAATTCCTAGTTAAATGTCATGCCATGAAATATACAAATCCAAAGTTTTGGGTCAATATCTCTAATCGTTCAAAAGATATGGGCATTCGAAAATGGACCTTTTTCACCTTTTCGAGCATTCTGATTGGTCCAATAGGATCACATGACTGATTGGCGGGAAATTCAAAATGTATTGTCTTTATCAATTTATAGAATTCAACTGGGTCATGCTAGGAACTTCAACCAAAAAGGAATTGAATTAGAGCAGTCACCAAATTCATTTGACAGAATTTTGGTCAGTCTGACCAAATTTTGAGGAAGATCGACAGCTGTCAATCAGAGAGGAATTTCAGATAAAGAAATCACAAAAACAAGTTTTTCTCCCACAGTTTTTAATATTTTTAAAATCTGTTTTCAGAAATGAGTTTTAAACACCACTTGGCACAAACGTAGTTTCAGCCCCGTAATGTATGATAATTTATGCAAATTAACGGGAAATAAACCGAAATATGCGGTTATTTGTTTTGATTTACATAAAGTTCCTAGCATGACCCAGTTGAATTCTATAAATTGATAAAGACAATACATTTTGAATTTCCCGCCAATCAGTCATGTGACCCTATTGGACCAATCAGAATGCTCAAAAAGGTGAAAAAGGTCCATTTTCAAATGCCCATATCTTTTGAACGATTAGAGATATTGACCCAAAACTTTGGATTTGTACATTTCATGGCATGATATTTAACCAGGAATTTTTGCAAGGCATTTGGAGAGCATAAATTTTGCCGGTGCTGATACCTTAAGCGCCTCCATTTTACCAACAGTTTAGTTCGTTCTGCGTTATACTTCTTTTTGTACCCTTTTTGTTAGCTATCTGAAAGTTTCCGTCAATTGACTAGTTGAAATCAACTTTCTCCATTAACAGTGCAATTGAAAAAACACTCGAAGCATTAAAACGACTGTAGGGAAATTGCATTTTAACGAATAATTTTACCCAACACGTGCAGTGCCTCAAACCTTCGAATTCTGGCAAACTTTAAAATTAAACCCACTATATATATGAAACAGACTGTTACTGTTTATCGTGATTATAATCTCACAATGTAGTCACTCTGATGTAATATATCAAACACGAGGAAGAGTGTGTCATCAGGATTTTCAAACACCGCGAAGTGGGGTGTTTGAAAAACCTGTTGAAACCGGCTGCTCAAACTGAGGAATAAAATCACCAGAATCTGTGATAATTAAAGGGGCATTGTCACGCAGTACCTTTGCTCAAACATAAAATTGCTTTTAGAACACCAAGAAGATAATATCAAGTGATTTCTTCAAGGAAGAACAAACCATAATAAGTTTTTCTGCGATTTTTCCACGACTCTTGAGAGGAACTTGAAAAAATTGATCATAATTCACTTCCATCCTGGCCATCCGCAGGCAAAGATAACGAATACTAGTTTCTGTGCACTGACAAAGTATTTGTTAACAAAACTGGACCATTATATTAAGGTTTACATTGAAACAAATATGTTTTTTGGCTTTTCAAAGTGATACCAGTGTCCCTTTAAGATCGGGTTTCCAAACCACCGTCACGCTTATGATTTTCATTGTCCAAACTTGAATTATAAATGAGTTTGAGAAATGTAGATAGCGATGCCTCGACCGCTTCCCGCTACTAACAAAATCAATGACACCAACACAGAAAGTGAGCCATCCTGCTTTATACGGTGACTCTCAACCGGTAGAACGTATGGCCTGATGAAGACCGGCAGTAAGCAGTCGAAACCTCGCGATCTACAACCCAGGAACTATACCGTGAAACAAACGATGATACACTTAATTATTACCATGTACAAGCAGGTGAATATTGCGTGTAGAGTTGATGGGTAGTGTTGGGTACCAAGCCGAACAGGATATAATGGATCCTCTGTCTTTGTACTTGACTCGGTTCAGTATTAACACGCTTCTCAAGCTGCCATTTGTATATCGCGTGCGGTGAATCTGTGACAGAGGCGGTGCAGGAATCAAGCGTCTGTTCTTGTACCATTCCATGTGGACTCCAGGCTGGCCAGAAACAAGACACGTCAAGTTCACGGAGCTGGTTCGGTTTAGCTCCACTGTTTCGCTCGGAGGACTCACACGTGGTACGCTCCCTACGCGGAAATAATGCGTCAGTGTTTACACAATTCAATGTCAAAAGCATTCAAGACCAAACAAGGACAAAAATCCCAAGTTACATTATTCAAGATGCAATGGAACTTCTATTTTGGGACACTTATATGAAGAGCACACTTGTGCTGGTCCCGGCCGGCATACAATCTTTTTAATTATCACCTCTATTAAAGGGACACCTCTATTAAGGGGACGGGGACAGTGTTTGAGCGTCCAAAATGACATTTAATCCTTCATTAAGGGGACATTTAATGTAGAACGTGACCACCAAAGAAGATTATAAAGATTTTATTGTACTCTAACCACAAGTGATGACAATATTCAAAGCTTGCGCTCTTTATTTTACATGATTACGCATATAAATCTGGTTTTAAAATTCAAGTGATGTATGACATTGCCATTGTGTTTTGTGCTATAATTACCTAACGGAAGACTATAACAGTAAACTATACATTAAACAGTCTAAGGTTGCTCAGTGTTGCAATTTGAATCATGCATTTTACAGTTGCTTAAATAAATGGCAGCATCGTAAGTTAAGAAATCAGGCATTTTTGTTCAGGTGGTTAATTATTAACAAAACCAGCGAAACCTTCATCACGGGAACACTTCTCCTGTTCCCGAGGGTGTCCCGGGCCCGAGGGTGTCCCTAAATGGAGGTTCCACTGTATCGAGAAACAAACAGTACAATAGCACCGAAAATCCCGAAACGAATAAAACTGAAGAATTTTGTTGAAAGATTCGATACAAAATCAGTCGTGATATCAGTTTAGGACCAAGCGGAAGAGAAATATGCAGCTTTAAGAATCCAATAGAAAGTTGTTTGGTTGACTGGTCTGAGTAGAACTCGTATTTTCTTACGGCGATTTACCGAGGTGAAAAACATCAGTTCCATTCAGCAATGATAACGTCTTTGTTACAAAGCGAAATTTCTGGTCAAATGGAAAGCGCTTGCAATTCGTACTTCACGTTTCTTTGTTCACATGGTCTACATCCTTGTATAAAATGTACTTGTAAACTATCATAGCCATGTAAACCCTTTAGAATTGTAAACCCTTTAACTTGTACTCTTTGCTTTAATACCTTCAGTTGGTAGGCATTCATAAATCTCGACCCGCATACAAATGTAGCCTTCTTGGTTCCACGAGACTGGGTTAAAGCGAATAAAACGCGCGAATATTCTGCGAGTGAACATCTTTTTTATTGCAGTGTAGTTATCCCAGTTGCCTTGAAATATCTGAAAACAGAATAAAGTCCATGTTTAGAAAGTATCATATTAGCAATTACATGTATAGCATTTATATTCACCCATTTTAACTTCACTTACAACGAACCCCCCACAAGTCCATCTTTCGTTTGATGCCCCTTAATGAATGTCTGAAACATACCCTGGATTTCCCGTTACACTACACTACAACTCGTTGTACCTTGCTGTCGCTACCAGGCCGCTCCCTGTAGGATTGCCATGTTGATCCGTCAGTACTGTAGTTCAGTTTATACTCCTTCACGAAAATCCCTGGCATGTAACCACCTTGAGTAGCTACACCAGAAACGGACCGCACCCGACCAAGATCAATCTGAACCACACAACAAAAGAAAGAATCACCAGTTAGAACAATACAGACTTTAACTTAGAACTATCGCTAAATAAACCGTATGAAAGGAAAGTACTGCTCAACAGCCTACATTAAATGATCCCGTTCGAGACATTCATCCACAGACTCTAATGTTAGTACCAAGCTGTACAGTGTAACCAACAAACAACAGAAAAGTGCTGCTCAATAGCTCTTAATCGAATAGTCACATTTCTTAAAAATACATACAACATGATTGAAGATTAGAGACCTGAATGCATGGTACAACTGTGTGTCCCCGCCTTGTCATTTGGAGAGAATGAATAAAGCGGATTTGAAAATGTCATTACAAGGCATTTCAAGCCCCAACTTCACCTGTAAGTATTGATTGAGATCTGCCTTATCAGTGCACCATGCTCCCCAGCTGTCCTTGGATAATTTGTTGTTAAGCCGGCCGTTAGAGGCGATATGTTTTTTCCAATAAGATGACGCCGTCATTTGCTGGTTGGTAATCCTACGATCCTCGACACCCACTGGTGTGTTACAATCTGTTGTTTCAAGTGCAAATGAAGAAAAGTGGGTTAAGATTTAAAACTAGCGGTGTCTTGAAAGACGTACACTTTTAGAAAGGTATCAGACATAAGCGAACAAAGGCGATCTGAAGCCAGCGAAGGGAGACTTGCTTACATCAAAGTAACTGACTACCGAACCGCTGTAACAACACAACCTCGATAATAGTCTAGGAGCCAAGTCTGAAAAGAGGCCTAGAAAATGAATTTCGTTGCACCCCCGTGCTATATTTCTCTGAATAGCAAAAAATGATAGAACATTATCTAAGGAATGCAGAATGACATCTTTTATTGATAGGCCAGCGGGACATCACCCCGATATCAGGCATTTTTTACCGGGTACCTTTTCGCCGCACTTCGCTAATTAATATACAAATTTGAATTTTGTAATGGAGTTTCAAATAATTGTAAAGTGTACAATATTTGGTCCAAATAAGCCAAACTTGGACATAGCATCAAACATACGTCATTCTTTGATTTATGAGTGTTTTGGACTGTATCCTTTGAAACTGTTCCTAGGAGACAAGATTATTCCATTGGATAGAGTTACAGCAATTTTCTAGGCTTCAAATGGAAAGACGTACGGATTTTTTTCCCATTTTGTCAACTGAAATGTCCTTTTTAATTGTTTTCAAGCTTCAAATCCCCGAGAACTTTTCAAGACACACCACTGCTGATTTTTAGTTCCCGTTTTGGTCACACATGCAAACCAGAACTTCCCCTGAAAAGATTGCAGTAACCACAGCTCCTGCAAGAGCAGGCAGAAACAATACAAATAGAAAGAATCAGCTTGACTATTTTTTTGGTTTGAATGCATTGCAATATCCTGTTTCCATAGTTTTCTTTAGAATATAAACTTGGAAGCGAATTAGAAATGCATTCAAATTCGGTTCAAATCTAAATCAATTGGTGTTAAGTTCAGCTTCAGGTCCAGTTTTAAAGCGTGAATTATGTACATCATTGTTAACTTTCTTCTTCTATAAACGTATTAATGCGCCATCATTCTTTCGACAAACAAACGTTTTACGCCCGGTTGTTTGTCGTCGACCGTTGTTTCTCATACAAAACTGAATTCAGGTCAACTCAGTGTCTGCAGTTACTGTATTAAACAAGTTAACCAGGAGTGGAAAGTCTGGCTTATCACTAAACGGAGAGGACTGAGCCAGTACGACGCGACGATAAGTATACAACACTGCATCATGCCACGATTGTTCGTTATTCAAAGACATCATGGACACCAGTACTGCATACGGAATTATCGCGAAGCCATCACAGCAAAAGGGTTGCGATGCGCTGTAATTTATGCCTGGCCCATTTATATAGCTTGTCGGAGATAACAACGACATGGGAAGATGGGAATCGGGACAACGCATGCCAAGACTATGGTGTTGTTTCAAAGGAAACAATACCGGCCGAAACAAAAGCAGCATTATTTGCCGATCATTCCTATAAAAGGGTATCTCTGCGAAGTCAGTCAGCTGTGAAGCCTGTGCTCGTGTTCAGCACTCTTGGACGACGGAAAACAGTGGTGTTGTACAGAGAGAAGGTCAGGCAACAATGGTCTGAGTGACTAGGTGATCCTCTCCGATCCGTCCATCCGAATTGACTTCACTTGGATCCTTTGTCGTCTAAACAGCAAAGCATGTTTCATAGCGGCCCTCTGCGTCAAAGTGATCACCAACCCCTCCCAAACTGGACTGCGTTTAATGCCAGAACGTCCTCTCAGTCTCCACCAGTCACATCTATTGGATAGCGACCCATGATAAACGCTTCAGCTATAGATTACAGTACCATATATACGTTAATGACGAATGCCCAGAACATGATGGTCAGCACATAACAGAAACAGTACAGCGTCATTACCTTTGTCTAGGTCATTTACGCTAAAGCCTAGGAAATATACTGTTATGCGTTTGGAACTGAGGCGTTCACGTTGCGCTAAATTAACTTGCTGACTTGCTTTGAAGAAAGTGGACTGTATGACATCGTGCTGGAGTCCGGAATCTAAGGCAGTCACCCGGCTTCGGTACTCCTTCCAGGGTCGGATGAGAACCCTCAGGGCCAAGTGCGTAAGCCGCACAGCTGCAGGTGTTGTCGAGGACATGCCCAGGCGATGTAATCCTTGTTTTCTTATATGGCTTCCAGTATATATTTCTGACACGAGGTTACTAACAACTATGGCTGCATAAGTGCATCGAAAATTTGAGAAGGGAAACCACGCTATCGGCAGATTGGGACCGCCTTTCTTCCAGGTTTGGACAGACATGGGTTTGGACAAACCGCATATCATAACAGGAAGACGCGGGGGGATAGTTGGCATTTCCACAAATTCTGCTGCACTCAATATGTATTTCCTACAAGCCACGAAGGGACTGAAGTTAATGCTGCCACCACACACTGTGCGACGTCGAGGAAGGAGGAATCAGAAAAATTAGGGATAAGATGGATGTCCAGAAAGTAAACCCCTTTCATCTGGTTTGGGAAAACAAGGAACCAGCTACATTCCTCAATATTGCGACTAGCTTAGTGATGCCTACTGAGAAAGCAGACTAACTTACAGGCGCCAAACAGACGGGAGCAGCCTGAGTGTAAGAATTTGCATCTTGAAGGCTTCCCAGCGATGCCATTGATTTTTGGAATAAAATCACACTGGCTAATGTGATGACGATTGCGTCTTTGTCCAAGAAGGGCAGAATATGAAGAGCAGAAGAAAGGGAAGTTATCATGCTGACATAAGCTGGTTTGGTCGTTTATTAGCCTACTTTAGTATAGGCAAGGCTCCCTAGAAGTGAGCTGAAAGCGGCCTTAATCTTCGGTGGCATGGGATCGCAATCTCTGAAGTCAGCTCAATGAAATATTTTTGCAGAAGCTGTTTAGAGCAGTCACAGCGAAACTTAGCCAGGAGAATTATTCAAAGCAGCCAACATTCCAGCAAAGGAGGAGAAAGAGAACGGCGAGGAGTGAGCAGTTCGCTTGAAATCCATATCAACTCTGACAAGACTCCAATCCCGAAGCACTGGGTCAAATAAATTAGTAATGCTGTGGACAGGACTTCAATAGTGCATTTTCTTTTCTATACATGATGTGCGATGGCAAAGTAGTCCATGATCCGACCTGGAAAAAGGGTTATTGATCGCTGGACCAAACCAATGCAGGTGAAGAAGTGTAACCATAAGACTTCCTTGCGGACAGTCTAGTCAGAGCTTCAGAATGACGGACCACGAATAGGCAGATACAAGAATCCTTCTATATGTTAAGCAAGCTTCAGAAACTTGTGGAAGGATCGTCATCCAGTCCCCTGACACAGATTTCGCAGTGTTTTTCGTGTACTTCTTTACATCTCTGCCATGCAACGAGCTGTCGTTAAAGACCAATACATACAATACAAGTTTCTGTTCTCTTCACCAGCGACAGTTTTGATAGAACCGCCACAGCAGACCTTGCAAGATACTGGATGTTCTGTCACAAACAAGAAAACAACGAAAGTCTTCCTTTCAGAAGCTATAGTCTGTTACAGCATATTAGGACGGCATTGATGACGATCGACGGGTCTTTTAAAGCTGAAAATCCGGCTGTAAATTCAATCGTTCAGCATGCAAGAAAGACGACTATGTGTCAATGCAAGGCAAACTGCATACTCTGCACAGAAGCCTGCTTGTGTATGAACAACGAAACCTGTCAGAACACTCTCTGCTTAGAGGAGACCAGTGATGCCTAGGTAACGATTAGAAAATGTCATAAAAGTGCTGCTTGTTTTGGAGGAATAAAAGTTTGACGTTTAGTTGGGATTTTGGCACTTATGATTACACACAAGTATTGTTTAAGAAGTACTTCATATTTGACTGTTATTAGTCATTTTCATATTACAGTCAACTCTCTCTGCGCGGACACCTCTCTATGGCGGACACCTCTTTAAGGCGGACAGAAAATTTAATCCCTGCCGAATTTCACTTGTTTCTCTGTAACTGAACTCTCTCTAAGGCGGACATCTCTCTAAGGCGCTGTACTTCACATGTAACAGAATTATGTGTGTGTTATGGGGAACTTTTATAGATGCCGTAGTGAGGACACTTTGTGACATTACTTACTCTTCCAGGAGCTATGGTTATTGCAGTAACTGTAGGATTAAGTACAATTATAGTTTTCATGTGTGACCAATACGAGAAAGCGGAAACGACAGTGGCGTGTCTTGAAGCATTCATTGACCAAACTTTGAGGTTTGACGCTTGGAAATAGTAACAAAGAACATCTATTTTACAGTTTTATTTATTTATTCTCCAAAAATTAACAAGTTTATAACAATGAATAACATCTACAATACATCTATTTTAAGCAGACTAAGATATAAAAACACTTTAGTAGACAAAATGTGATAAAATCGTTCTTCAAAACTCTGGCAGACAACATTTCCTAAAATCATTTTCGATTTGAAACATGGAAAATTGATGTAATTCTGTACGAACTGAATTAATTGCGTCTCGTAGCAACAGTTTCCATGGAAACAACTTTGATATATGCTTAAATCTAAGAATGATTAATGTTTACTGCTGTGTCCAAGTTTGGAGAATTTGGACGAAATTTTTCTATACCTTACATTTATTTGAAACTCCATGGCAGAATTAAAATTTGCATAATTAACAAAGCGGGACTAAAAGGTACCCGGTAGAAAATGCTCGATATCGAGGTGATGTCCCGCTGGCCCAGCAATAAAAAATGTCATTCCGTATTCCTCTGATATTGTGCTATCATTTTGTGCTATTCAAACAAATATAGCAGGGGGGTGCAACGAATCGACATTTTTTCGGAGCTGGCTCCTAGACTATAACAACAATTTATAATCACTCTTTTCTCCGAAAGGATACTTAAAATGCAATGTAAAACAGGAACAAAGTTATCAAGTAAGACGTTCTAGTTTTATTATTCTGCAATGGCGACAGGCGCGTTTCACGATTTTCGCTAACTACCTATAAACCAATCAATCCATTAAAACTACAGTGAATACATTTTGGTGATTGTATTTCTTCATCTGTAATGTCATTTCGTCTACGCTAACTCCACGCTTTTACAAACGAAAACGCATTCATGTGGACAGGTCCTTAAAGAAAACTCAAAGGCTCCTATGAGCCGGCCAACTCGTGAATACCAAACAACCTTCGGACCCTCCCCTCTCCAGGGCGTTTTCCTCCACTGATGTGCATATTTTCTCCGAGTTAAGTGACAGTTTTTATTTTTAATTTTCTCATATATTGTTAGGCCCATTAGATTATTCTTATAGTAATGCGCCATATAAATTACTAAATTATTATTATTGTTATTATCATTATTATTATTATTAAGCTATAACTTGTTCAACGCTTCGCGTATTCACGAGTTAAAAAGAAACTCTGCAGTCTATACAGTCTATACAGTCTATGCAGTCTATACAGTCTATGCAGTCTATACAGTCTATGCAGTCTATGCAGTCTATGCAGTCTATACAGTCTATGCAGTCTATACAGTCTATGCAGTCTATGCAGTCTATGCAGTCCAGGCAGTCTATACAGTCTATGCAGTCTATACAGTCTATACAGTCTTGCAGTCTATACAGTCTATAGTCTTGCAGTCTATACAGTCTATGCAGTCTATACAGTCTATACAGTCAATGCAGTCTATACAGTCTATGCAGTCTATGCAGTCTATGCAGTCTATGCAGTCTATACAGTCTATGCAGTCTGTACAGTCTATACAATCTATACAGTCTATGCAGTCTATGCAGTCTATGCAGTCTGTACAGTCTATGCAGTCTATACAGTCTTGCAGTCTATGCAGTCTATACAGTCTATGCAGTCTATGCAGTCTATGCAGTCTATACAGTCTATGCAGTCTATACAGTCTATACAGTCTATGCAGTCTATGCAGTCTATGCAGTCTATACAGTCTATGCAGTCTATACAGTCTATACAGTCTATGCAGTCTATACAGTCTATGCAGTCTATGCAGTCTATACAGTCTATACAGTCTATACAGTCTATGCAGTCTATACAGTCCATGCAGTCTATACAGTCTATACAGTCTTGCAGTCTATACAGTCTATACAGTCTATAGTCTTGCAGTCTATACAGTCTATGCAGTCTATGCAGTCTATGCAGTCTATACAGTCAATGCAGTCTATGCAGTCTATACAGTCTATGCAGTCTATGCAGTCTATACAGTCTATGCAGTCTATACAGTCTATGCAGTCTATACAGTCAATACAGTCAATACAGTCTATACAGTCTATGCAGTCTATACAGTCTATACAGTCTATGCAGTCTATACAGTCTATACAGTCTATACAGTCTATGCAGTCTATACAGTCTATGCAGTCTATACAGTCTATACAGTCTATGCAGTCTATACAGTCTATACAGTCTATACAGTCTATGCAGTCTATACAGTCTATACAGTCTATACAGTCTATGCAGTCTATACAGTCTATACTTTCTATAGTCAATACAGTCAATACAGTCAATAAAGTCTATACAGTCTATGCAGTCTATGCAGTCTATACAGTCTATACAGTCTATGCAGTCTATGCAGTCTATACAGTCTATGCAGTCTATGCAGTCTATACAGTCTATGCAGTCTATGCAGTCTATACAGTCTATGCAGTCTATGCAGTCTATAGTCTATACAGTCTATACAGTCTATGCAGTCTATGCAGTCTATACAGTCTATGCAGTCTATGCAGTCTATACAGTCTATACAGTCTATGCAGTCTATACAGTCTATACAGTCTATACAGTCTATGCGGTCTATACAGTCTATACAGTCTATACAGTCTATGCAGTCTATACAGTCTATACAGTCTATGCAGTCTATACAGTCTATACAGTCTATGCAGTCTATACAGTCTATACAGTCTACAGTCAATACAGTCAATACAGTCTATGCAGTCTATGCAGTCTATGCAGTCTATACAGTCTATGCATTCTATACAGTCTATACAGTCTATGCAGTCTATGCAGTCTATGCAGTCTATGCAGTCTATACAGTCTATACAGTCTATGCAGTCTATACAGTCTATGCAGTCTATGCAGTCTATACAGTCTAAACAGTCTATGCAGTCTATACAGTCTATGCAGTCTATGCAGTCTATGCAGTCTATGCAGTCTATACAGTCTATGCAGTCTATACAGTCTATGCAGTCTATACAGTCTATACAGTCTATGCAGTCTATACAGTCTATGCAGTCTATGCAGTCTATACAGTCTATGCAGTCTATGCAGTCTATACAGTCTATGCAGTCTATACAGTCTATGCAGTCTATGCAGTCTATACAGTCTATGCAGTCTATGCAGTCTATGCAGTCTATTGAGGTACATACCTTCGGATGGCCTACAGCCATACAGCTCCACTCTGGCACAGGCTGAAATTTGTTTATCCACCAATATGGGATGAATACGCAAAACACGCGCAGTCAGTGGCTGTGTTAGATTGCGCCACACAGTACGTGCAGGGTTTCTGTTTCCAACGTAGGTCTGGAAAATTAATTAATGCTTCTTTTAGAGGATAATTATCTCAGAAAGCAAGCTCAGTGTTCAAGAGGCAACTTATAAATAAATCGTAGTATCCTTTTTCTTTTCATCATCAATCATTTTCCTAATAGGTTCTTCTGAGAAATTAGGATATTAAGTTCTTAAATTCGTTCTTATTTTTAAGGACAAAACTAAATGATGAACTCTCATGTACACAATAAGTTGTGTACATGCAAGTGGAGATTGTTTTTAAAACGATTTTTTGAAAGATAGACTAGTGGACTGCACTTGCAAACTATATAAGTTGCAAAAGTTATTTCGAAATCGCAAGAGCGCAAACCACAGCCGGTAATGTTTTGGTCGCCGGAATTTGGGTAAAAGAACAGGCAAAACTGTGAAATATTTCAGTAGGGCAAGGCATGAATTATTTTTTGCCGGGAGCTACGGTTTCAGCTTTTGATGGCTCGTTTTCGAACAAAATATCACAAATTTGCCCTCCGGGTTCATTTTATAATAGTTTGCGTTACTTTGCTGCGATTTCTTCGGCTAGCACCCGCCGCTCTAAGAAGTGTCTTAGGTTATGAGTGGCAATTTGGAAACCTTGTCAAACTTTTTCAAGTTGTACCCGTGTCTTGGCTTTAATTATAGAGCGAAAAAGATCATACTAAAACTCACCTTGACTACGCCGTTGACTGTGTAATTAAACCAGCTAATGTTGTCATAACTAAACGACAAACTGTATTTTTGAATATAATTGGCATTGCCTCCCTGTGTAGCCAGTTTAGTGATGGTGTGAGGAGTGAGCAGGTCTATTTGAAGATATGGATTGTGGTCGTTATCATCCGCACACCAGGCTCCAATACTAAAACTAAAATCAGAAAAACAAAGCAAAATATCCATTACGTTTTTACCTCTTTTAAGTTGCAAAAATAAAAAAAATTTGACAAATTTACTTATTTCTCACATTTTACTTTTAGGAAATGAAAAACAAAAGGCACCACAGGAGTTAACTACTGAGCAGCTTTCAATCGCTTTCATTTGCATCAGCATGAACACTCTATAATCATCGAACAGAACGGAACTGTTTCAAATTCTCAATACCTCAATACCAACTTTTTCGAAACAGCCCTACCGACTTTCTTTCGGTATATTTATCACTTTCGAGATCACTTCCAGAGGCTTACAAGTTACTCCGTTTCGAGGACGAAGTTTAAGTTATTTTTAAACCACAAAATCAAACACAACCGCAACTAGCCCCTCTCCTTTGTTTGGCCAAGGATTAGATAAATATTCAAAAACTGAGTTCGAGAAGTCCGCTCGTGATCAGAATATTAAAAGAAACCTTCGCTGTGATAAACACGTTTGTTTTCTGTAGAAGACAATTATTAGTATAGTATAGAATTAGACTGCAATTCAGTGAAATCATTCATAAAGAGAAGCAGAAAGAAGCTACATGTTCGACGTTCCCTGTCCATCCAAACTGAACTAAAAATATTGGGAATGAAATTTTCAGAAATCTTAATGCCAGCTGTAGTGCGAATTTCGAGATGATTCTGTTTATTTCTCGACAATTATCCCTTTAGTTATCATGGGGAATTTACAGTAAATTTGGTGACTGAGATCAACCTTGGAGCAAAGTATTTGTGAGATGTAAACGTATTAATTGATTATATTGAAGTGACTGGAGCCGATTTTTGTCCAGGGCCTTTATATTAAAATATGGTCAAATATGTGATTAACACTGACCGTCCGCAATCTTCGGTGATGACAATTGCTCCATCACAAAAAAAACTCACCAACTCATGAAAGGCTGGTTTCCATATGATCGCTTTGAACTCTATATGACAGGCAGGTAAATTCCTTCCCGCACGAGGCGTTTAATAGCTGCTAAATAAAAAGCTCACCTATCAGATTTCTTGTTCAATCTTGCAAACGCTGGCTTGGTGTAATCAGTTTTAAATGAGGATGCTGTGATCTGAACGTCTTTGATAACGCCAGCCTCCATTCCCAGCGCATGGGTGCAACCTGGGGAAGGAAAAAAAAGCTTTATCAGGGTGATATATATACATAGGCGGAGACGACTGTAAAAAAGCGGGAAAATTACGATAGCCCGGCGATTGCGATTTTCGCGGCGCAAACTCGCGTGTTTTGCTCGACAATCCTTCAAAGCAAAGCGAGACTGTTTCGAGCGGTGATCAATATAGCTTCAATCCTAACCTTTATAAGATCATTTAATTAACATTTCCTTTTCACTACGGACGCGGCGTTAAACGTATTATATTCCCACTCCTCTGATACGCACATAAGCTTGAACAATATAATTTCCACGGCAGTCTAGTTTATGAAAACAAATCGCTGACAGGAAACGCAATTAATTGTCTCCAGAAGATCGAAAACTTCGGCTGGATTTAGGCAGCTCATGGCATATTTGGTAAAAAACTCGAGCAAATAAATAAACTTTAATTTGGTAACAATCCCGCTACAAAGATTTGCCATAAAAAAACGGGCCAAAAACAGCATTCTTTTTCAAGTGACCGGTTTACGTACAGTATCTACTCTAACAGGAGGTATAAAAAAGAAGGATTTCGAAGAGTTGATCTGAAGATAACAATTTGCCGTCTACATGAATTAAAAGCAGAAATTAATAGAGTTACGCTCGCGAGCATGTAGTTCTAAAGACAATTTTTAACCTACCATAGCATTGTGTGATGCATATCAAAACAGCAAAGGCAAATCGGGACATTGTAACATAAGAAACTGAATACATATGTCTGTTGCTTTCAGCTTAGTCTAGTCATTGAATCACAGATTGAACATTCTTTGTATCAACCCAAAAACGAAATTTAATTTCAATCATCTTTTACCGGAAAATACAAACACAGGGTGTGAAAATACTACGTTGGTTCATTGACATGGTAATTTCGGCTATGAATGGGACAAGGGGCCGATCTTAGGACGAAGGTGAAATATAAACACGCGAATGTCGCGAAATTAGATCAAAGTTTTTCATTACAACAACAAAAGGTTCGTTCATGGCGTATGAACAAAGTTATCTCTGAAAAAGATAAGGTCTTGAATGTAACCTGAAGTTTTATCGTGTTCGAGTGGGGTGACATGACCCACAAACTATCAAAAGTATGCCAAGGTTTTGTAGCTTTTATGGTTTATTCGCTAATCTTGTCAAATAAACCTTTTCCGTTTATACAGACATCGTGACTGCGTGCGAGTTCTGCTTATCCGGTATTTTACGCATAGCGTTGATTTTTATGTCCTTAGATTAATTAGCGAGAGATTTCCAAACCAAATTGTCGTTCCTTACGAGTGTTACGCAACAACATCAACACAGTGAACGTTAAAAATCTTCATATTTCGGTTTTGTGTTCAAAGTAGAATGCGGTACGTGACCTACAAGAAAATATGATGACATCATTGACATGTTTGCTTTCAAGCCCTCAATGTTTTGAACACTGGAACAAACAATGTAGAGTGCAATGTCACACGCACACTGTGGCGTTGAGTTGACTGTGCTCGGCGACCGGAATTGTGAGTGGAAGGGGCGAAAATAAAAACACACGGAAACAACTTTCTTCTTTTTCTTTTCGTTCAAAGTTTCTGCTTAGCAACAAGGCGGAAATTGTCTAATGTGTATATATCTGTTCGCGGGAATTCAATCCAGATTCCGGAATTCACTCTAGCTGATCGTAACGCATTGAACTACCAAAATTAAATGCCGTTCACAAATTCAAACAGCATATAAAACTTTCCCTCGCGGGGCTTACATACCAGCAATCGACAGCGACAAAAAATAAATGTTTTTTTTATTATTGAAATCATATGGAATTTCAGACAGGCACTCGGATACTGTATAACTAGGGGGTGTGTTTTTGTCTACAAATCTGGGAATCTCTCGAAGAAAGGGTGGTAAACTGTAAAAAATCCATAAGCTTTAGTTTTTTACACACTGATGTGAAATCTCGTCAATTTAAATTTTGAGAAAGGTCTATTGATTACTATTCGAGTTTGCATAAGCTATATTCACACGACTGCGTTTCCCGCGCGATCTATAATTTTCTGAACATGTGGCATGGGCATGCGCGCAGTGTACAGGCGTCGCATTGAGGAGGCCGCCAGTCGAGGATGACAAATTGCATAAAGCGCTTTGGTGAATAGATTACTGGATTATCGTCTCGCGCTTCGACTTTAAACACTAAAATCAACAATAAGAGAGAGAGAGGTTAAAGTGATGTTTTTGGAATAAGCTACTATGCTAATTGAAGCCAACACGATGTTTTTATGATTATCGCTGAAATTTCTAGTGAAATTCTTTTCCGCATTAACTTTTAGCTACCCTGGGTGCTAGAAGCATAACGCCTCTTATTTTTATTTTATTTTCTGTCTCGTTGCCGGGCTCAGGCCGGTCCTGACTTCTAAGGGTGCCCGAGAGAGCCTCGGGTACCCGGAGTAACTTTCAGCTTTTAATAGAATAAAAACAATCAAACTGTGCTATTAAATAAAGCAACATAGCAATAATATTCGAAAATAAGCCTGAAAAAACTGATAGTGATTATTTTCCTTGTTAGGCCACCCTTAAAAACATAAGCATGTCATCGAGTAGTACTTCTTCTCTTTTTTTTTCTCCCTTGGACAGCAGGAGTAGGTTTATGAGGTATATAACTACTGTATGGCGTTACACAAACACTGATATTGTCTAATACCATTTATGTTTTTGTGTTTCCAGTGAGCGTGTATAGAAAGTAGTCGTCAACAGATTTAATATTACAAGTTTTTGTACCAAAATTCTAGCTACGTTTGTGGGAAACGCCGTTTTTTTTAGGAATCTCGTTAGAACTTTCCAATCTTTTCCATATTACTGGGCTCTTCTTTACTTCTCCAAGCCATACGCCACTTCGAAAAATACCATAATATACTCTTTAAAGTGCAGGTTTGGGTGGTGCTTGATGTAAGCCGGATTTTTCCAATTTCGTTTGTTTTCAGCACGAACTGCACGTGCTATGCTTCAACTTCTTGGCAATTTGCATACGGTGCACATTTGTATTAACGAACACACAGTGCTACGTCCTAGCGTTCCTACATGTACTCTGAATTCCATTGTGCCATTCCAACAAAGTTGACTTGAATAATTATACCCCGGTGAGGCTGAGCCTGCACATAAAAGATTATTATGGTATTTTTCGAAGTGGCCTATTCCTTAGAGTGCATATCAACTAAATCTGCACTCTATCTGAACATAACAGGCTCGATTTCTCAATGATTTCTCAATGTCGGAAACCTGTCTGGAGTCTTGCAATCCAAACAATACAACATAATACATAAAGTTGATAATTAATGAATTAAATCATTGCTAAAATATTACGAAAAGGTTACAGTACCGGACAACTGAATTCCTTCAAAACGTAACTTACTAAAAGAAAACAGTTACAAGGCTAAAATTTATTGAAAGGAACCTCAGGGTTAACTTAGAATATTGCATATACGAAATCCAGCCTTTCTCTCACCTCCACATCCCCTTTTTTAATGTTAGTCAGTCTTCACAGAAATTCCGTCTGGGCAACATCGCCAGAAAAAGCAACTGACAAGGGGACTAGGGGAGAGCTGGAAGTTTATGACATATTTTGTCTGTGATTTAACAACATCAAACACATACCACGAAAATAAAATTCAAGTTTTTTTCTTACACTAGAATAGAAAGGAGGAGAGGGCACTCGCACAAGTGGAGGGAAGCACAAGGGGAGTGCTAGGGAGGGGGGAAGGTAGCTTCTGTCCCCCCCCCCTTTCTTCACGCCCTGCTTTCTCTCCACACTACTTAATATGCTTTGAGCGAGTTAAAAACCCTGTTTTGCTCCCCCTTACTGGTAACTGCCACATAGGCTTTCTGCTAAGATCTGAAATAACTGGTGGGAATAACTAAGATCTGGAATAACTAACAAAATGGCATATTGGCCATGTAACAATGTGATTTTATACATGAATCTTGATTATATTTTCTTCTTATTGTGATCCAAATGTTAAATTGTTTTCAGTACTGTATAATGATGTCGAGCTTCCCCCATGGCCAGCAGTGCATATATTGACAGCTTTATACATGCTGGTATTTATGGGAATGACACATCAGTGATAAGCTATGATATCAGATTAAGCCTTCCTGTACCTCAAATATGACAAAATGCTGATGCCAAAATAACACTGGTAACGTAGACTAATTTTAGTTTGTAACAAAACACAAATCTAATATAAAGGATCTTGATCCAACTAACAAATGGAGTATTATTTTATTAATGAGCATTAATAAAATGTGTCAGATAAGAAAACCAAAAATTGGATTAAATACATTAGGTACTGTTGAAAGCTCAGCTGGTGACTATTTAAAGATATGCATCATATTTAATTTTAATGCTTTCTTGCCTTACAATAACACTTTTGCCTTTAAAACATACATTTTAATTTATATAGCATCTTTATAGTCTACTGTAACATAATATATAAATTTATATAATATTTATCAAGACTCCAGAGAGGGAAGCAAAATTGGGGTACATAGTATTTGAAGAGTATTCCAACTTTTTTTCTGATAGTTAAAATAATTAGGTGGCTGAACAAACATTGCATAGAATTGATATCCAGAACCAGAGAAAATACATTACTAATAAAACACATTGCAAAAGTGGCTGATTATAAACTGAAACCATAAATTAAATATATAGAAATTTGTATTGCAAACAAAGTCTGCCCAATTTTACTTTCATAAGAACTAAATTAAAAGATAAAATAAGGGGAGTTAGCTTTTAGTAGACCTAATTATGACCACTGTCCCTGTCTTTCTTAATTTTATACTTAATTTACAACCAATTTAAAGGGTGGGTCTGCATGAAATATGAAATTTGTTTACTTTATGGAGCTGTTAATAAAATCATTTTAATTAAAAAATCAGTTTTGGAATTTTATTCATAAAACTCGCTGTTAATGCTTTGAAAGTGGCAAGGTCCTGGACTCATTTTATAAGTTACGAAAGTGCTACAACTGAGTAGCACACAGTTGAGTATTACTCCCGACCTTCCTACAAATTGTTTTCGCGTTTTACATTCTCCGTTTTCCTTCACAAAAAGCCGGCTTTTTCAAAGGCTAAAAGCTGCTACACGCGATAATTCAGCTTTAATTCCGAGTGAAATATTATATATTATGTTGCCAGTGAATAATCAACTTATATTTAGCCTTTAAAAAGTTAACATAATTGTAGAAAATGCTTGTCCGCGCATGCATGTATTGTGATACGTTATCAGTACTTAACTTATTTCGTCTTCAAGTTGAACAAAAAACCTCAATAAACCTTTCACTAAAAGTAAAACCTTGAGTCATCAATGCAATTCTAATTTTGGAGGTTTTTGCTGAAATCGTACAATGAATTCAAAGGTCTTCAAAGGAAAGATACTTAAAGCAGTACTTCAATGTTTCGCTATTTTTTTCCGTGCCGGAATATATGAACATTTGTCAGAAGTGTACTTTGGAAATACACATATATGTTAGAAGGAAATGGCTTAAACCTAAAAATTCACACAGTGTAGACGGTAACTTTATAGTGTTTCCTTTTAATTTTCTTGCAGGTCTGAGAATGTCTCTTGGCTTTGTTGTGAATTGGATTTGGATCGAAAAGATAACTGTTGATAATTCTGTTGGCGGCGCTAAATTTCCATTTACTGAGAGTATTTTGACTTTAGATTACCGGTTTGAGAGTGAAACCCAATTATTATGGATCTGACACAAATTAGTTGACCCACATAGACCCAATTCATCAAATAACGTCGGACGAAACAAACAATTCATATGTTGGTTACATTTCTAATTCTCTAATGACGCGACGGCAAATATTGAAAGACTGGACGGCTGTGGAAAGGAAAGCTCTTCGATAAATAAACTAATCTATATACTAAAAAAAACCTAAATTCTCATCATTATCACTGAGCCCAAAACTATTTTGTACCGCCAAGGAAAACAGTTTTATTCTAGAAAATACGGCTATACACTCTTAATATAAACATCGAACAAAAATTCTACTGCATGTTCATTTGATGACCCGGCCTTCTAAAAATAGAAAGAAAGGAAAGATGCCCTTGGGAATTTGGGGTAGCGAAGAAGTGCCTTCTTTCAAAAAAATCTCCTTCTTATGTGAAAATGTTAAGATCGATGACAGTTGCAAGCTTTGGTTCTTTCTAAGACAATAATTTAAGAAATGTCTGCTTAAAGATGTTGAATTAGAATAAACAAAAGTGTTCGGTGTCAAAATGAAGCCACAGTACAGACGTCCATATGTGAAATGGCCACAAGCACGACAAGGAAACACGCGCTCAGGAGAGTCTTGAGCAAAACTGCTCATTCTTTCCTTTGAAAACCTCGTATTTAAGCTATGTCCAGTGCTGAACGTATAGACACAATGGACAAATATTGTCAAACATAATGAGCGCCGGCAACTTTAATCAAACGGAAAAGACATCAAGGAATCGAAAGGTGTACAATGAGATTAAGTTTTATGATTTACCTCTACGCAGTGGCCCCGTAAAGGACCTTAGTGACAAATGAACGCTTTTACAATCGAAAGAGCGACATTCGAGGCCCGTGGTTGCAAAAGATGGTGGAAATGAACGTCAAATACCAAAGCAGTGTTTAGCTTTCGTAGAAATCTGACCCTTACCTTGAAATAGCGCATCAAACACAACGAAACACACATCTTACCTGCAGAAGTACCTCTTATCCATGAACATAAAACAAATCCACAAAACAAAAGTAAATGTTTTCCCATTACTCAGAGTTACGATTAAAAACTGTGCCTTCAAACGGCGTCGATTATTTTCAAGTTGTACAATTTCGAGACATGCGCCTCACACAAAGACACATACAAGCCGGCTATTGTATTACATCTGCTAATCGTTATTTTATTTTCAATTTGATTGACATTCGCGTGGAAGTGACATAGGCAGAAACACAAATAAGATATCGAATGTCATAATCCCGAAAAATCAGCCACAATCCACAAACCAACAATATTTTGCTTGAAGAGGTTTAAGTCTGCCACTGCGGGTAAAACCGTGTTTAGAAAGCACTTGGAAAAACAAGACGGTCGAGTTAAGACTTCTGCTCGATCAATGCCAAGAGATACTGAAGAGAAACTACAAAACAGTCTGCAAGCTTGACCAAGCCTGCTCAACGACAGACAATTAGTAAAAAAAAATGATCTATCGTCACCCAGGGGTAATTCATGAATATATTACAAGAAAAGGAAAGATACAAGTGTCCAATATTACAAGTTGTAAGTTTTGACACGCTTATTGCTACAAAATTCAACGTAAAGAAAAAAAATTGTTTTCCGCATTTATTTTCCCGCGTTTTTGTTAGTTTTTCACGATCTTTCTCGGACAAAGCCGAAAATATTTTACCCGTGATTCGCAAGTACATATCCGGCCATTTATCTTGAACATAAATCTATACAAATGCAGGTTTTGGCCGGTGCTTTCCACTCATTAGTACCTGTTCTTAATAGTTATAAATGTATTACAACAAATGACCCTCTCTTTTCAAGAATTCACGAACGTGATAAAACGTTTGGCAACCCACACTAAGCGAGTAGCGTCCAGTCGTGTCATAACTGTAATGTTATCCATAAGGACACACCTCCGGAGATCTTTCATCAAGACTCCAATCCGGAGCGTATGATGAAAGGGTATTTCCGCGCGCGAAGGAAGTTAATGGACAGGTAAACAACATACCTAGCAAGGAATACACTTATCGCAGTTATGAGGGGTTTTTCAGTGGTTTGTTTTGGCGGAAAGCCACACTGTGAGTCCTGCGGTCCGAGATAAACTACCCTCTCGGGGAACAAAGAAAACCAGGTGTGTAAGAACGGACCGGGGAAAAAGATAGTGAATTTATTATACACACGGTCCGAGGTGGCTCAATCTTTGGGGAGGCAGTGAGAAATAACCTGAGATCAGGCGACCTTCTTTCGGCGCGAAAGTCGATTTTTTTTTCTCTTTTTACGCTCTTCCACCGACTTTCCTTCCGAAAAAAAAGAAGGACGTTTGATCTCAAGTGAGATAGAGATAGTGAGATAGATAGTGTACTCGTATGTGTGTGTGTGTGTGTGTGCGTGTGCGTGTGTGGGTCAGTATATGGAGGGCGGGGGGGGGGGGGGGGGGGGGGGGGGGGGGGAGTTGCTTTTCCTATCAGTATCCAACCTTTTTCCAGGTCGCATAGGCGCTGATTTATTGCCCTATCTTTCTTATATACGGTTACTATTTCCTAGGCGACCACTTTCTCAATGAAATACTTGGGTTGAGTCAAGTTTAGTTTAGTTCTCTTTTGTAAGCAACCGACCTTGTGAAAACAAGTAACTGTATTCAGTTGCAAAGGCCACCGCCCGCCGGATCGTGGAGGACCGCGGGAGGATTTAATCGCCCCTCTCGTGAGCTGATTAGCCTTGCTTTTTATCAAATCGTCTCCTTATGAAACCCCGTTTGAGTATGTACATAAAAATTTGAATATGTACATAAAATGACCACGTACCTTTCGTGATCCCGAGAGTAAAAAAAAAAAACAGAACAAGATAACCCGTGTTTGGCCGGCGCGATTACTTTCTCAATATCGTGAAAACACAATTTGACAACTGACTTTACTTTGTTACTCCCAAACAGCAAATCAGCAAATGAGAGTCTACATGTAAATGATTGTGGTTAAAAAAATGAAACAGCAGCCAAATTTAAATACTTTATTTTTTCGGATGTTTGGAATCTGAACAAAATTGCCAATCAGCCTCACGAAACGACAAGCCTTGCATATTACGGAAAATAGCCCATATATTTTGAAAACTAAACCGCTTACCAGACATGGATACCCGTTAAAATGAAAACTTTTCCCCGTTCACACTGACACATGCAATCGGTCACATAAAATCAATCAGATAATTTTATCAGCGCGTGCTGATGACGCGAGCTTTAGTAATTTCGCTCACAGGAAACTTCTGTAGATTTTTCCGATTTTTGTGACGTCAACATACCCCAATAAAGCAAAGTTACCAGCGAAGTTTCACTTGTTTCCTCGGGTGATATACAAAATTGCGTGATAGTGGGAACCGTCCAAATGACCCTTCCAGAATTTTCTTTTCAGAATGTTGCCCGTAACTATTTCCGCGCGTATGATCTGATGGACAGCAAAGTTTGAAGTGTCATGCCATAACAAAATGACAACTAATAAATAAGCATTCTTGTGAACTTAAATTACAAGAAAAGAAAATTAATAGGCTATTTTTTTTCACTCATTATTTTAGTAAAATACTCTAAGGCCGGAGCCAATCGTAGGTTATATTGACAATTTTATTAACTACGCCAACAGTTTGCTTGAAAAATACATTTGACCACATTGTTTAATCGGTTTTTTTTCTGTTGCATTATTTTATTATGTTGAAATTATAATACACTGCGTTTTTTCTTTCCTCAAAACCTGCTTAATAGGGAAAGTGTCGTGTTTCCCATCGATCTGCATCGTGTATCGTATCTTGACTTACGGAAATCAGAGACTTTTAAGGGCCGAGTAAATATGTACAATAAAATTACTTTTAAATGAACATTAAACAGATGTTGTATTAATAATTATTTTTTACTTTAAAAGAATTACTTTTTCAGATGCAACAGTCTTTGTTTTGAAATTTACTAGTTCCGGGACATAAAAATTTCCCTCTCTTCCCCCCCCCCCCCCCCCCCCCCCCCGTCCCCCTCCCTCTCCCCAACAGACAGATTTGAAATAACCGTCTTTCCAAATTGAGAACAAACCGACGAACCACAAATTGTAATATCTCCCACAAAAATTTTGGGGTACATTTTTGACGGGACGAGAGTTATAAGTAATCGCCCTTCCCTTTTTGATTTTTTTGCAATTAGGTGATTTACGACAAGAGATATCTGATCCTAATCCCGTAAGTCTTGTGACGAATTCCGGATCAAGAGTACAGATGTCTTTACTTTGTAAAATAGCCACGATCGAGCACATACCGACACCGACTTAGTATATATTATATTCCTTGTAGCCATGTTTAGTATTTTCAGCTAATGTCTTGTAAAATATATACTTTTAAGCTTTATTTCGCGTTTTGAAGTTAGTAAGTGAATGAAAGGAATCGGAAACGAGAAATTATCACTCAGTGCTGAAAGAAAGTATTCGTTAGTGTTGACAAATACAAAAGGATTCTCATTAATATCAAGCACTAGCAGGCAGCTTTAAAAACTAATATGATTAGGTTCCCTTTCGTGGACCCAATAAAACTAACTAAATTTTAACATTTTCGCTGTGAGGCATGAAGCCTTTCAATGAGACGACTGCGATCAATGAATGACGGACTTCACTTGGGCTAAATGAAAATTTGTGGAACTAAAATCAGTGTACATGCATGGGTGATGCATGAGTAGAGTTCGCCCGGCTAGCATTCACTGTACCGTTTTAACCTTTTGACATCGAAAAATCTTAATAGGATTCAAGCGGCAATATTTTTTGTATTTTCCTCTTTTGGCGGAAATACCTCACATTTGAAAGTCAGCAATTTCCTGACCTTGTTATTTGAAATTTAAAAAAATATTCGAAATCGAGAAATCCAGCAGTCCCGAGATGAATCGGCCCAAAAAAAATATACGTAACGACCGTTAAACGTCTATAAATCTTCCCAATCTAGATGGGCATCTAGATACAGTCGAACCCCCGGCGTTTTAATTCTAAGCGATAAAAGTGCACCGAGTCAGTCAGTTACACATATACTATCAGTTTGGTTGAGAGAAAATACGAAAGTTTGTCTAATCGTTATTGTTTAGTGTAGATGCGCTAATAAACTGTATTCTGTGCATTTTTCCTTAAAACAATAAAACATTAAAATTACGTCATCCTACGGACAGTTTTCGTGGTTCCTTCGGTGTCCGTTATTAAAAATGCCGTCCTTAAAGGGTTAACTGGGTTCGACTGTAGACAATCTAGCAAGATACACAGCAAAGACATCTGTATTTTTGGTGGACATCTCACAGTCCCCTTTTCCGCCCTGGTGCTCGTCGAGTTCAATCGTTCATGATCAGTTTCACCATGATACATACAATAAACTGCAAGGGCTGATCTGACTACGTAAAAAAGTTGTTGACTTTGCGAGACACCAACACGACAGAAACCGATAAAGTAGGGTTGCAAATCGTGGACAGCTATTTCGTACTTACTGGGACTCGTCAGCACGGTGCAGCAAACTAAATCAGAGTGACGCTTGCAAGAATGCCAACGCAAATAGATTACACAATGACCTGTTCATCATATCGGGTTCCGCACTTTGCACTCACTTGTCACGCGAATCACGCGTGCCACATCACGTGTTCCGGCGAAGAAGGTTGCATCTCGTTGATTTCGTTTTCATATGCCTCGTTCTACAATTACAAAACGTCCAAGGATATTTAAACTGGTAATAATCATGGATAAGTAAAGTGCGTTCGATCTGGGCTCGAGGCCCCCACATGAAATCGAGGCAATTGGTCAGCCAGTCCAAGATGGCGCCCAAACCCTGAAATCGCATGGCATCCAGACCGATACCCTTCCCACAACCTCCTGCGCCCAGACCGATACCCGACGAGATTAGAAAGCGTTCTCCTATCGTCGAACGTAATAAATCAGATAAGTAGCCGGGTACTGTAGAATCAAAGACAAACTGTAACCGCAAGGAAGCCGCTACACCATCTCCTCCGTAGGGCCATTATCTTTTACGCATGAGCACAGCCATATCACCCTGGTAGTGGCAGCTGTTTCGTCCTGGTTTAGCCTGCGAGCAAGCTCTCGGGCTCTAGAGTCAAATTTTTTCAATGGGGATTAGTTGCATGTCATTAGCAGTGTGATTAGGAGAAGAGAGAAAATGTTCGGCGGCTGTAGTAGGTTTAGACTTGGTGTTAGGATTATCTATGGTACGGCGGTGTTCATTAAATCTGTCTTTTAAGCGTCGTTTAGTCTCTCCAATATATTGTAAATTGCAGGTTAGATTTGATAGTGCACGTTTCACTGGTAGAAAAGAAAATATAGTAAGTCCGTCGGAAATGTAGGGACAAGTAGCGCAGTTCTTTCCGCAACGACAAGAGCCGCAAGGGAGTTGGGGATGGGGGTTAGTGACCTAAGAAGGGAGTTTAGCTGAAACTAGGTCTGTCACGGAGGTTAGGGCAGCGTCTGAAGGCTACAAGAGGCAAATGTTTTTGGTTTGTAAACAACCTCGTTCCCAGGGCTTTTCCCTTCGAGAGAGGGGCGGCGGCGCCCTCTGTCGAAGGGAAAAACCCTGGGAACGAGGTTGGTTTGTAAAGTGAGTCTCCTGGGAATGTCAGCAGCGCGTTGTATTTGTCTGGTAAGAAAGTTACGGTTGTAACCTCGTTTAAGTAAACATTGAGCCCGCGATATGTTATGGTCATCTGTCTTGCGTTGAAAGGAGGGAAGGGTGGGAAAGGAGACGCAGGGGGTAGAGGTTCGGTGAAGAGGGGAAGGTTCGAAGGTGTGCTGTTATTGTACCGTGAAGAGAATTTTGAAGTATATTCTTCATGTGAACTCACAATGCCTTGCGGTCTTGGAATGTACCTATGCACAATTCTTCAGACAACGGTTATTGAACTGGTTGTATATCAAGAATGGGATAGTATAAAAAACAGTTGATGACCACGCACGCAAGAGCTCTTGTCCATTAAACGCTGTTTGAATGTTGCCCCGACAATTTGGTATATTTTCCCCATATATTATGGTGCTCTTGGGAAAATTTAGAGCTGGTGAGTTATGTGTTATTCAGTTATGGCACTTTTCTAACAAATGTTATAGCTTAACTTAAATTTATACACTTCTAATGAAGTTTTATTTTGTATCTTTTATCTTTATTATTTCGTGGCGTACCTGGAAACTAGTTCTTAAGCTAAGCGCACTGACCACGTTAAATAAAGGATTGATTGATTGATATGTTTAGCCTGGCTAAGTAATCTCTAACTACTTACTTTTAAACTAGGCAACTTTTCTTTGCCTGTAACGTATTTAAAAATGAATAGCTTGAGAAAACAGATTTTTCGCGGCGTCACCATTCGGGTTCAGTTTCGTAGTTTCACGCCGCGAAGCGTTAAAGTCGTCTGTTTTCTCAGACTAAAAAATTAAATGTGCACACTGACTCTACTGTTAAACCTCGCTTCGGTTCCGTTAATCTTGTTACGTTCGACGCTTAGGTAAAAAGCGAGTCTAATCTGCTCGTTACCGCCACATCAATTTGACCATACCACTGGAATTTTTGAAGGGCTCTCTCGGCCGAGAGTCTGGTACTGATTTGAACGGGGAGAAGGCTCTGGCAGGGGCCCCGAGGTTGGATCATAAAATAAACTTCATGATTTTTTAAAGACGACACAAAGTGAACAGTAGTTTCTTTTTGTCATCCGGCAAGAAACCTGATGAAGATCAGTTACAGAGGCTCGATAAGAAAATCTAACGATTTGTCCACTTCAGTTAACATTACATATTTGGTTCCAATAATCCAACAATTGGCTTCCTACGATCTCCTAACTATGGTTTGGCTGCTTTCCTGTGTTTGTTATTCAGTATTCGCTGTTAGTTTGATTCTATAATGTCTATAACCTATAACGTGCGTTACTTTACTAATTCCGGGACTAATTAAATTCGGTATTATTCCGCCACTGTTTCAATCCCGAGAGCCGTGTACGTTCTCCCGCAGATTTTACCTGGTCATAGTGATTCAACTGAATAACGTACCTGCCATTTGTCATGCTTTTTCCTCAAAATCACAACATTTAACAATTGCACCATCTCAACATATTTTTTGAGAAATTACTGGAACAATTTTTTTGTGACCACTGCGCTCCAATGTGGCGGGAGGGCGAACAAAAAAGCCGGAAAACACTACACGACCTACACTACTTCCTTCAGCTGCTGACAAATATGTCTATCTACTTATCTGTGTATTCTTCTTTTAAATATTGTATTGTTCACTCGTTTATTCAGCCTACGACTGCAATTAAGTTTTAATAAACAGCCGGCATTAATATTACGTCGAAAGCACTCCTTTAATCTATGATTAGTAGATTAATTAGTTAATTGTAGCTTTTATCAAATTAATTTACTTAATTAACAATTTATCTTATTTTCTTTATCCCTTTTACTTTAAACATTTTTAATGCCTATATTTTAATTATATTATATAAATAGTTAGCAGGTCCACATCAACGTATTTTTTCCTTTAATTCCAACCTGCTTTATCAAATAAATCATTAAAATATATGTATGTATGTATGTATGTATGATTACAGCCATTTTTATTCTTCAACAAAAAAATGCATGCCTGGAGATAGCCTGCGGTTTACATATAGGAGGGCGCGCGCGAGGGGGGTACTCGCGAAGGAAAGAAGGGACACTTTTCCTTTCTTGCCCCAAGCGCGCGCGTCTTCGAAATTGCGCCTATTTTAAGCCGTGCAAGTTGGAACTTGTTGAACGACCTCAGTCAAATGTTGAATGTGTTATTTTGCTCATTCAACAAGTTGCAACATCGTTTGACATTTGTTTAGCGATGTTGAACCGTGTATCATTTGCTTTAGTAGGGAAAAATACATTGAAATGTTTACGGCATTTTCACAGTCGTTTACGTAATTTAGCTTTCTTTCTGAACGCTGGAAGCTTTCACGATGTTAATGTCCTATTAACATTTCTAGGTGTTGTAGTTTTATTAAAGTGTGCTTTGGAGCATATGTCAGCTTGATACCATTAAAAGACAAAGTGTCTTGGGGCGACATATTTCTAACAACAATCTGCTGTGTGGCACGAAATTTTCGCGGGAGTTAACTTCGCGAACTGACGATTTTATGCGTTTCACAGGAAAAAATTTTAGCGAACTCGAATTTCAGACTTTACCGCTCGAAACAAATTTAAAGGAAAAATTTAAAGGAAAAATTTAAAGGAAATTTAATGTGGTCTTGTTTGTTTTGCTTTAAATTGTAAACAATTTATCGGCTACCGGTAACGTGTGATTTCATATGCCATCTGGGCCAGGCAAAACACTTAAAATACTAGTGTTGTAGTGTGAAACGAAGGTTATAAACGGCTGTCGTTTCTAGGATCAGTCAATTACTCCAAGGGTTTAGTAAACTCTTCCACCTAGGCTGGTACGGACGCCTTGGTATTTAAATGGAGTAAATTTTCGCGGATAGTTTTTCGCTGTAGTTTAGTTTCGTGGGATACTATTTTCGCGGATCGTTGGAAAACCCGCTAAATTCACGAAAATTAGATCCTGCGAAAATTTCATGCCACACGGTTTACATAAAGAAATTTTGAAGACAATCTGCAGTTAGATCAGCAGCCTGATTAAACCTTCGCGTCCGTTTATGACAAAGAAAAACAAAAAGGCTTAAGCAAAACAAGGGCAGTTGCATATGCATTATACAACTCTGTGCACATTTCTTTGCCGTTTCTTCAAGACTGTAACGTGAAATGCAATGAAATGATAGAAAACGTGCAACCCGTGGTCTCTCTTAAGGCCGATTTATCCGGTACACATTCGATTTTTTATAGCGCGCGCTACTTTGACTACTTTCGTCAGGCGAAAATTGTATAACAACTCGCATCATATAACATTGTATGTGGCTACGATTGTCGTACAGATTAATTTAAAACATCAGTTTCAAAATCCTACAACTTTTTTCGTGTTGCATCCAACAGTTGTGAGCGAGTTGCAGGCTGATTTAGACGACGCGATTCGTGTCGTATGTTTGGCGTGAGCAGGTTGCCTGCGATAGTTGTAGGCAAAAATTGTGCCGTCTAAATCAGCCTTTATGCACGCAGCAATTATTTAAGTCGTTATGCAACTTGTCTCCACACAATCTTTCTGGGGAGAGGCGAGTACTTGGCGACCCATGCCAAATATCGAGGATTTCTTGGCGTCGATTGAGGAAACTATTGTTGGTTAGCTATTGTGTTGTGGTGTGGGTATTGTTTAGTGTCTTTTGAATCTTTTGTTTTACATCATTTGGTGATCGCAACATCCGCAACAACAACAAACTGCCCAAATCGATAATATCCTGATCCGCTAGGTTGCCTAGGATACGATAAAATGTTTGATCACGTGACTTAACATGCCATGTTTGATCGGAGCATTCAAAATTTGAAAATCGACGATATGGCAGCTAATGTTTTTGTTGTATACACGTATAAATTGGCGGTTTCTGGTGAAGATATAACATATCTAATCTGGAATGACTGTCCTTGATTTTTTAAAATAGATTTTTAAGAATCAAAAGTTGAAAATTGACCGTGTCCTCATAGTTACATTTTAGAAAACAATAGACCATCATTCTTAACATGAAGGGCTGAAAATAATTTTTTAAATCTGCATTTGAAAAGCGCTTTTATTCAATGGTTTAACTAATTAAATATTTCTTTTTCTCTTGATGCAAATGGTCACGTGATGTGTCACGTTACCAATAAGGAGACCTATTACACTTAAAAATGTTAAGGACAATGATATCTTTCTATGTGCCAATTCTTCCCCTAGCCAGAAATATCACCTGGTTGAAGCCTTTGATGCAGGCCTTAAACTACTTGAGTACAATAACGATTTCATGTAGTCGGAATCTCCCAGTATACAATGTTGAAGATGGAGGCTTTGAAAACTGGACATGTTCAGCATTTGGTGTAACTGGGATGTTAGGTTGACACCCCTCGTCTTATAAATTGTTTTGATTGGTGCATTGCTTTTCTAATGGACGCGAAAACGTCGGAAGAAACGTGAATAGCAAATACTTAGCGCAGATTTCCGATCTTTCTTTCCGTCTGTCATTCCTTACCATATGCCAACTTTAGTCAGGAGAGAGAGCGTATACAGATTTATCCTCTAATAAGCGATGAATACTTTGCCGTTTACTTGTTAGTTCTCGTCAAAATTGTCAACTGAATTAACTACAGTGATTTTTCGCGGAAGGAAAAGAAAATGCTATTCTCTCTTTTCTAACCAAAATAATAGGTAATTGAAACTGCAGTTTTGCATACCGCGTTATGACAGAAGGGTAATTGACGAAGATTAATTATCACTTTATTTTTTCCGACCCGAGTCGGCTAACTTTACATCGTTGTCTGACAACAGTAAGCAGATGGTGTTAGAGGACACGTTTTATTCCAATACCTAACTGAAGTCGATCTACTGTGTAAACGAACTACCAAAAGATACAAGAATGAACTGGGCTACAATTGGTGATATGATTGTTATTTTCCTTTGCGTCTTCCAAAACAGCCACGCTGGTGAGTAGTTATGATAGTTATCTACTGACTGGTTAGTCAAATATGATTCAGTAGCTACTGGACCGATATTTTCGTTATTATTGCTCAACGTTCGTTTAGAGAGAAAATACAGCAGATGCTGGGGTGATAAAAACGGCTATAGAGAGTCAAATACATACTGACGCAGCAAAGACTGAAACGGCATACGGCAAACTATACAAGTAATTCATTATATGGCAAGCGGAACTTGTAATCACCAGTAAATATCAGTCAGCTTTCGTTTAGCTTTATCATTGCTGAACGTTCTTAACAAGAATATATAAGAAAATAGGTAAGTATGAGTCCATTACGGATTGAACTCAAACATAAATCTATAAACGATACAAAACGGCTCAGTTTGTGACCGGGTTAACGTTAATCAGAATTACCAGAAAATACCTTAGTGCTCTTGCATCATTATAAGACTGAGCAAATCGAACTGAATTCGTGCGAGAATGCTGTCAAAAATGAAATAATTTGTGATGGAGATACGTCAATAAATTTGTTACTAGTTGACCGTTCTTACTGTGCTGAATTGGCCAATAAACCTAAATTGCGCGGCTCCCTTGTGCCTTCCTTTTTCAAGACACTATTTCATGCTATTAATCTGTTGAATAAGTGGCATTTGGATAACGGATTACATTCAGGAAAAGATACAATAATGTGTAAAATTAACAGGTTGTTTAGTATCCCATGCACTTATAATGGCTTAGTCAAGTTTTTCTGAGTTTCTCTCGATTATTCCTTCCTTGAATGCGCTGCTCTTCCTTTGCTAACAATCGCAAGGATTACAACGAGATTAGTCACCTTGTTAGAGCGACTCTGAAGTCAATTTACTTGTCAACTCTAAAGTGGTACCTTAACTCGGCTAAAACATCTCTTTACATTGTGTTGTTTTAGTTTCAGTTCAAAATTCTTGGGGAGATTTTGAGTTAAAAGCTACACTCTACTACTGAAATGGAATGTTTGATTTGAATTATTATATAAATTGTTTTATTTCATAAGAGACCGGAATGCGTTTTGTTTGGCACTCGTAAGTAAACAATTCGGAACAATGAGAATTAACGATTATGCACATGCAATGCACAAGTAAAAAAATAGCTGTATTTTGTTTTATTTCAGTAACTTTTTTTTCTTGATTTTAATTTACGATTCTTACAAAACAGGACATTTCGCCAAGTCAAAAAATGCGTTCTGGATTTAGGAGATAAGCGAGAAGCTTTAGGGCGGCTGTTCACTTGAAATTCCCAAAAGATTAATGATGTGTAAATTTGGACATTTTCTGGCCCAGCGGCAGACGGCAATAATAAAACCGGAAACCAACTCAAGATCAGCTGTCAAAGGACATGATTAATGATTATTAATTACTGTCATCGGGTGACCCTTCAACATCAAAGAGGAGCCTTGAAGAAACCGGCAGGTCCGAGCATGCGAATGGATACTTATCCTGATTAGATACAGTAAGAACCCGCGTGTAAGAACCTAGTGGATTAAAAACCTGTAGGCTCAAAGTTTGGCATTTAAACCTCCATTATACAAGAACCTGTTGAGCCTAAAAATTGAAACAATTCTTTTTTGGAAAATCAGAAAAATGTAATAATACATGTAAAAACTGCATGGTTTTATATGGTATTCAGACTGCGCAGAATCTCTTGTAATTTCAATATAAAAATTTGATGTACTGTTCACAAATAATTGCTTGTACTGATTATAGATCTATATCATGATAGAGGATGTGTATTTGCTTATTGTAGTCTTATTTTTAGAAATAATTATATGTTTAATTTCAGTGTGTTCTTATACATGAGGAAGGGACTACACACATATCAGTAGACTAGTTGTTGGACCAGCAGCAAGCACAGAAAATATATAAGAGTCTAAATAGTCTAAATTTAGTAGACACCAAATATATAAGAACCTTTTTAGACCAACTTAGAAAAATCGAGGTTCTTACACGCGGGGTTTTACTGTAGTTAAACAACGAATCTCGATAACCACCTTCCTACGTATCGTATAAAATTAAGAACATTGTGATAAAAAAGCTAAATGTATTTTCGACCTTTTTACTCGCAGACTCAAACCTCACAGTTTTGAGTGGTTCTAACTTTTGAGGATCTTTGAGTCTGTAGATCAAATCCTTTCATATGGCCAATTCAACTTAATTTTAAACAAAGCTTTTCTGTTATTCTGACTTAATATTTCGTTTTCTTTAACTTTGGGTATTTCATTTGTTTTCAAGTTGGGTACTGTTGGGCCTTACAGACCTTTCAGCGTGTTCAAGAAGGTTTCTTATTTTTCCATCTCATGCCGAGTCTTCTCGTCCCACGACTCAGGAGGGAGAGTGATCGTTTGTAGTGTCTTACGAAAGAACAGAAGGGCTTTGCGTTTCTGTCGATTTTCTTATATAAAATACGTAAAATTAAGTTGGCATCGAATTATTGAGATCCCCAATGACTATAATTGTTTTCTTCGTGCTCAGGTCAGATACTGACTAAGTACCTTTGCTCTTATACAAAATGCTCTTAGAATACCGAGAGAAAAATACCAAGTTATTTCCTCGAAGACAGAATGAACCATAATCAGCGATAATATAAATATAATCATAATAAGCGATTTTTCGCAGACACAAGGGAAGAACTTGAACAATTAATTTGCACTAGTTAAGTTATTGCTATCAATACTGGAGCAATTTTTGTTTTGTTTCCATTCATACATATGTGTTGAACAAAGTTTGGGAGGATTTTCAAAATGATAACTGATGATATTGCTCCGCGCTGTTGCTCTTTTCATCAATCCTTTTACTCGTACATAAAGTATAGTACTGGTCTTTTTTTAATTTGATCTTATTAACAAGTGAGTCTGTGAATAAGGTATTACTCATTAGTGTTTCATTTTTTATTTCAATGAACCCTGTTTAACATTGCATTCATGTGGTGCAGTGCTTTGGAACGCGTGGAAGGCGTAGGGTGGTAGTGAAGGGGGTCTGAACTGCATATACTTGTATGCAGTTGGTATGAAATCAACCACCATAAATCACATACAGTGATAGTGGAATACCAGACATAGCTGTTTTACTCAAGATACGTCCACATGACAGTATATATCATAAATCAGTCAGCCAAATTACCCCGTCAAATCCACCTTTCATTTTCATTTCATTTCATTCATAGGCCAAAATACCTCCGACTTATCTTACTGATAAATTGTTCCATATGACTTAGATTAACCGTTTTAGACACAAAAATTACTAAAATGATAAATCAAATCCAATAAAAAACACCACTGATAAGGAATCACCGTTTTTTGAGAGCTTTGTTCAATTGAATGCATACGGCATAAATTAGCAAGAAGTAACTGCTTGTACTGTAGATTTCATTTCAATGTACAAACATTAGGTTAATTTATCAAGTGTAAGAGGACAGACGCATAAAACTGGTGAAACTGGCCTCATATCGTTAAATAACATGCAGGAGTCTACTGCTCAACAGCTTTGTTTTGAATGGCCACAGTAAAATAATTGAATAAAAGTTGTACAGCATATGCAATCAGTGTAACATAAAAGAGTTTTCATTTGATTGAGTGAATGTCACACTTTAGGATTTCATCCACAGAGATAAAAGTTACAACCATTTTATTGTAGAGCTTTAGTACTCAGTACAGGGAAGTGAAACTACAGATGAGATCACATGGCTAGCAGGATCGACTAACATATCTTTCTTTGTACAGACTGCAGTGTTAGCTTGGGAATGATCACAGGTGACATACGGGACTCCCAAATCACTGCGTCATCTTCCCACTCGATGTGGACTCAGCCTTCTGCAGGCAGACTTTGGAACAACAGGTAAATCACAACACAAAACGGTTCCAGTGGATATTCATAGGGTTTTTAAACAGATTGAAATTTGTTGAAACTCGAGCTGTTCACCAGTCAGTGTCATGAATTTTACCCATCTCAAAAATAGCTACCTAATTTAAAACTTTCATTCAGAGGTCACCCTTAAAACATGATTCACAACTGACGTAAACGTCAGCTTAATGAGAATAATGAGCAGTACCACTGCATAGGGAGAGCAGTTCTGCTCAGTAAATTCAGCATTATCCTTTTACCGTGGGCGATGTTTCGTTGTACCCTTGATCATGTGCACAGGCTGTTTTTTTAATTCTAGTTATTTTCGTTAATCACATCACAGGAATTGCATCTGGCCAATCAATTAAAAACAAAAATAGCGCACAATGGGCAAACAGACCCACTGCAAAACATGCATCGCTTCATGTTCGCCAAGACTAAGACTAATCTACCTTTTCAAATATTTGTACTTCATTATTTGGATGAAGCATTATTATTACACGACCTCCTGGTGTTGCGGTGTGTCCTCATGTGTGTGTTTCCGGAGGATCATAGAATAGGACAATCTTATTAAGACCTTCTTCACAATGCCTCATGGTGTTCTGTATTATTACCATCATTTTGGCACCATGTATGATCTTTAATCAAACGCGATGAAATAATCATGAAATAATCAGATTGGCCACTTTTATTTGGTGTACGAGGTTTTTAAACCAATTTTGAGGCCTTAACGAATTTGAAATCATTTTAGAATTAATAATTTCGATCGTCAATCGAAAAGCTTAGTCCGTACTTGTGAAATAAATACAAGCACATAAAACACCTGTTTCCAGTGGTAAAGAATATTAACTTCTAAACGATAACGAGCTAACGCGCTTGAAATTTTCATATCACCAAAATAACAGTACTAACAACAACAATAAATCAATGGTCAGTATTTTTATATGCTAGAGTAAGTCGATGGAATTCCCATAGAACTCTGTGTCAGAGTAGGAGGTTGGTTTGCCTGTGGTACTTGCATAAGCAAGCATTAGAATAAGGTTACTGTTTACCTACAAAGTGTCACTTGTCCGTTTTGCAGGCGTGTATATGAAAGCACGTTAGGTGGCTGGTGTGCTGTGGAAGAGGATGTTGCTCCATATTTACAGGTGGATTTAATAAAGGAGACAGTTATCACAGCAGTAGCCACTCAAGGGTTGAACTTCCCACAGGGAAACTGGGTGGAAAAGTACTCTTTAAACTACAGCTGCGATGGAGTGAACTGGCAAACGTATCGACCATTTGACAAAGATGAGGTAAAATACCAATGAATACATGATTAAAACAGTTTATGATTTATATCGAAGGATAATTATGCGCTTGCCGCAAGTCTAATGATTGGTGGAAGAAGGTTTGTACAATGTTTTCAAACAAATCCGGCAGATAACAAATCTTATTAGTGTCCCTACAAAGTAGGATTTTAATAAATATAAATTGAATTATGCCTATTAGTCAGATGTAATTAATCTTACAACTGTCTTTTGCCCGGCAATAGGAACATTTGCCTTAGTTCAGAGCACCCAACGAGAAATGTTGAGAAAAACGCTTGGAATGTCGTTGTACTGTTTTCCATATCATTTTAGTGTCTTTAAAGGAGACCGTGTGAAGATTAATACAGTTTGAGCTTTCGGTTCTTTTGGCTGAATTTTTCAATTCAGCAGCAGAAATTTTAGGGAAAGGAATCTCATCCCCTGAATTTACTAACTGCTTTCACCTTTATGAAAATCCCAGCTGACCTCAGTATTGCGAACCAAAAAAAAGGCACTGAAAAGGCGTGAAATTTTCCGATATTACGAAAGTTTGAGCAGACATTTTACTTTGGAAAACTCTAATTTTAAATCTAATATATAACAAATTTTTAAGATGACTGTCATGACTGAGGCAGTCATGACAGTGACTGAGGCAGTTATGACAGTGACTGAGGCAGTCATGGCCGTGACTAAGGCAGTCATGACAGTGACTGAGGCAGTCACGACAGTGACTGAGGCAGTCATGACAGTGACTGAGGCAGTCATGACAGTCTGAGGCCTTCCAAACAGCTTTCCGCCGAAACCATTCGTTGGGTGCCCCTGTTAGTTGGAAGCTTAGAAAAACGTTTTTTGTGTATGATTCGGTTTCTGTACCTGTAGGTGTTGAAGGGTAACAGTGATGGTGGTACAGTTGTAACAAACAAGCTGGATGCGGCCATTATAGCACGGGTGGTACGAATCAGTGCATTACAATGGAATATGTATGGCATGGTTTGCATGAGAGTAGAACTGTATGGTTGTGATACCGAAAGAGGTAAGGCAAAGTCAGTGAACTAAAAACATTATCAGCAAGAAAACCGCATTCCACTCCTCATAGACATTTTACTTGGACCACAAACCCAAAACTGATATATATATATATATATAGACTCTACCAATGTAATACGGACACTGAGCTCGGCACCTTTGATGTATGACGGGAAATTATCAAACGTTAAAGGAGGGATGTCATGGGGATTTTGAAATTTGGGTTCAAAACTGCTCCAAATTAAAACTAAGCACCTTTGAAATACACGAAATGCTTAAATAACACTAAGAAGATGATTTACCGGCTGGGAGGTCCGTATAGAAAAAGAATGTGTCCGAGGTCTTGAGTACGGCCCGAGGCCACAATAGTAAATTTTGGAAGAGATACTCAACAATTATCCGAGTTAAGTGAGTTTTTCAAGACAGAAGGCGATAAATCTGAAAATATTAGGTCAATTTTTTTCTGAAGTTATCTGCCCTATCTGGCTGGCTATGAGCTAGCTATCTGGAGCTATCTGCAGCCCAAGACACTTATGTTCACTCTAGTTGAGTCAAACGCAACTGGAACATTGGTTTCCACTGATATAAATATGTGTTTTGTGCTTCTTTAAGTAACACTAAAAATAGTGTTACAGCCCCTTAATAAGGCTGTTGGATTAGAAACACGGAAACGTTGTCATAAAAAAAATACAAAATACCAATATTCACAGACGGTTAAAGAAAAGAAATTGTTAATTAATAAAAAAACTATTTATTCTTGAAATAAAATTAATTAATTTATTTAATATAAATTTGTTTGGAAAGAATATCTGTTGAAAGGTCGTGTATGCGAAAAATACCTCTGCGAATATCATTAAGGTAATTAATTCTTATTTGGTATTTTGTATTTTCTATGACAATGTTTCTGCAATTAGATGTATACAGTAATTAGTCAGAACAATACCCAGCTGTAATTCGTACTTTTATCATTTTAAAGATAGCTATTATAAAGACTGTGGCAATACCCAGCTGTAATTCGTGCTTTTATCATTTTAAAGATGGTTATTATAGAGGCTGTAACACGGCAGCAGGAATGGAAAACAGGGAAATACCTGACAACCAGGTGACGGCGTCATCCTTTACCAGGGGACACCACCCATCACAAGGCCGACTTAATAATAATGTGTTTAAACACGTCAATGGTTCTGTGTTATGGGGAAGCTGGTGTGCAGACACTGAAGATACCTCACAATACATACAGGTATACACCTTAAGGCTTTCGCTTCAAACAGTGCTTTAATTTCAAGGAAACAACTCCCATTCAACCCTTCAAAATATAGAGTACTTCTTAGACGGCGACGGTGTAAGAAGCCTAAATTTGTAAAATGAAGACAGCAGCGTTTAAATTCTGATTACAAACGTGGATAGTCGCAGTCCTGGTTGTTTTAAAGTGTAAGTCAGTTATTTAAACTCAACTCGGCAAAAACACAAACACAAATTTATATTTGTTTAATTTTGAAGGAACACATTTTGTACCTGGATGAACTGAGACTGATAATTCAGTGTTAAATACACATTTTGGTAAATGTATAACTACAAAGTCAAGTTATGCAAAAGTCATCGTTCTGGTTCACCTTTCAAATTTAAAATAAAATAGAAATATTTGTCATGATCAATCATTTCACATTCTTGTTCCTAGGAAGAGGTTTAAAAAATGTTCAATCTAGCCGCACCCGATGCATAGAACCACTTTAACCATTTCACAATTCCAGAGTCAATTATAGAGACATGCAATGTAGTTCTAACTTTTGAGTCTGTTGACGAAAACCTGTGGTGTGACCATTCAAACGAAACTTCTTCGATATTACTTTTACATGGTACCATTTGTTTTTCAATATTTTCAAAATATAATGTGGGTTTTTTCTTGAATTTTGATCTTTGGCACTCTTGGGAGTAAAAGGCCTAACAAGCCTTTTCGGTAGTACTTAATGATTTGTTTGCGGTATCGCCGGTTGATTAACGTACTTTCAAAATGTTAATCTCTAAATTCAATTTCATTGCGGTAAACACTCGTTTGATTGCACAAGGACATCTATCGAGCTGCTATAATCCTGGATTAGCACTAAGTAATCCGCTATAAGAAATACATTCTTCCGACTGCTACTCTCTGGCAGGTATAGGTAATAGTAGATGTTTTAAAGTGTATCATTTCTATCTCAGATTGACCTGACGCAGATTCGTAACATCTCTGGAGTCGCGACTCAAGGTTCTGTAATGGGGACCTGGGTAACAGAATACACACTTAACTACAGTATGGATGGATTACATTGGAAAACGTACAGGCTCAATCAGTCTGGCAGCGGAGAAGAGGTAACAATCCATGCGCATAACAGACACTCAGTGCGTATTTTCTAGTGACTGAGCACGAAAAATACCACAATAGAAAAGTAATTGAAGGAAAAGGTTAGTTTGATTCCCTCTACAAAGTAAAGTAAGATTTCATTTGGGATTCCAGTACATTCGGTTGCTTTACAACTTTGAAGACACTCGGTGCTCATACATCTTTCATAATCTTCAATAGTATTCAAATAATTTTCAAAACTGGTATTATTGTAGATAATTTATCTGTTGACTTACAGATTCTCCAGGGAAACTGGGACACATCAACAGCACACAAGAACCTGCTTGAACGACAAGTAAATGCTCGTTTTGTTCGCTTCAACCCGAGGGCCTGGACACCAGCCGGACAAATATGCATGAGAGTAGAAATTTACGTGTGCCACACTTATCAAGGTAAGCTTCTCCCGAGACAGATAAACTCGTAGTTAATCCTTCCGGAATAATTGCAGTTAAGTGGGGAAATTTTTATAACAAGAAACAGTAGTAAGTTAAATGGGGATCAAGCGAGCCAATTAACAATAAGATTAGACTTTGAAGTTAATATCGGATCAGTACTAATTAATCAAGAGCGAACAGTCTTTAGCATAATTCAGTGACCGATCTATCCAGCAAAAAAACCTTGTTAAACAGGATTTATCTCCTGTTTGGGTTTATGCTTTGAGCAATTATCCACTCACACGCTTCCAAGATAATAGGATCTCTCCGTAATCAGATTGCGGCTTTTACAATAATTTCCTAGTGAAAGACAAACGTGACGCCTATAACACCTGCATATAAAATCATTTGATTGTCGTAAAGAGGCGCCATCTTTTCAATGATAATGATAACGCATTTATACTGCGCAAATTCCATTTGCAAATTTCAAATGCGATTTACATGTTGAGGTCACGGGTGATTTTTGGGCATGAATAAATTTATAAGGCAAAATCTTGGTAGGGGCAACGTTCTACAGCCTTTGAACTGTGGTTAGCATACTACTGCTCTCGGGGGTTTTCTTTGAAATAATTTGTGTTATAATTTGAAATAATTTGTGTTATAATTGTATTTAAAATTTTCTTGACGTGGTAGGATGCCCGAGGCCAGACCGGATTCCAAGCACCTCAAGACCACTGACATCATCACGCCAGATATCGTCTGCTACGTCAGACATTACAGCAGCTACCAAAATGAACACGTTTACACGACAAGACAACGAACTCGCTACAAACAAAGTGTGGGAACTATACTCATCAGGAGTTATGATTTCAGCGAGGTTCACTGTGTGGATAACGGTTCTGGTTGGATGGCTTTTTATATGGATATCCAGTTTATAAAGTCATGTAATGAACATACGAATTGACTGGCGGATGTCGCTCCAATAGCAGGCCTGCCTCATCCCCATACGTTAATGTAACGCGTTGGAAAAGCCCGGGAAATCACCGAGTACCACCACTCGGTTTTTTAACTTTTTTTGACACCTGGGACGAGGCGAAAATCAACCTCGTCCCCAGGGCCCTCTCCGTTTTCAAAATGGCGGGTCGGGCGTAGAAACCCTGGACTGAATGAATGAATGAATGAACCGAGGCTTTGTTTTTCGCGCGGCCACACAGCCGTGAGCTCGGTAAACACTTTAGTTGGATTGTTGTGTTTTGCGGAGAATTAAAGTCTTTAAGGCTCCTGAAATACTCCAAGAATCGTGGAGTATGTTGTCACGTGACAAATGACAAATAAGGTTCCAGGTTGCAAGAAACAAATATGGAAATAATCTCTGAAGACGACATTTTAAGTGTTACGTGACAACATACTCCATCGATACACCACGATTCTTGGAGTATTTTGCCAGCTGTTTAGGGGTTTCAACGCCGCCACTTTTGAACGTGGAGCACCCGGGGACGAGGATGAAGCGAGCGTTCTACAGCGGGCTGATCGGATTTCTTAAAAATCGTCGCGCTCAAGAAATTAATAGCTGGCGAAGGTCCGTTACTGGCGGAGATTCTGTATTGTGACAGAATGAATGATGGATACTTGTAAGTCGTTTACTTATCGAAGAATATTGGACCCTTAACACCAAAACACGCACAAAAGCGGTTATTTTCCCATCCGTGTGCTCGAGGACCGTGAAGGAAAAACACTACACTAAGGCGACTTGCGGGATTGTACACAAAGAAAACTCAACCACGTAACGACAACAGATTATATATATATATATTTTAAATAAGTGCAAAAATAAATATACTTTCCATTGAGTTATCAATAGGTTGTAGTAACTAAGTAACCAAGACTAAGTTTTGTACATTTTTACAATAACATGAAATAAATTTATGAAACGAAAGTGGTTTACAATAGCTACCTTCTGACCAAACGTAAAGCAAATCGGCCAAAAATCCCATGCATTCGCTATAACCTTTAGGACTGTATGGAAAAGTTTCGAAAGCTGGCTGAGTTTCAGGCCGATAGGAGGAAGGTTCCTCTAGAAATCGCTTGAAGAATATTTCGGAGTAGGGAGCCTTTTTTGGTGGAGAGCCTTTTTGTTTTAAGTTGCGATTTCTTAGCCAGACCTAACCCCAGACGAAAAATCCTAGATACCTTGCCAGGAACATGTTGCAACGACACGTCCCCTCCTGTGCGCTTATACTTTTATAATCGCGCGAAGCCAATTTGGGAATAATTTTGTCCCCGCAACAAGTTCCATGAAGTTCATCAAGTTGAACTCCTTACGAGATGTCGCGAGGACAAAATTTTCCCAAACTTGGTGTTGCACGATTAAAGAGACATTTTGCTAAGTCAAGACGCTTGCTTACTGCACACGGAGGAATTTTACGCAAGGAATCCTTTAATTATTATGAGGTTTTATTCATAGTTGAAACTCATGCCACTGATATATGGCTTCAGCGAAAAATTCATTGAAACTCCACGTCCCTGCAACATGACCCCTCATATCTGCCAACCTTTATGCTTGTTGGTGTCACCCCTGAAAACAGTCTTTTATGCTCAACATTATGCCGTCATGGGCAGCTCGTAAGTATGCGGGGGAAACCGTCTTCCCCTCCCCTACTGTAAATGTCTTTCACAGTACAAAAATAATAAGCTTTACAACACAGTGCAGCACTGTTCCTCCCAGAAGTCTCGCTAAAACTGTCAATTTACTTCTGTCTCGAGGGTGGCTTCCAAGACGCGAATTGACTGTAATTAGGGCCCGATTATGAGCCGGGCTGGCCCGGTTTGCCGAGATCTCGGCACGTCTGTTAAACGCAACAAAAATCAACTTTGCGATTATATGACAACCGGGCCAGCCCGGTTAGCCGGGATCCCGGCTAACCGAGCCGAAAATTTGCCATGTAATCGCCTGTAAAGGACCCCTTTTCTCTTTAAATGATAAAGAGGTACACAAGAGTGCGTAAGCACGAAGTAAATGAGCTAAAATGCAGAAAAAAAATCCTTAATTGAAACATTCTACGCTTTGCGCCATTTTCAAAACAACAACTTTCAGCCAAAACCGTTGATGCTAAATTTAGTTGTCGTCCGGGCTGGCTCGCTTCATGTAATACCGGGCTGAAAGTCATCTCGGCAAAATGGGCCATCTCGGCTAACCGGGTCAGCCCGGCTCATATAATCAGGCCCTTAGACGTATCCACATAGTGCTTACGAGCATATTTTATAATTTTTTTACCAAAACGAAGGTTGATAGTGTAAAAAATGCTATTCACAAGTTACCCATAAGTTCGTTTGCTGGTATAAAAAGCAATTAGGTTTATAAAAATACACAAAAATAAATATCTAATTACTAAAATATACATCTTAATTTTTGATGAGCTAATTTATATGTAAACTAACCACTCGAGGAAGCAAATACCAAACTTAATGTTAACATCAAATTTGTACCCAGATTAGAACCAGTTTAATTTTTGTTTGTAAAGATCGATTGAGGGTTGACAGAAGCGCGCGACATGGAGTTCGTTGGCCAAAAAAAATTGTGAATTGTTTCTTATTGTTGGTTAGTTAGTTAACTTGGAAGCCCAAAATCTTACATCTTCCGTTTTGTATTTATATTGGTCTAATCCGTCATCATTCAAAGAGTCTAGAAAAATTCAGTTTTTACAACAGCGGCCACGGGATCTTTCATGTAATCATTGGCGAACTTAATGATCTGTTGGGAGTTTATCTGGTCGAGCCGTGCCTGGACTCTAGTCCCCAGTGCCTGCAGTTCCTCGACTGGAGGGTAAAACGCGGCATGTTGATGGTCATCAGGTCGGATAATACAAAGGCGAGGGTAGTGGTATAATGCGGGCACGCGATCGGCTCGCCTTCCTAAATAAACAAACAGACGAATTATTGCTAGACACCGGTTATGTGGAAAAGTAGCAGAACTATATTTCTATCTACCGTAAGCCGACTTCTTTCAAGGGGATGTCAGTTTGTTAGACTGAGGAACTGGACTCCCGGGAAATAATTCAGCTGTCTAACAGTAAGGTATACGAGTGAAACTTTTAACTCCCAAGAGTGCCGAAAATCCAAATTCAAGAAAAATCCAAATTTAATTTTGTAAAATATTGAAAAACAAATGGTACCATGCAAAAGTATTGCCGAAGAGGTTTCACTTGAATAGTCACACCATAGGATTTCGTCTATGGACTCAAAAGTTATTACAAATGGTACCAGGCAAAAGTACGGCCGAAGAGCTTTCATTTGAATGGTCACACTATAGGATTTCCTCCACAGACTCAAAAGTTAGAACAAATGGTACCAGGCAAAAGTACTGCCGAAGAGGTTTCATTTGAATGGTCACGCCATAAGATTTCGTCTATGGACTCAAAAGTTATAGAACCACACTATTATCTCGATAATTGACTCTAGGATAGCAAGGATAAACGTGCTCGGGAACACGTTTGACCTCTAGAGCTGCATCTGAGAATTCTTGCATCCTTACCAAATGCGTGTTTAGCGTGGTAGTCCTGTGGTACAAATCTGCTGGCCCAGTGAGTGAATTCCTCGATATCCAGAGTAACAAAAACCATTTCACGGTACAAAGCATAAGCTGACTCAGTGAGCTCCTGAAAAGACAAAACAGCACAGTAACATTATATGTGAACTCTCGTGGTCAATTGGACCATCACAGTGAAACAGCGGACAACGATTCAACAAAACTAAGGGCGCTGACCATTCGTCAGAGTTGGCCGGCTGGATCGGTAAATTCGTAAACAGTATGCAGCATTTTCACAGGTCAGCAACAGGTCTTCAAAAAGGCTCATTCTATTTACTAACTGACAGATCCAGCCGGCCAGTTCTGACATACGGTAATCGCCCTAAGTATCGGTAGCATCCGTATTACAGAGTCCACATGAATTTTCGTCTCTCTAGAAAGTGTCCGATTGTAGGGTGAATGGATTGCTTGGTACAAAATAAACAGTTGATGCTCCTCTGAGCAGTTTTCCGAGTTTTTCATTCTTTAAAAACTTATCCTTATATGTATTGTTCTTGTTTGGCGGGGACCAGCTGTCACTTTTCAGTGTTATTAGGAGAGGTGTTATTATTTTCAATTTTTGGAAATGTGTTTGCTTTTGAAGTGAAGTGTTTGCATGTGACTGGGGCCTTAACTGGGCGTCCATTTAATATAAGATGTACTACTACACTACGGCCGCAGAAATAAAAGTCGATGATGTTTGTCTGATTGCTCCCTACCAGGCATTGTTTGGGAAAAAAAAACAAACAGTGAAAAACACAGGTCACCATGACCACCATGGACTAGAGTTTTCCTTTTAATCTCTGTTTTACTGCCTATCACGGCGCGATTATTTGATTGGTTCACGTTACATACGCGGTAGCTGGAGGTGTAGTTGAAACGTAATACTTGAATGTAATGGGTATGTAATAGGTATGAACGCGTGTTTACCCGAGTTCGGACTGTGCGCGCGCTCGTGTTCCCACTTATGAAGGAAGAAAATTATGCGCGGTCAGCAGATGAACCACTACAGGAGATGAACCACTACAGAAGATGTAGATGAGCAGATGAACCACTACAGAAGACGAACCACTACAGGAGATGAAGTGCTTGCATGTGACTGGGGCCTTAACTGGGCGTCCATTTAATAGAAGATGTACCACTACACTACGGCCGCAGAAATAACAGTCGATTATATTTCTGATTGCTCCCTACGAGGCATTGTTTAGAAAAAAAAAACAAACGGCGAAAAACACAGGTCACCATGACCACCATGGACTAGAGTTTTCCTTTTAATCTCTGTTTTACTGCCTATCACGGCGCGATTATTTGATTGGTTCACGTTACATACGCGGAAGCTGGAGGTGTAGTTTAAACGTAATACTTGAATGTAATGGGTATGTAATGGGTATGTAATGGGTATGAACGCGTGTTCACCCGAGTTCGGACTGTGCGCGCGCTCGTGTTCACACTTATGAAGGAAGAAAATTATGCGCGGTCAGCAGATGAACCACTACAGAAGATGAACCACTACAGGAGATGAACCACTACAGCAGATGAACCACTACAGAAGATGAACCACTGCAAGAGATGAACTAATACAGGAGATGAACCACTACAGGAGATGAACCACTACAGGGGATGAACCACTACAGGAGATGAACCACTACAGGGGATGAACCACTACAGGGGATGAACCACTACAGGGGATGAACCACTACAGGGGATGAACCATTACAGGAGATGAACCACTACAGGGAATGAACCACTACAGGAGATGAACCACTACAGCAGATGAACCACTACAGAAGATGAACCACTGCAAGAGATGAACTAATACAGGGGATGAACCACTACAGGAGATGAACCACTACAGGAGATGAACCACTACAGAAGATGAACCACTACAGTAGATGAACCACTACAGGGGATGAACCCCTACAGGAGATGAACCACTACAGGAGATGAACCACTACAGGGGATGAACCACTACAGGGAATGAACCACTACAGGGGATGAACCACTACAGGGAATGAACCACTACAGGGGATGAACCATTACAGGAGATGAACCACTACAGCAGATGAACCACTACAGGAGATGAACCACTACAGGGAATGAACCACTACAGGGGATGAACCACTACAGGGAATGAACCACTACAGGGAATGAACCACTACAGGGGATGAACCACTACAGGGAATGAACCACTACAGGGGATGAACCACTACAGGGGATGAACCACTACAGTAGATGAACCACTACAGGAGATGAACCACTACAGCAGATGAACCACTACAGTAGATGAACCACTACAGCAGATGAACCACTACAGGGGATGAACCACTACAGGGAATGAACCATTACAGGAGATGAACCACTACAGGAGATGAACCACTACAGGGGATGAACCATTACAGGAGATGAACCACTACAGGAGATGAACCACTACAGGAGATGAACCACTACAGGAGATGAACCACTACAGGGGATGAACCACTACAGCAGATGAACCACTACAGGAGATGAACCACTACAGTAGATGAACCACTACAGTAGATGAACAACTACAGGAGATGAACCACTACAGGGGATGAACCACTACAGGGGATGAACCACTACAGGAGATGAACCACTACAGTAGATGAACAACTACAGGAGATGAACAACTAGAGGAGATGAACCACTATAGCAGATGAACCACTACAGTAGATGAACCACTACAGTAGATGAACCACTACAGGGGATGAACCACTACAGGAGATGAACCACTACAGAAGATGAACCACTGCAAGAGATGAACCACTACAGGAGATGAACCACTACAGGAGATGAACCACTATAAATAGCAGATGAACCACTACAAGGGATGAACAACTACAGAAGATGAACCACTACAGGGGATGAACAACTACAGGAGATGAACCACTACAGGAGATGAACAACTACAGGAGATGAACCACTATTAATAGCAGATGAACCACTACAAGGAATGAACAACTACAGAAGATGGACCACTACAGGGGATGAACAACTACAGGGATGAACCACTACAGGGGATGAACCACTACAGGGGATGAACAACTACAGGGGATGACCAACTACAGGGGATGAACAACTACAGGGGATGAACCACTACAGGGGATGAACCACTACAGGAGATGAACCACTATTAATAGCAGATGAACCACTACAAGGGATGAACAACTACAGAAGATGAACCACTACAGGGGATGAACCACTACAGGGGATGAACAACTACAGGGGATGACCAACTACAGGGGATGAACAACTACAGGGGATGAACCACTACAGGGGATGAACCACTACAGGGGATGAACTACTACAGGAGATGAACCACTACAGGGGATGAACCACTACAGAGGATGAACAACTACAGAAGATGAACCACTACAGGAGATGAACCACTATTAATAGCAGATGAACCACTACAAGGGATGAACAACTACAGAAGATGAACCACTACAGGGGATGAACCACTACAGAAGATGAACCACTACAGGAGATGAACCACTACAGGGGATGAACCACTACAGGGAATGAACCACTACAGGGGATGAACCACTACAGGGAATGAACCACTACAGGGGATGAACCACTACAGGAGATGAACCACTACAGGGGATGAACCACTACAGGGGATGAACCACTACAGCAGCTGAACCATTACAGGAAATAAACCACTACCGGAGATGAACCATTACAGCAGATGAACCACTACAGGGGATGAACAACTACAGGAGATGAACCACTACAGGAGATGAACCACTACAGGAGATGAACCACTACAGGGGATGAACCACTACAGGAGATGAACCACTACAGGAGATGAACCACTACAGGGGATGAACCACTACAGGGGATGAACCACTACAGGGAATGAACCACTACAGGGGATGAACCACTACAGGGGATGAACCACTACAGGAGATGAACCACTACAGGGGATGAACCACTACAGGGGATGAACCACTACAGCAGCTGAACCATTACAGGAAATAAACCACTACCGGAGATGAACCATTACAGCAGATGAACCACTACAGGGGATGAACAACTACAGGAGATGAACCACGACAGCAGATGAACCACCACAGCAGATGAACCACTTTAGGAGATGAACCACTATAGCAGACGAACCACTACAGCGGATGAACAACTACAGAAGATGAACAACAACTACGAGGAATGAACCACGACAGAAGATGAACCACGACAGCAGATGAACCATGACAGCAGATGAACCACTACAGCAGATGAACCACTACAGCAGATGAACCACTATAGCAGATGAACCACTACAGGGGATGAACAACTATAGCAGATGAACCACTATAGGTGATGAACAACCAGTACAGCAGATGAACCACTACGGCAGATGAACCACGACAGTAGATAAACCACAACAGTAGAATGAGATGAACCACTACGAGAAATGAAACACAACAGCAGATGAACCACTACAGAAGATGAACCACTACAGCAGATGAACCACTACAGAAGATTAACCACTACGGCAGATGAACCACTACAGAAGATGAACCACTACAGAAGATTAACCACTACGGCAGATGAACCACTTCAGAAGATGAACCACTACAGAAGATTAACCACTACGGCAGATGAACCACTACAGAAGATGAACCACTACAACAGATGAACCACTACAGCAGATGAACCACTATAGCAGATGAACCACAAAAGGAGATGGCTGTAAGCGGACCTTTGACTGTCGTGTGAAAATACTATAAACAGACACGATTTTTCCTTGCTTGTTACCTTATAAAAGGAGCTATCCTTGGTTACGTTGTCTTTGTGCGTCAGCGCAAGTAAAATAGGCAAGTTGTGCGCAAATGGTTCAAAGCTGGCATCCTCCTCAGAACTGAAAAAGAAAGAAAACAAAAATATTCCATAGCTGAGAAGGACAACAATTGGATATTATGATAGTGTGAATAACTTGGCTTATGAGCTGAATTTGCTATGATTAAGCTTTGTTCTCCAAGAAAAAAGCCTTGATAGCCATGAGTTGTGCTACAACTTGAAGCTCGTTCAAACGTTAGAGCAACATGTAAATGTAATGTGGGACTTGGGGCGCGGTCTATTTGACCAAAATTTTCCAGAAATTTTGGTACAGAGTCAAAAGGAACGGAAAGTTTCCGGGAAAAGTCTTCAGAAATTTCGAAGACCATTACAGTAACGAACTGCGAACCATTTAACCGAGATTTCCAGAAATCTTCGGGAAGTTGGGAATACCTCGCGAGGTTGTCCTATTTTCCCGAAAAGTCCGGTAAAACAGAAAATAACTTCCATTTGCGGCCGAAATTTTCAGAAATTCTAACTGTCGGAAGTTTAGATCGAAAGGATCGCGCCCTCGGGTTAACGAATGAAAGCAAAATGTAATACACCCAAATAATTCTCATGCATTTCGACAAGACTCAGTAAACGTTATAAACATGGTAATACAAAGATTCTACGAAAAACCTGCATAAAACGCCCGTCTTGATTTGTTCATAAAAACATCTATTGCAAGCTTTATGCAAATACATAGTTCTCATTATTACAATAATTATGGAATTGTTTTTCATAAATAAAATCATAAACGGTGTACTGTGTTGACGTTTAATCTAAAGGCAAAATAATCCCTGCCAGAATCTCACTCCCCCAAAAATACTTGGGAGCGTTGGTTCAGCAGTGCAGTACCCTGCACTACTGCACATAAGTAATTAGTAAGGTGGAATTTTACTATTCAATTCGTATTTATGTTGAAAAATCAATTTGAAGTCCGCAGATCAGTTTTAATTTTCCATCAAAGGACTCCAACGCGAAACACCAGTACATCGCGTTCATTATGTCCGCTTTTTTGGATGTCGAGTATTCTGTAATTTATACTTCTTTGCATTTGGAACGGCAAAGGTGATTCCTCAGAAATATAATAAATGATTTTTTTTTAACTTTCATAATTGTTCCCGCCCTACCAAACATTGTTTCGAAATAAGCAATAAAAAATATGTCACCATATGCATGCTCGCGAAAGTGATTGATGGACTGAAGTCACCCTACAGCGATATTTCTCGTTACGTCACCTATTGTTATTAATGTGCCAACCAGAGAACTATTGGCTGTTGAAACAAATAGTTCTTTTGTTTTAAAAATAGTTGGCAAATTTGAATAACAAAACAAATTTGACGTAATGTTTGTAAACAGAAAAATATCATTATTTATCCACGCTTATTTGATCGGTTCATATTACTTTACGCACTAACTTGAAGTACTGTATAGTTAAAATGGAATGCTCGAAAAACTGTAATAGATAAAATGCATCGACCATAAGGAATAATATGATTCACGGCAAATACACACAGCCTCAAAACACTCCTTGTGTGCATGATCTCAAGGTCATGATTTTATGACTTTTATTTCCTGACCAAGAATTTTTTAAAACTCTTCTAAATCAAAGAGGATGCTTTTTAACAGTAAAATTAAGCAAAAAAAGTTAGGTCAACGTGCTCGTTAAGTAAGGGTTATTGACCTGGAGCGAGGGGATATGCGATATATTCCCCTCGTGTCGTACCCGAGGGCGTAGAACAAAGAAAACCGAGCCAAATGAAAAATCTCTTCATCCATTTGGCCAACTTATTCTCAAAGGAAACCCTCTTGGTTGGGACTGTCAAAAACTGAATCAAAACATTTAATATGTACTCTGCTACTTTCAGAAGGTAAAGAAGCCGAACAAACATGGTCTTATAAACTGACCCTAACTTGGTGTGAAACGCAGCTGATGTCAAGTGAAGAACAGGCAGTCGGCGGTGATCATGAACGAATCGTACAGCGATATCAGTGCATCTTCTGTGATCATGCTCACATTTGAAGTTCTTTGGCAGGTCATATCTGAAATGTCAAGACACATCATTTAACATCTTTAGTGCTTCAGTAGCAATTGAAATGAAATGAAATATTTTATGTTCGAACAAAAAAAAATTAATGTTTGTCTTTTAAATTGATTAATTGGTTAATTGCTTGTTGCACGCCACTAGCTCAAGAATTGACATGAAATGGCTCGACCACATATATGGAAGCCGCATTTAGACCATGTATTCATGATCTCACCCCACCCCTATCCCCCAAGGCTCATGCATTGACGTAAAATGGCCAGCTGATCATAACACGAGGGACTACATCTCCTACCCTGCATTACTCAATAGTTTGTTGGTTGCTTCGTTGTTTTTAGTTCTGTTTGGTTGGTGGATGGTGAAGCAGATGAACCCTTTCACTCTCAGCTCTTCATTTATGGAGACATCTAATGTAGTTCTAACTTTTGAGTCTGTCAATAAATTCCTATGGTGTAACCATTTAAATGAAACCTCTTTGGCAGTACTTTTGCATAGTACCATTTAGTTTCTAATATTACGAAATTAAATTTTGAATTTTTCTTGAATTTTGATATTTGGCACTGTTTGGAGTTTAATGAAGTGCCACTTACTTGTGAATGTCGTGAAACAAGTGCAGCTTGGAGTCCCTCTGATTGTTGATTGTATGTTCAACATTTCGACCCAACTGGAACACTTTGACTCTGACACCATCACTTCTTTGAAGCTCAAGCTACAAACAAACGGCGGGACAGGCTTACACACACTTTACTCTTAAGAGTATGTTTTGTTTTACCTTTTTAACTTTTGTACGCGGTTTTGAACTTTTAACTAGATGAATACGTACTTTAAATATATGCTTTTTTGTTTGTAAAATTTCGAAATTTTAAAGAGGGTTCCCGTTAATGCCATTTATTTTTTACTGAAGTAAAAACTCTGTTGAAACACGAGAAAATAATTGGACAGAGAGGGAAAGTTAGGGCGTTGGTTGGAACATTTTTAGAAGTTGCCAAACTTTCAGTGTAGTCATCGGAACGCATCAGAACATGGCATTTCATAAAGGCAGCCGTTGAATGTTCAGTATGGCTTTCCCCAGTGGAATTTACAAGCGTTTGTGGTCGTCTCGGCGTCTCTCCATGACTTCTAACAATAACTGGTGAAATTTGCATATCCCTGGAAGCGCTAGACTGGGTGTCTCACTCCCTGTTCCCTTATTTTTCTTGGGTTTAAATAATTATGTTACTTTACCTTTGATAACACAAGATCCTCATCCTTAGCCTTCATTTTACTTCCGTCATCAACAACATCTATGGTGTACATGGCATAGCACGGAACTCGACCAAACAAAAGCTCACAAATGAGTTGAAAACAGTTAAAAGGATACCATTTGTTAACAAGACTTGGAGCCAGGTACCGACGAGCTAATGTTCGAGTGTACACAGTACCAACTAACCTCACATCAACATCCTGAGAAAAAAAAAACAGTCAAATGCACTGAACCTTAAAGTGTATATGACAGTGATTTTTTTTATTTGCTTGATGGAATCTACTTGATGTTCTGATAAGAAAATGGAAAAAAAATTTCGATATCGATTTTTCTTCTCTGCGTTGTAGCCGTCTAAAAACGAGAAATTTCACTTCCGGTGTGTTACAAAAACCGCGCACAAGAAGAAAGACTGGAGATAGTCCGCTGTGACGTCAATACAAGAATGCCAGGGTCGAGGTTTTATCAGTTCCTCACATTTTTTTATACGCCCTGAGGAAGAAACATGGTTCTATTAAGGTGTGTTGTCTATGGTTGTAGCAACACGCACCAAAAAACAGAGGAACTGAGAAATCGCGACACTGGCATTCTTGTATTGACGTCACAGCGGACTATTTCCAGTCTTTCTTCTTGCGCGGTTTTGTAACACACCGGAAGTGAAATTTCACGTTTTAGACGGCCAAAACGCGGAGAAGGAAAATCGATATCGAAATTTTTTTTTCCATTTTCTTATGGTCTTGATGTTAGCAGGCAGGTTATAATTTTAAGAAAAACGACAAAACGTTTTAGTTTGAAAAACATGTTTCGACAGCAACTTCTGTCATCTTCAGTTAATAAGTAATGTACAAAGCGTTGACAGTGAATATATAAGTGGGAACAAATGTTAATTATGCTAGTAACAACAATGTAAATAAAAGCGTGGCAATGTGAGAATTATAAGGATAGTTTCAAATTTACATGATATAATTGTTGATTCAAAGACGGTTTTTCTCTATGAATATGAAAAGCCTCTTTTATTATCAGAATTTTATTATCATTTTCTTATCAGAACATCATGTAGATTCGATCAAGCAAATAAAAAAATCACTGTCATATACACTTTAACTGTCCATTCATATTTATAGAATATTACAGTGAAACAAAGTTCGGAATTATTTTCTTTATTTATATTTTTGTCTTCTATTTTCTGATTGGAAGACTTCTCAGCCCCCGACAAGTCAATTTGATCCACAAAAGCAGAGCGAACGCTGAAATAGTATCCGTAAAAAGGCGGTAAAAAGGCTTGAGCAGCACCCACAACAAAACTTTCTTTGTATGAATTTGAGCACCTACTGACTGAATGCAATAGGACACGCAAATTGATTGTCACGTGGACACCTTATATCTCCACCTTTCTGAAAGATTGACAAGCTAAATACTGATTTAGACGCACCACAACTTTGTCGCATACGATGTGCTTACGATAAACATACCACACAAATTGTATTGTGTAAATCAAACCTACAACTGTCTTAGGCGTCTCAATTACGGCATTAAAAATATCTTGTGATTTTGAAACATGTTTTACAGCACACGAACGGTGTCGTATAACGCGAGTAGTGTGCACATGAAAAGTCGCATATGCAACAGTTATAAGAAAACGTTGTACTGTCTAAATCGGCCTTTAGTTGGCACACAGCTAAAATATGTATGGCTGGAATAGCACAGATGACAGGTTCTTTATTGTTAGCCTCACATCAAAATGACTGCATGGAAAGAAATGTAAAATGTTATTTCTATGGCAAGTAAGGTTATAAAGGACCATAGAATTTGAATGTTACAATCAGTTACCATGACAGGAAGAGATCTGAACATGAATGATTTGTCCACAGCAGGTTGACTGATATTAGCTAACCACTCCAACACAAGCTTGGCCTGGTGATAAGAGGAACAAGAAAAAACAACAACACAAGCTTGGCCTAGTTATTAGAGGAACAAGAAAAAACAACAACACAAGCTTGGCCTGGTGATTAGAGGAACAAGAAAAAACAACAACAATACGAACACTGAGAAAGATGCAATGCTCATCATGTTACGAGCGTGGGACAAAGAAAACAATCTGAGTCTCCGACAGGAATGGAACCTATGACCTTCCGTAACCGGTCAGTCGGATCATTCTTTTTCGATCACCATAATTACACTGTATTGAATTCTTAAACAGATAACAAGCAATTTCGTATCATAATGACAGGGTTTATATTACTTTCTGGTAATGAAGGGTTAAAGGGAACCTCGGCTTAAAAACAGTTTTAGATCCAAAGTATTCGTAATGGTTATATTTAACTCACGCTGGGTTTTTAAGTCGTATCTCCGTAACTGGTTACTGAATGCGAAGTGTTTTTTCTTTCAGTTGAAATTTCCCGTGGGCCGCCATGTTTTCTTTATGGTAATTTATGACGTCATTGCGTTGTCGAAGATGTTAATATGGAGTTTACAGAAGACGATTTCGCGGTAGAACCGTACAATATTCAGTCAAAAATGCATTAAAAGCATATATATTTATAAATTTACATGGTGTTGACTTAAACCGTCGTATTGAAAGCTCACGACAACACACTGACGTCATAATTTCCCATCAAACTTTGCGAAAACAAACATGGCTGCGCGCGGGAAATTTGAAAACAAAAAATGCCGAAACAAAATGCCCAGTATTCCAGAGTTAAAGGTTTGTAATCACCTTCAAAACGCGTTAACCAGTTTAACAATGACACGAACTAATGATCTAGAAGAAATGTTTTCTAGCCGAGATTCCCTTTAAGGAGTAGTACAGTAGCTCTTCCAGACCTCTATTTTTATTGGCCCCGTAGTACTGTAGCTTCTATTGTGTTTAGGTCTAGGGCTATTGTTTCTGTTGTTTAACCTATTGTTTCGTTAACCAATCACTGAGCTTGTTTGGAAAGGTACAGCCTCTCCCCCTTTAAGCCGGGTTTCCATATAATCGATACGATCACAACAATGGCTGCTATTGTTACAACCACTGCGATAAAAAAAACGTTGAGCGATCGTTGCGTTTACCGGTTTCCATGTGATTGCTACAATGGCTGAGAAAGAAAAAAATGCTTATGGTTTGTTGGTCTAATACTAAAATACACCGACAGGTTAAAAAAGTTCGACTATAGACCACCTAAACATTTTAAAACTTTTTCTTTGATATTTTCTGTCCATGCGTCGAACTTTTAACCCAATGGCTTTAGAACTTTTCAACTTCTTTTTTATTTAATTTTACCCAAAAATGTTCAGTAAGCATTCAAATCATAGTTCGAACTTCCCACATAAAATAAGAGCCAAGTTGACCGACTGTTTCGATTTCCTTCGTGGAATGATTCTGGATTTCGCAGCACATTATGGAATTTTGTGTAGTTTTCATTTGGTCGCTACGATCGCTGAACAATTTTTCGGCGATCATGTAGAAACCAGACTTTAGAGGCTTACAGCAAACTCTCTCCAAGCTTGATACCAACAGGACCAGCTTTAGCTGTCTGCATAAGAGAGGATTTAATTACAAACATTTAAAATAAGTGAAATTCGGCCACGACCAGCCAATAACTGATGTATTCCTTACAGAGGTCTCCGACTTACAGGGGTGTCTATTTTAAGGGAGTTGACCATAATACTAACCACCACGGGCCCATGATAGTCCAGTCTGAGGTAAGTGGACTGGGAACTAGAACAGCTCTCAACTGCTGACCAACTGAGACTGCGGAATGCAGTGAGGGTTGGGTACCCTGTGATGCCATACCGCTGACATGTCTGGGGATCAGAGGAGCAGTTGTGTATGAACAATGAAGCACCTACAAAGAAAAACGAAACATTTACACTACTGTGTCAGAACCAAAACTGACTAATAAAATTATCTATCGTAAAAGCAACCTTTCTAAATGCTTGGACACATTGCAACACATATAGTTAATCCATTAGGTTCAGAGTGGAACGAAGGGCGTCGACGCAAATTTCTCTTTCGTAAACAAGGTACATGTAAAGCCGCACACGAGCTACAGGTGGCCCACACGAGCCACAGGTTGCCCACACGAGCCACAGTTGGCTCACACGAGCCACAGGTTGCCCACATGAGCCACAGTTGGCTCACACGAGCCACAGGTGTAATGATCCGCATAAGAAGGAAAGTGCTAACGGCAATGCACGATGGAATGTCAAATTTTTTCATTGTTACAACTAGTGATCTCATTGGCCTAGACTCAAAGGCCGATAAAAAGTTAGGTTTCAAGGTGCATTTTGTTTGATTTTTTAAAGGTTTCATGTAATTTAAGACCCAATCGCAAAACATGCAAATTTTTAAAGAAATTGTATTTGGGGAATTTCATCAAAGAAGCAAAATTATTAGCTATTGTCTTCTACTATTCTGATTGGTTAAGCACGATCATTTCCTAAAATTTATCTCTTATCTGACGCAAATGGATATTCTTTATTTCACTGAAATATAATTATAAACCATTAGCTCCTCCCCTATTCTTGAAATCAAAGACATTCTATGTGAGAAAGAGCCAATGCCGCAGAACAATGAAGTTTACTGTAGTTGTTATGTGGAGCGTTACTTCATAACCAAGAATAGAACCCGGAACCTCTGCATGCTAACATCCCTCCTTCACCACTAGACCCGACTGAGTTGATCCGGCAAATCCAAGTTTAATTTAATTATAAAAAATCTAACCTAATCGCGAATCTAGCTTCTAGGTCTAATAATCGCTTTACCTAAACCCAATTTTATCTGATAATGATAGCCTACTTTCGTCCCAATCCAAGCATAAACTGTAGAGAATGGCATTGACCATTACAAAAGGCTTGGTTACTAATAATGTAAAGAAATGGCATCGCTTGTTAACGAAAGGGAAATCAGCGGCGTCGACACTGCTGCGCCAGCAGACTTCATTTGTTGATGTTTTCTTAGCCAAAGTTCCCTGTTGCTGGTTTTCCCTGGCTAGTATGCAGTATCTTCTTAGACAGTGGTTGGTGAAGGTTTGCAGCTTGAAAAACCTGCTAAATATTTTCTTAATCTTGAAAAACGAAACTTTAATAGGAAGATAATTGCTGAACTTAAAGTTGAAGACGATAAAATTCTAGTGGATAAAAAGGAGATCTTAAACCGAATCCAAGTTTTTTTTATGAAGATCTGTATACTTCTAAAGGCCTGCTAGATGAAGATAAATTTGATAAATCTGTTGAAAATCTAGATATACCTAGGCGAACAACGTGAAAGCATAGAACATCCAGAAATCAAAGATGAGTGTAAAGAGATTTTAAAAAGTTTTAGTCCCAACAAGATCCTGGATGCGATGGTTTTACAAAGGAATTTTATGAATCGTTTTTTGAAACAGTAGCAGATGATCTAGCCTGCGAATACAGCCGCCTCTCATCGCTCCCGGCCGCTAGGGGCGGCTACAGATGATCTAATGAAAAGTTACAATGCTGCGTTAAGACTGGTGAGCTGTGTAATTACTCTCATTCCCAACGAAGATGAGTATCTTTTTATTCTCGAAAATTGGAGACCTATAACACTTCTAAACATGGACCATAAAATAATAGCAAAAGTAATTGCAAAACGTATGGAAGTCTTCTTCCTGGACTAATTCACGAGGATCACACAGGATTTGTTAAAGAACCATTCATTGGAGAGAATATCCGACTAATCCATGATGTAATGAACTGTCTGAATAATCGTAATGGTACTGGTGTATTGGTGGTTATAGATTGCAATCAAAGGCTCATATAAACAAACTCGTGAATATTGGCTGTAAATAAAATATTTTTCACAAAAATATTTCATAGCTTTGTGATAAAAGTACAAAGTGGCGAAGCCCCTGGCGTTTTTCCCGGTGATATGCTGTACTTATGCTTTATTTTCAAGCATTTCTAGTAGTGAGTGGTACTGAGTGGTACAACAGCACTTCGTGCCGCTCAAAATGCAGACTTTAAAGTTTAGTTAATGTTCGCAATATAGGTAAAAGCGTCTTTTCATCGTATAAAGGCCAAACGATCTCTGATTGTGTAGCCTTGAGTGTCTTTGTAGGTTACAATGCTTTTCAACTTCAGACTTGCATATGAAACAAGTAAGGCTCTTTGTGGGTTAAGGTTTGCGTTACTCTTAACTACTGTACGACTTTACTGCAGAGGAGGCAACCTAATCCATGACACCACATGACCTTCTCTCTGCCAGTGTTGTCAGAACCTATTTTCGCATTAAGGTGCCTCATGAGAATTTTGATGCTCCATCGTGGTGTGTGATATAAAACAACTTGAAAGACTGTCATAGAATTCTTGTTTTATCTTGTCTGCAGAGTTATGGTTGGAGCATAGCAGTTCATGAGGGTGATCTTTCTGCCCTTAGAGATATTAAAATCGTGCAGTGATGATCCTCGGTGACACAGGGACCCACTCAATCAAGGATTTTGCTGCTGACTCACTTATCAAAAGTGCCACTCCTTCTGTGTCCAGAGCAAACCATCTGCTCTCTTGTCATAAGTGTTATACGGCCGGATCCATTCCATCTGCTTTCACGGATACCAAGAACTGGGATGTCATAACGGCGCATTTCATTTGCCACTTGTGCGGCCTTACCTGCCTCGTACATAGTACGGACATTTCAGGTCCCAATCCTTGTTGTAGCCTTCATCGTCAGAAGAGGTTTGGACCATCTCAATCTCAGAGTAGGGCTGGTGACGTTTCTGTAATTATTTGTATCCACTGGTGGGTGATTGGCCCAGTCAGCTACACCCGAGTCCCCGTTAGCTAGCGCGATTCAGGATAGCTCCACACAGGTCTTCATGGCAACCGTAGCGGCCCGGAAAGATCAACCTCCCACCACGCATCACCCTGCCAAGCAATCCCCTGCTTTGCCTGTTTTCCCCTTCTACGGCATGGACGTGGAATTACATTTTAGGGGGCAATATTTCCAATGCAATATTGCAAATTTCTTGATTTCACTGGCACGTGAATACGATATTTGTTAAACTAGTGTGATGGAGGAAGTTTTTTTCCCCAAAATTGTCAGTCCTGAAAATACATACCTACATACTTCGCATCTAATGATATCTTTTCAATTGTTGGCAAAACATTAGTGCAATAGCTACAGCCATCTATAAGAAATACAACCTGCGGAAGAAACAAGACAAAAATCATATTGCACATCATAATGATAAAATATGATGGGTACAGACTAAGGCCTGAGCATGACACAGGAGGTATGGTAAAAACAGTACTAATCTAGAGTGGAGTGGATAGTTTCACTACACCTTCCACATAACAACAGTTTTTAAGCATGAAGTCACTAGCAGTATAAGCGGTACTCATCTGCCCTTGATGGTATGCTAGGCCATCTCAAGGTAGTTATTTATCACAGCATTTGGCTGTATGTCCCAAATTTGCCAAAACAAATTAATACACCCATCATTATTCTATCTTGTCTGCAAATATAACATAGAATCCTTGGATAGTGCCTCATCTTACTTAAACTAGCTCTTGAATTTGAAATGACCAGCTGCTCGTATTATTTACAATACCAAATGAAGATAATCCATGGGCCAGTATTTAATAACGTCTTTTACAATTATAATATTTTAATCACTGTTGATTTGGGTTAAGATTAAAACAAATTAAACAGGCCCACGATTTATTATTTCCTCTATGAGCACAAATAATGCAGTGAAAATTACAAATCAACAGACCTACCAATGCTACTGAAAACAGCTGTGAAGACTGTTTCCTCGGTAATGCAGTGTATGACTTTACTGGACCAACTGACTGCTCTATTAATGAGGCCCACGTCCTGTCATTCACATAACTGAACAGGAATTGCTTTGGTTTGACATTCACCCGAGCCTTGACCTAATAAGCACAGTCAATTCATACAAAATTAATTCATATATATTTGGCCTCTAAGGAACCACTCAAGCAACTGAACATACTGCATTTTCTGATTGAGTTTACTAAGAAACGCTTGTTTACTAAAATTGGCTAATTTTTCCTGTTCCCACCCACTGGCTAAATACTAGCCACATGCTTAGCTTCTCTTGGTATCTATGAAGTTTTATATGTCTGAGTTTTCTTGTGGGTTTTGCCTTTCCATTAATAGACAAATTCGGCTAACGCATTTGTTGTACCCAATTCAAACCTTTTGGGATTAGAACTCTTTGTTCGTCATATTTCCATATCAATGAAGCATTGAGATGGAAATTATATGGAAATATTGTGAACAAAGAATCTTATTCCCAGAAGGTTTGAATTGGGTACAACAATGCATTAGCCAAATTTGTCTATTGTCAATTTGAACAGGATTTCAACCAATAAGAACATGTGTGGTATCTAATTTATTGTATAAAGTTTAATTAACATTTCTCTTAGGCACTACACATGGGGTGTTCCCAGGCATGAACACCCCATGTGTAGTGATAATTCTGAGGGAAAAGGCACTTCTTAAAATCAAGTGAGAGAAATCAGTTGATTTCCAGGACAAACATTGTTTCATGAGTGAAGATGGGGGTAACAATTTATTGTGGATCAGAAGTGCAAGGCACAAAACAATGATCACCCACTCACCTTAGTATGTGGCCATGAATGAGGTGGTAATGCTGGTCCGTACACAATACTACTATGATCAAACCCCGTCAGAGTGCTGTTATCATCCACTGCACAGGTGTCTTTCTGTACTTCTGGGTAGCACACATTCTAATATCAATGTCCAATAGATCAATGTCACTTGTCTTACAGGTACATGATGATAACACCAAGATAGAGTAATAAATTGTTTTCAATACTTAACCCTTTAACTCCCAAGAGTGCCAAAGGCCAAAATTCAAGAAAGATTCCAAATTTCATTTAATTTGTAGAATAGTGAAAAACTAATGGTACCATGCAAAAGTACTGCTGAAGAAGTTTCATTTGAATGGTCACACTATAGGATTTCGTCCACAGACTCAAAAGTTAGAACTACATATATACTACATGTCTCCATAATTGACTCTGGGAGTGAAAGGGTTAAGACTTGCAAGTATTAAAGAGAAAAATTCAAAAATTCATTTTTCAGCTGGTACAATATTTAATAACTGATATATACTTATAAAGATATCCTAACAGCAGAACTTCCAAGAAATCGCTCTCCTGTTTGAATCATTTTTCGGTCAAATGATGTTGAGGTCATGGTATAACTTAGAACTTAGAAACAATTTATACCCAAATACATTTCTCTAATACTGGGCGGGTCGGTTTGCGGTTAAAGCCTACGTAAGTGACTTGGCACTTTCAGAGATCTTATAACTGGCATAGCTGAGTGGGTCTGTTGGGTTTCCTGTGATCTAGAGCTTGTACATACAAGGAGGGGGACCATTTTTAACTTGTGAACTTTTGAACAATTTTACAGCACACAGGGACAACAAGAAAACTCTGTGAGTATTATAATCGGGCTGTTAAGGATATCTTCACTCCTTTTACTTCAAAATTTGAACAATTACGTCCCAAATACAAATTTTTGAAAATACTCTACTAACTCTTCAAGAGAACTAATTTCAATCAATACACACGGCGTCCCACATGAATCATTCATTCCTGTACGATCTCTACTATGTGAATCAAACACTTTGAATACACCATCCCTTGTGTCAAAAATAGCGACTGTATAAATTATTATTGTCAAAATAAATGACTTATAATTATCACGTAACAACGATTCAAAAGCCTCAAACAAAGGTAAACAACAACTCTCTTCTATTATACTGTCATTTAAATAATGTAAATTTCCTAAACTTTCACTATACTCTAAATTGAAAGTTAACTCTCCCATACAAACAACATCAGGAACTTCAGTTAACATAAGGCACTCTTTTTGGATGAATTAGAAAGATAAGTATGAAAAATTCCTGCAGAAGAAATTGTTAAGAGAAAAAAAATCGTGCACAAGTAAGCATGTAAAAAAAATTCAAGCATTTTGGTAAAAAAAGGAAATTCTTGCAAATAGAGATGCTGAAAAAAAAAATCATGCTCAGAAAACCCCCTCCCCCAACAAAAAATTAAATGGTCCGTCCCTCAACCAATATAAATCCCAAACCACATTATTAAATTCAACAAGTCACCACAACAATAACGTTACTTTTAACACTGTATATTCAGTAATGAAATACGAGCAGGTATAAACAGGTATAAAAAATGAGAAACGGCGGGAAAAACATTACTACGTGGTACCTTTCAGAGTTTCGTACATGCGATCTATTCTCGTAATAAAAGATACAAGATGACACCACATCAAACATAAATCATAGAAGATAATATTTAATAAGACTCCAACGTACATATTAAATCCGTTAGTTCTTTCACCCCTTCTTTCAGAAAATACTAATAAGCTTATAACATTTAAGCCATAACATGTTATCTCAATAAATGCCACTTCACTTTTTCCTGTGTAAAACATCCTTGACATGACCTCGGTCAAAGTGATTGTTCACATAAAGATCATGTTCTATTTCTCATTTAATTAAAATTGAAGTTTTCCAGCCTGCGTCATTCAAAATTAATTTAAATGCTTTTAGCAGCAAATCTTATCACTGAGAGAACAATGAACGATAGAAGAAAATCACGTTTCTTTAATGTTCCATGTACAATGTAATTGCTCACCTCAAATTCTCTCTTTTCACTCTTCGGGGCGTTATGTTATCAAATAAACCATAAGTCCTTTTTTCCCAACAGACCAGAAGAAAAAGACGTCTACGCTTGGAAGCGGCTCCATCCGATAGC